>JASAOG010000021.1:2490000-2852500 GCA_030265305.1 Biomphalaria pfeifferi | reverse complement strand
CACTGTTAAGCAAATTCATCTTTCATGAATGCCTAATATACCTTGGCTGTTGTGCAGGCCATTCCTTTACAATAAACTGCTAGATGAAATTAGGCAAAGGTATATCTGATAATTTGTATGTTTTATACAACAATGTATTCAATGTAATAATATTATTTTTAAATATTAATGTTTTCAAAAGAAATTAGCCAATATGCCTAATTATATAATTACAGTTATGTTTGGAAATGCAAGAAAAAGGCATGCATTCCTGAAAAGTCAATGATTTATTTCACCTCTTAAAGGTAAGGTACTGCAATTTTTCCCTATGCACTTTTCTCACAAGCTGAAATACTTGTATTTTTGAAAAACTAGTTTTCCATTAAAATGTAAATCATAATATATGTTATAGTAGCTTTTATATGAGTGCATTGTGCATCAAATTATCTGAATATCTGCCTTCACCAATAGTAATAATTCATAACTATTAAGGCCAGGGCCATGTCTACACATTAACGCAGTAGTACAGACTATTTTTAGAATGGCAAAATTATATAATTATACTTAATAACATATACGTTTAGCATGGTCAACACATATTTTTTTGATTTTTTAAAAATCTTTTTATTTATTTTTATAACTAGATAACTTTCTGTTATGAGAAAAGATGAGATTCTTGGAAGGCAGCAGAAAGGAAAATCCCATCATGTAGCAAAAGTAAAAGTCTTGGACCAATTTTATTTTAAGTTATATTTTACTGTAAGCTATATAAATATTTATGTATATCCTGTCATTCAGCCAACAGGTTTGGATTTAGTATTTCTTTAAATCTGTTTGATATTGTACTTGAAAACTATTAATCTGAGCCCCATTAAAACAAGAGGTAGCACAGTGGATGAGTGGTAAAGCACTTGGCTTCTGAACTGAGGGTTCCTGGGTTTGATTAAGACTGGAATTTTCAATTTCAGAATCCTTAAGGCTACTCCAAGCTCTAATGGATACATGGCAATAGTAAGGAATAAGTTTTGGTTTGGGGATCCATGGCTGAATGGTTAAGTCATGGGTTTGAATCTCTGTGAAGACTCAGATTTAAAATTTTGAGATTTTCGGGAGCCCCTGAGTCCACCCAACTCTAATGGGCACCTGACTTTCGTTTTGGAAAGTAAAGATGGTTGGTTGTTGTGCTGGCCACATGGTGCACTGGCCAAAGAATCAAATGACCTTAACATCATCTGCTCTATAGATTGTGAGGTCTGAAATGGGATTTTTTTTCCAAAAGGTGGTTGGTTGTTTTGCTGGGTACATGACACCCTCGCTAACCATGGGGCACAGAAACTGATAAACTTTATATCATCTGCCCCATAGATTGCAAGATATGTAAGGGGAATTTTACTTTTTTAAAATTAAAATAAGAATCTAACAAAAGTAAACAAATAAAATATGGTGCATTCTCCTTAAAACTAAAACCTGGTGCGAAGGTTGAATATGTTGGCAAAAAAAAGCAACATCAATTAAATATTGTTAATTCCCTTTGCAAAACTTACTGAGAAGAACATGCATGTTGTTACCTCATAAGTTTCTTGACAGAGGAAAATTTATCTTGTTTACATTAGATTTGAATTAAGCAAATTAAGAAAAAAATTATAATCATTATTTCTAATGGTTGTATCTAAACCTTGTGTGGTATCTTTCAGTTATAAGTATATTGAAATGAATGGATAATCATAAAATTGTTAAATAATTGCTGCTATCATTCCATTGACTATAGAACCATAATTTATTTTTTTTTAAATTAATTTCAAAATGATTTTTTTCAAGCATAGAGTTCACATAGATCTAGAGTGAAAATATTTTTTTTATTTGACTAATGCTTCAATTTTATTGTATCATATTTGATTTTAATTTTTATTACCCAGAATATTTCAAAAATGACTACACTATTTTCATGTAGAAATGTAACTTGGTATTCACACAATGCCCAAAATGTGCTATAATCTTTCGGCCATACAGATTTGTATAAATTAACTTGTTTAAAGAATAAATAATTTAAAAATAAATACAAAATTTAAAATAAATTTTGAAAAGGAACCATAAACATCTACTTTAGTTTAATAATTTTTTTCATCAGAACAGAATTTCCAACTTTGCATTCTTAAAATAAAATATAATTTATTTAGAGTAGAGTCAGAACACAAAATCATAGTTTTGAAATTAAGCTAAGCTGTGATCTCTAATAAACATTTGTATATGGACTACACACAATTTAATTATTATTTTTCATCAAATTGCAGGAACTAGTACATGTACTTATGCCTATTTAACAATAAAAAACCTTAGTCAATGAAATAGTAATACTAGTAAATGAGATAAAAGTAAACTAAATATCATCAATGCTATTGAAGCCACACTTGTTTCTTTTTATCTTGTTTGGTGGACTGCAATTAAAGTTGCTATTAATTTTACTGATCGTCTCTTAGCTGCTATGCCAGTGTGTGTGTGTGTGTGTGTGTGTGTGTGTGTGTGTGTGTGTCGTCTCTTTGAAACCTAAACTTGTTTTCTTGGTAACAGGAAGTCCAGATATTTGGAGTTTCATTTTAAACACCTATACTTTCCGAAGTGGCCTTCCTATAGGCAAAACCTATTTGCCTAACATGTCATATGCACGTAAAGAGGTACCCATCAGAAATGCTTTAAAGACAAGCTTAGGCGCCAACTTGCTTTAACTGACATAGAATAAGAGAGCACCTGGTTGCATACAGCTTCAGAACGAGACAGCTGGAGGTCACTTACAAAGGAGTAATATACACCAATGAAAATTAATTGCCAAGGGTAGACGGCAAAAAGAATAAAAAACTGATTCTACCACAGATGGACAATGGTTATGCGTGTGCTCTGTGTGGCATAATATGTAGGTCACAGCTGGGGCTGAGTAGCCACTGGAAACATAGCATTCCTCATAAGTCTTCGGAATCAAAGACAAGCCTATGATCATTTTTGTATCATAGTTTGTAGCTTCTATAAATGAATGAAATGCTGTCACAAATGACACAAGTCCTCTGTGAGTTTGATGGATTATAAACATCTTACTTCTTTGCCTTATATTTAATGGTCCTTCTCTCTGTTCCACTAGGTACTTGCGTTTATCTAAATATCATTGATATATTGTAACATGTCATCAAAATAAAAGCTAGAATCTCTGCAACTCGTGTACAAGTCTGAAGTCATCAATAACACTTGCCATTTAAAAAAAAAACAATTTAGATTAGTCAAACTAGTGACTGATTATTCGATTCATTTAGATCTATACATTTTTTATGTGAATATATAATGATCCTTTACACTTTGTGACTTTACTAGTAAAATCTTATACTTTGAGATCAAGTCGGAAGTACACATTGAGTTTTACTGTGACTGTGATCTAGAAATCTACAGAAGTAACTGATGTAGAAGTAGAGACTTTTAGAGAGAGTTAGTATCTGTCATGTCGTGATCAGTAGGAGGCTGCAGGTTTATTGATCTATTCCATGACAAAAACCCTGGCTAGATTTAGATCTACTGGTCTAGACATCTAGATCTAACTAGAATTAAACTAGAAAACTGAATTAGAGAAGTAGCTTTCTGGATCTAGAACTAGAATCTATAATATTAATATAAGATCTAGTTGCGTCGGACGCATTAATTTTTGGTTGTTGTTTTTAATAAATGCACATAAAAAACATTGTATTTTGGCAACAAAAATACCCAGTTGGTAGTCAAGTAATTCTAATAATTAATTAATGAATGACTATCAGTATTTGTTTTAGATCTATCAGATTTATATGACTTATTATTTATACTTATTTTATATCATTCGTCCAATAAAATCTAGCTCTAGATCTATTTCATTTTAGATTAGGCGATAGTTTTTTTTTGTTTTTTTTTTGGACATTTTATTTAGGCTACACTATTACCGAGATGAACTTTTTCTTTGTTTCCCACGAGACGTGTATGCCTAGAGCCTCGTCCTGGCGATAATAATAATAATGAAACGATTACTTGGATTACTTGCGTAGCTTGGAGTGTCAAAACTGTATAAGGCTCCTATTTTTATTTCGTGCAAGTTAGTATATCGTAACAAATAAGAATTTAGCGGAATGGTAGACAGGTCTTCATCCAGATTTAGTGTAAATAAACCAAACACAGAAACACTGAAAGATTGTATTTTCGGAATTTAGATTCTATTTTTTTGAAAAAAAAGTGGCATTTTATAGGGTGGTCGAAAAAATAACTTTGTGACAATCTCTTATTCGGGAAAATTTAATCTATATTTCAGATAGTCAGAAAATGAATGAAGTTTTTACACATCTAATCAAATAGAGCGTACGAAAGTTTTACACCCATTGCAGGTCGATCCAAGGAACGGACGGAATAAATCTCTTCTTTGGCATAATCATGGATTTCTCAACATTGCATCATGCGCGAAAAAAGATGCGCGACGGCACTTCGACTCTCTTTCGCTTTGTAAAAAACTCGTACAGTTCCATGATTATGTATCTAAAAATTGCAAAATAATAATTATGAGACGAGAGTGCTCTTATTTTTTATATTCATTTACTAGATTTAGTAAACGCATTTATCCAACTTTCTAAACGACATTTTTTTGTTGTTCTTTTGTTTTGTTTACATTTCTTCCATAATACTCTATATGTTCTTACCGTGCTACAGCCCATAATGATGTCAAAATAAACTTCTATAATACTCTATGTGTTCTTACCGTGCTACAGCCCATATTGATGTCACAATAAGCTTCTATAATACTCTATATGTTCTTATCGTGCTACAGCCCATATTGATGTCACAATAAACTTCTATAATACTCTATATGTTCTTACCGTGCTACAACCCATAATGATTACACAAT
Organism: Biomphalaria pfeifferi; assembly: GCA_030265305.1. Lineage (NCBI taxonomy): Eukaryota > Metazoa > Mollusca > Gastropoda > Planorbidae > Biomphalaria > Biomphalaria pfeifferi. The sequence goes on along the minus strand of JASAOG010000021.1, from coordinate 2,847,621 downwards.
AAACTTTAATAATACTCTATATGTTCTAACGGTGCTAAAGCCCATATTGATGTCACAATAAACTTTTATAATACTCTATATGTTCTTACGTTGCTACAGCCCATATTGATGTCACAATAAACTTCTATAATACTCTATGTGTTCTTACCGTGCTAAAGCCCATTATGATGTCACAACAAACTTCTATAATACTCTATGTGTTCTTACCGTGCTACAGCCCATGATGATGTTACAACAAACTTCTATATCACTCTATGTGTTCTTACCGTGCTACAGCCCATAATGATGTCAAAAAAAACTTCTACAATACTCTATATGTTCTTACCGTGCTACAGCCCATAATAATGTCACAATAAACTTCCATAATACTCTATGTGTTCTTACCGTGCTATAGCCCATAATGTTGTCACAATAAACTTATATAATACTCTATGCGTTCTTACCGTGCTACAGCCCAAAATGATGTTACAATAAACGTTCATAATACTCTAAATGTTCTTACCGTGCTACAGCCCATAATGATGTCACAATAAACTTCTATAATACTCTATATGTTCTTACCGTACTACAGCCCATAATGATGTCACAATAAACTTCTATAATACTCTATATGTTTTTACCGTGCTACAGCCCATAATGATTACACAATAAACTTTTATAATACTCTATATGTTCTTACCGTGCTACAGCCCATATTGATGTCACAATAAACTTCTATAATACTCTATATGTTCTTACCTTGCTACAGCCCATAATGATGTCACAATAAGCTTCTATAATACTGTATATGTTCTTATCGTGCTACAGCCCATATTGATATCACAATAAACTTCTATAATACTCTATGTGTTCTTACCGTGCTACAGCCCATAATGATGTCACAATAAACTTCTATAATACTCTATATGTTCTTACCATACTACAGCCTTTATTGATAACATAATAAACTTCTATAATACTCTATGTGTTCTTACCGTGCTACAGCCCATAATGATGTCAAAAAAAACGTCTATAATACTCTATATGTTCTTACCGTGCTACAGCCCATAATGATGTCACAATAAACTTCTATAATACTCTAAATGTTCTTACCGTGCTACAGCCCATAATGTTGTCACAATAAACTTATATAATACTCTATGCGTTCTTACCGTGCTACAGCCCATAATGTTGTCACAATAAACTTATATAATACTCTATGCGTTCTTACCGTGCTACAGCCCAAAATGATGTTACAATAAACTTCCATAATACTCTATGTGTTCTTACCGTGCTATAGCCCATATTGATGTCACAATAAACTTTGATAATACTCTATATGTTCTTACCGTACTACAGCCCATAAATTATGTCACAATAAACTTATATAATACTCTATGCGTTCTTACCGTGCTACAGCCCAAAATGATGTTACAATAAACTTCCATAATACTCTATGTGTTCTTACCGTGCTATAGCCCATATTGATGTCACAATAAACTTTGATAATACTCTATATGTTCTTACCGTACTACAGCCCATAAATTATGTCACAATAAACTTCTATAATACTCTATCTGTTCTTACCGTGCTACAGCCCATATTGATGTCACAATAAATTTCTATAATACTCTATGTGTTCTTACCGTGCTACAGCCCATAATGATGTCACAATAAACTTCTATAATACTCTATATGTTCTTACCGTGCTATAGCCCATATTGATGTCACAATAAACTTCTATAATACTCTATATGTTCTTACCGTGCTATAGCCCATATTGATGTCACAATAAACTTTTATAATACTCTATATGTTCTTACCGTGCTACAGCCCATAATGATGTCACAATAAACTTCGTTGTATTCTAAAATAGAAGGAAATAATAATAATAATAAATTCGTACCTCACAATGTAAGATAAATATCTTAAGTTCATTTTTAATAATAATTGTAATAAAACTTATTATTCTAGAGAAACTATGTTTAATAATGGGTTATGTTGCTACAAGTAAAAATTATATATGTGTCAACAGGGCCGCCGCTACCTATTGTGCAATGTGTGCACTGTACGCAGGCGGCCGACTTTAGGGGGGCGGCTGAATCATTATTCAAAGGTTCCTTTTTTTTTCTAATTTTTTTGGTTTAGTAATAAAAATTAGTTAAATTTTTTAAAAATCAAACGCCCACATAGGTTTAGTTGTACTAGACGTTTTGAGCGACAAGCCAACGACCAACCAACAACAAGGGGAGGTGTAATTTATCTGAATATTAGTAAAATTACATTATTACCAATGTTTTAAACATTAAAAGTAAGAGACGTCGTTTCGTCTACTAATAAGACCTAGTGAAGTGTAGACCGTTTTTGCGAAAGGCATATGCCACAATATGGATCAAAACGTTTTGAAGACAACCTTTCAAAACGTCTCCGCTAGTGCGATTTTTTTGGAGTTTGTATCCCAGAATGGCCGAATTTCTTCCGACTATTGCACTTCATTATGGTGACGATTTTTGTGTGAAAACAAAAGGTCCGAGACAGAGACGTCTTACTTAACAGCAGAATATTTTTTTTAAAAAGATCACGCCCAATGCGCAATAAGCCTACGTATTAAAATGAAAAGTCTTTTCTGAGAGAAAACACTTTCAATATTGGTCTTTTTTTTATATTCTCTCTTCTTACTGCGAGAAAAATGCCAGGAAAATAATTTCTGAAGTTAAAAAATAAGTCAGAAGACGCTTAGCGCCGGGGCCCCGCCCGGAATCAAACCTCTTGTCAACTTGAGAGGAAACCTGCCATATCTTAAAATCTAGCTCCAGAAAAAACCTATGCTTCGCTTAACAATCATGTAGGTAACACTATTTCGGAAAAAAAAACTGATTCGTTTTAGTGAAATTTAATGAAAAATAAAACCTAAAAGTTGTAAAATTGCATTATAATTAAGACTAAGTTTCTTTTCTTTTTCATTACATTCTTTTTAAAAAATGCAAAGTTAAAATTGAAAACTAAACATCTTAGAGGGCATGAGGATTTGACAACAATGTGAATAAGAAAGGAAAAAAGGACTGGTCTACAAAAATGGATTTAAATCAAAGAGCCCTTTTGGTACAGCGTCCTGCTCAGTCTTAATTTTTTTTTCTAAAAAAAAGGGCGGCAATTTTAATTTCGCACGCAGGCGGCCAAAACCCTCGCGGCGGCCCTGTGTGTCAGTCGCATTCAGCCTCAATTTTTACGAAATTACGAAAGTTATATAATATAAAACCACAGACATATATATGCTATATTTGATTTCTATAAAAATCCATTTTTAGTATGGTGTTTTTTACCGGCCCCAGAAAGGGAAAAGGCGCTATTAGTGTTGTGTGGCCTGTCTGTCCGTCCGTCCGTCCAGTTTAGATCTCATAAACTAGAAGAGAAAATGAAAATCGGACATCATGATATTTAGATCATTCAAAGTTCTGATGCAACGTTTTTTTCTTTTCTGAAAGCGAAAAATATAATTTTTATATCAATTATGCAAGCAGTTTTTTCATAAAAATACACCATTTTTACAACTATTCACTATTAATAGTAACAAGCACAGAAGGCGTTTTAGTAAGGGAAATGACAATTTACCATTTTTTAAAACACATCTAGGCAAACGGTTTTAGATTTTTGATAAAAAAAATATTATTTTTTACAATGCTAAGTTAGGTAACTTCTGTTATAGTAATTAGTACATTTACAAAAAAATGTTAACTTTTTTTTAAAGAGAAAAAATCTATTTATATGCAAATAAGTTGTACATAATTTAAAACAACAAATAATAAGTAGTTTTTCATATTATCGCGTGAACTGCAGCGGACTACCATCACCATAAAACACAAAACTAAAGGATTTTTTTTTCTTGAGGCTTTGAATACAAAACAATTAGGTCAATTAGGTACTCATTATAAGACATCAGTTAGGCAAGGTTCACATCTAACTTTACATTCACTTTCACCTTTCCCTTGGTCTGCTGTACCTTTGGGGCACCACACAGGATCTGTCAACCTTTTTTTCTCCATTCTTCTCTGTCATTTGCCTTTGATAGAATTTCATTCTGATATTCCTTCTGAAAATATTGAAACCTGCCTTTTTACCTGATGAGTGCACCACTTCGGGGTCGATTTTGAGTTTGTGTTTCCACACCAATTGTCTTTATAATCTTGTTTATTATTATTATTATTACACACCAAGTATAGAAACTTAGAAAAACCCAGCCTAGCTTTTCTGTGAAAGCTTTTAGAAACCAGGCAGAAATACCAATTGAAACTGAGTTAACATCTTTGACATCACAGACGTTAGAAAGTATAAACCTTATTTCTATAAAGAGGTTTTACCTTCAGGACTATCAAGTGAATTATTCCTGGTCGTCCATTATCTTGTGAATTTGGTAAAACTTTAGAAGTCCAACATTCACACAGATAGTTTTGTAGTTTTCACTCAAAACAGAAACTTTCGAAATACATTACGTTGAAAAATATATTCACTAGCACATACTAATAGTCATACACACCCACTGACACATACATGCACACACCCATTGATGACACATACATACATACACACACCCACTGACACATACAAGCACACACACAGACTAGCACGCAGGCTGAGATACCAAAGTATTATTGACTCTTAGAGTTTCTCTCAGTCCAGACATATCTCCACTTCACACTTACTATCACGTTAAGTTCAATATCGATCTATTGGAACAGATTCGAAGATCAAACAATTTCGCTTTTAGTTTATGTGTTATATTAGGAGTACACGAGTGGAATGCATTCACTTTCATACCATTGATCTCTATCTACTGACTGCTATTCGTTCTTGCCTACGTTGATGAAGTCGCAGCTGATTCTGTTGTTTAATTAAAGCTCGGAATGCTTTTTTTTTTGTAATCCTCCATAAGAAAAACCTGTCATATACTCTCCCCCCTCATAGTATGCTCTACTCAGTGTCCTCATTCCCAGACATTTTGACAAATGAATGTCAAAATAAAACCTGCAAGGATTGTCGACCTATTTGACTGTCCTGGTTTAAAAGCTGATTGTAAGACGGAACAAGGAAGTCAATGGAGTAGCACCATTTCTTTAGGTCTAAGAACATTGACAAATGAATGATGAAATTTTTTTTTGGCGCTCAAATAATAATGTGTTGAACTATAAAAAAAAAATAGAGAGATACTGTATACAAGTGTCACATTTTTTTTGGCAAAACTCGCCCCCCCCCCCCAGCACACCATTAAAAAAAGAGAGTCAGAGGGTGAAGGGGAAAATACATCCACTGTCTTCCTTTCTGTATGCTTAGCTTGTCATCAAAGTTTATCTTGTCATGTCATCAAAGTTTATCTTGTTATGTCATCAAAGTTTATCTTGTTATGTCACCAAAGTTTATGTTGTTATGTCATCAAAGTTTATCTTGTTATGTCATCAAAGTTTATCTTGTTATGTCATCAAAGTTTATCTTGTTATGTCATCAAAGTTTATCTTGTTATGTCATCAAAGTTTATCTTGTTATGTCATCAAAGTTTATCTTGTTATGTCATCAAAGTTTATCTTGTTATGTCATCAAAGTTTATCTTGTTATGTCATCAAAGTTTATCTTGTTATGTCATCAAAGTTTATCTTGTTATGTCATCAAAGTTTATCTTGTTATGTCATCAAAGTTTATCTTGTTATGTCATCAAAGTTTATCTTGTTATGTCATCAAAGTTTATCTTGTTATGTCATCAAAGTTTATCTTGTTATGTCATCAAAGTTTATCTTGTTATGTCATCAAAGTTTATCTTGTTATGTCATCTAGGTTTATCTAATCTAGGTCTAGCTTGAATTTTATATAGGTTTAGCTTGTAGGGTCCATGGATAGCCTGCTAATCTGTTGAGCTTGTGTGTAAGTTTATGTTGTAACATTGTGAAAGTTTATGAACTGCAATGGCCGCCTACAGCTTATTATCTTGTGTTTTTCTTTTCATATCTGATGCTCCTCTACGTTTTATGCTAGACTTGTTTTTGTTTTTTACTCATGACGGATGTCTATAAATAGCTAGCTGTTTGGTGTATCCTGTGCACAGAAAAAAGGAAGAGTTAGAATGTTAGTTTTATAGGTTATGGTCATAGACTTTTATATTATATCTAGACTGGAAACCTGAAATAAATTCTTATCCGCGATTCACAGACCTATACATATATAGATTTTTATGTACGTAAACTCTTTTTTCAGTCTCTAGGGGGAGTCGCCCCAATCAATCTTTTCTGTCTTAGAAAAGTAAAGATCTTTAGTTTTCAAAGTTTAGAAATAATGCAAAATCATTTCTCGGATATTCACGCAAATATATGAAACAAGCCATTTCCTGTTAGTTTCCATTGAGATAATGTTTCAAAAATAATAGATCGAAATAATTCATGTTGATTTAAATCCTCTTATGTACATTTAAATAGATTGATTACTTAGATATTTCTAGATTATGTATCTAAAAATTGCAAAATAATAATTATGAGACGAGAGTACTCTTATTTATGATGTTCAATTACTAGATCTAGATCTAGGTTAGGGTTGGAAAAAAAGACAACCCTACTTCTTTTAACTACTTTACAAAACAACGCCTTGATCCAACTTTCAAAAAAAATTTTCACGACATTTTTTGTAGTGCTAAAAAATCTCCATGTCCAGTCTAGAGTAGTATATATAAGCAGGGCCGCCGCTACCTATTGTGCAATGTGTGCATTGCACGCAGGCGGCCAAACTTTAGGGGCGGCCAAAACGTTATGAAAGTTGAACTTTTATTTAAAAAAGTATACATTTAATAAAAACAAATGACCGTGTCGAAATGGTCTCGGAACTAAACTAAAGATTTTTTTTTTATGTATTGGTTCTGTTGTCATTTGACATTATGTAGGAACTCTTGTGTTATAGATGACAGAGGTTACTTCAATACAAGAAGATAATTACGTCCTACGCATTTCATGTGTCAATCTAGTTATGCATGTTAATAAATGACTTAAACTCTGCTAAGTCGTTGGTTTTCCTGGCTGATTCAGGCAACCCATTCCATTCTCGAATGGCACTAGGAACGAAGGAGTCCAAACAAAAAGCTCTTGCCGAAGACAGGTGCAAACGACAAGATAAAACTTAAATAGACTCCCAGCACACAACGGCCTTGTCCCCAACTGTGTGTACATGCCTGGTTGTCCGAGATATTGCACTCATTCTTAATTTTCGGATTTAAAGACATTGCCTGTTAATGACACTGAAAACAATTTTGAAATCTTTGTCTATTCCCTACTTGATACAACAATTAGAAGACAGGTTTGAGAGAGAGATCTTACTTGTAAGGATAATGGGAGAAGATCCCGAAGGAGAAAGAAGGTTCTGTAAGCATTTGAGAAAGAAGAAATATTAACTTGCGTATTGCGGACGACATAGGTGGTCTTGCAGGGACACCAGAAGAATTAATTGTTTGAATGATGCACATAGACTAGAATTCCGCGGCCTATTATATTCAAATCCTAGCAAATGTCAGGAAAAGATTTTAGGTATTACTTACAAAGACAGCACCACAAAGAAAGAGATTAGAAACAGGATTAATACATTAATTGAACCCCACGATGACGTGCTAACTACTGTTAAAAACGCAAACTCTTCGGCCATATCACAAGGTTCTCAGGGCTTGGAAGGACGTTCCTTCAGGGAACAGTACCAGGAAAAAGAAGAAGAGGCAGACATAGAAAGCGATGGAAGACAACACAAAAAATGGACGGGCCTGTTATAGAAAGAAATTCTACCCAAGGTAAAAGAGAGAAATGGAGAATGAAGGTCAACAGCTCTAGTGTGGTGTCCCAACGGTTTAACAGACTAAGGTATATATATATATATATATATATATATATTAATATATATATATATTGTACTGCGAATTTTTCTACCTATATTGGTGTCAGTGGTTGACAGTGAACGGTCATTTTCTAAATTACATGGTTAAAGTTACTCAATATGTACAATGTTACAAGAAAGACTACTAGCGCCAGCAATGAAGCCAAAAGAGGAAGTGTTTGAAATTCTTGCTTTTGCTTAAAAGTATTCAAAAAGTTAGTTTTGTGTGTTGTTTTTGTACGAAATGATATTGAAAATTTGATTTTATGAGACAATTATGCTATGAAAACAGTGATCAATATGTACACTGATTAAATTATTAGTAGTAAGTTTTAACAATCGCACCTTTACATATGCATCTATATACAAAAATAAGAGACTCTGAAATATAAGTTAATACTCTCTTCCCCAGAAACAAAAGTAAGGGGCGGCATTTTTTTATTTCGCTCGCAGGCGGCCACAACCCTCGCGGCGGCCCTGTATATAAGTCTGAGGCATAGAGCAATGTAGGGAGGATGACGGCTCTATAGACCCCTAACTTTGTATGAGTGGTGATACCACGTCTGTTCCAGACAGTTTTAGACAGTCTGCCATAGGATGCACTGGCCTTGGCGACGCGCAGGTCGATTTCACTATCGATTTTTCCATTTCTGGAGAGTGTGCTGCCAAGATATGTGAATTTGTCCACTGCGTTTATAACCTATCCATTTATAGTGATGCTGGGATCCGAGTAGGCTTTCCCAGGAGTTGGTAAATATAAGAAACATGGACAGTGTACAGAAAACATGCAAAGAAACTGAACCACTTCCACATGACATATCTGAGAAAAATACTGAATGTCAAATGGCAAGACAAAATACCAGATACTGAAGTCCTTTAAAGAGCGTGTCTGCAAAGCATCCAAGCAATCCTGATGCAGTCCCAGCTGCGATGGACAGGTCACGTATGCAGAATGGAAGACCAACGTATCCCTAAAAGACTCTTGTATGGCCAACTAAGAGAAGGAAAGCGCTCGCAAGGTGGTCAAAGAAAGCGCTTCAGGGACACCCTCAAAGCTTCTCTGAAGGCGTTCATCATAGACCCAGGCACCTGGAAGACAGAGGCACATGACAGAGCATCATGGCGTCGCGCTGTGAAAACTGGCGCACATGTTGCTGAGGAAAAAAGAACAATGCTGGCAGAAGAAAAACGCCAGAGAAGAAAAGCAAGGCAAACGACACTAGGTCCAGCTGGAATAACCTGTCCAGTGTGCAGCCGAACATTCCGGGATCACATAGGTCTCATTACCAGCCACATGAGGAGGCATAAAACCCCAGTGCAAAGCCCTTAGCCCCCTGGATGACAAAGTGGTCATCATCGAACCACGATGGACGAACTATATATATATAAGTCTATGGTTATACTAGTATCATAGACATAAAAATGGCTAGTATCTAGGAGTAATGCCCCTTGTTGACTGTCGTTGTTACCCATTTAGAAGGTCTACAATAAAAATGTCATCTCTTTAAAATGACATTTCTCTTTCGTTTGTAAGCCAAACTTTAATTCTTTAGTTTTCAGTTATGAACTTTGAATACAGCGTCGCTGACAACGTTTCTGACAATGTATGGACACAAAAACTGATCCTGAACATAATGACTATGTCTTACATTCCGAAGATTAAGGATGAGGGCAGTGTATCACAGGACTACGTAAACCCAGTTGCGACCTGTATATTTTCCCGCATTTCGTGCAGACAAAGCCGTTGTCTGCTGGCGGTCTGTTTATTTTTTTTCCGTCTTTGCGCCTGTCTTCAATAATAGCTTTTAAGTCTCAAATGTTTGTCCTGCAGCCTTTGTGAGAGCTCTCCAACAGTCTCTTTCCAAGGCCATCTGCTGCCAGCTATCCTCTATGCCAGTGTGGGCGCCTTAGTTGATCGTGAACTTAGAACAGCGGGAATATCTTCATCTTTTAGACTTCAGAGAGAAAGAAATAAAATATTTTTTAAAATACGCATTCTAAGAAAGCGGAAATTCTAAGACTTGTTTAGTCCGTTCTTGATGAACGCCTGGAGCACTCCCGGGCCAGATCTCGATCAATGTTGACTTTGAAAATGACACTATCTGAAACACAAACAAGACTTGCACTTTGAGAATTAAACATTTCTTTTGGTAAGAAACATTTTTATAGAGATCTAATTAATTCAAACATCTCAGCATAAATTTCTTGACAAGATGCAAATGAGATGTCACGATGTAGTTAGTACTAGATGGAGACCGAGATGACGAGATGTAATATGAATAATAATTTAAATATTTTTATAGATCTCAAGACAAGAACTAAATTATAGATATATACACATACATATTTTTTTTTCATTCTACAAAAGTTATTTTATAATCAAATACTATTTATCTTTTCTTATCTTATTTTATTTGATTCACCACAATGAACTTATGTCCAGCTGAAAGAACTGACCAGAAAAAAAACTGAAATGAAATAACTTTCTCTAGAGTATCACACAAACTGACCACAATGAAATAACTTTCTCTAGTGTATCACACCAACTGACCACAATGAAATAACTTTCTCTAGTGTATCACACCAACTGACCACAATGAAATAACTTTCTCAAGTGTATCACACCAACTGACCACAATGAAATAACTTTCTCTAGAGTATCACACAAACTGACCACAATGAAATAACTTTTTCTAGTGTATCACACCAACTGACCACAATAAAATAACTTTATCTAGTGTATCACACCAACTGACCACAATGAAATAACTTTCTCTAGTGTATCACACCAACTGACCACAATGAAATAACTTTCTCTAGTGTATCACACCAACTGACCACAATGAAATAACTTTCTCTAGTGTATCACACCAACTGACCACAATAAAATAACGTTCTCTAGTGTATCCCACCAACTGACCACAATGAGATTTTCCTACCAACGAGCGACAAGCGTGTATAGCACAAGTTCACACAGAGGCTCGACAAGACCAAAAGGAATGTCGACAGATGAAAGATTTTCTACTGATCCAGCCATCGTTACTCAACTAGATATGTAGGTGTTTGACCTTTTACACTTATTCAACTAGATATGTAGGTGTTTACAACTTTGTTGAACTGGCTCAACTAGATATGAAGTTCACTTTACGCTTTAAAAAGTTTTCATCTTATTATATAAATTCTATTTATGACTTTTGAAAGCTCTATTCGAAGTTTTTTGCTATTTTCAATGTACATCTTGAAAGATGAAATGGCAGTGCAAGAAGATAATAAATGAAAGGTGTCAGAAAACTGCAGGAGATTATTCAAGACTTGACTCCTACGTCATAGTTTTGTGAGACTGGGTCACGTGGAACTCTAGGAGAGGCCGAATGGTTGTCAGGGGAGATAACTGCAACCAACTCAAGGAAGCTTCTTTATTTATGTTGTTCTGGTGAAAGTTCTACAATGAACACGGACCTTTAGAGACCGAATGCCCAGAGGCGATCGTGTCTGTTAAGATTGTTAGTGAAGCGAGTGAGGCAGTCTACGGGCGGGGCTCTGTGGGTCATATGAGATCATGTGACAATTGCAGAAAAGTTAGCAATGTCGATTTGATTTTGGCGGGGGGTGGGGATGTAATCTCGCTAGTGCTAAACTCACCCTGTATTTCTGTTAGGACAGAGGTTTGAAACTATCACGTACTTATTCCTCATTCTTCCTCTCGCTATGTCCTCGTGCTGCTGAACTGTTTTGACTTTCTCCGAGTGTCGTCATTTCACTTAATCCTTTGGCTTCCCAAGGCTTGTGTGAAGGGGAACCACTGGGAACTTAATCACTAATAATTTTTCCTTGTTATGCCTACGTAGACTCTGAGACTATGAGAGTATAAGCATGATTCTGGCTATGTGCTACCATACATAGGTATCAACATTTCATATTTCTGGCTAGGTTTAAACCCAAGCTACTGACAAGTGTGATTAGAGAAGAAAAGATCAAAGACATTAATAGCCGCGTCACTCGCTCAACATCCAACTCACGAATGATACAGCCATTATATACACAGGAAGAACTGGTCAGTAGATCAACAACATACATACATAAATAAATAGATTTGTTTTGATCAGAAAAATAACTCATTCCACACTACATTCTCCGAGACATGATATGTTTCAATTGGATATCTCTAAAGCTACAGCCATATCTGATAAAGTGAATAGTAAAAGTTTCCTCTTGAGAAGTGTAGGATCATTTCCAGCTAAAACAAAAATTAAAAGATTCAATTTTGTGTATGTTCCTTTTTGGAATTTCTATTTTATGTAAATTGTAATCGATATCGTAAATTATAATTTATGCTAAAATTATCACAACAAATAAAAAATTTATGGTTTCACCTTCTACCTATAATTTATTCAATTGATTACATACGTTTGGTGTTGGCTAGCGGGTTGATTGGTATCGAGAATACAATTATTTATTAATTTATTTTTTAAGCTCGGACAATGTCAACAACTAACTTCTACACTATTAAAAACGAGGAAAATAATTTTTTGTCAATAGAAATAAATTCAACTGTGGACTAAATACGGACTTTAATAGTAAAGCACCACACTGACATGTCAACAAGATGCCATTAGTAAACACTGACAAGTCAACAAGATGCCATTAGTAAACACTGACAAGTCAACAAGATGCCCTTAGTAAACACTGACAAGTCAACAAGATGCCCTTAGTGAACACTGACAAGTCAACAAGATGCCATGTGTAAACACTGACAAGTCAACAAGATGCTCTTAGTAAACACTGACAAGTCAACAAGATGCCATGTGTAAACAATGACAAGTCAACAAGATGCCATGTGTAAACAATGACAAGTCAACAAGATGCCCTATGTTTTGTGAGTCGTGTTAGCACTTCAAACCAATCCAAATTCCGTGTCTATATCTATTGAGACTTGATCCTCATTGGTAACTCAATACTTTCGTGTCGTCCTCCTAGAAATCTCAACTCACCAGCAACGTTCGGACTTTGTTGTTTGATAAAAACGGTGGATTGAGAAAGAGATTCAGCTGGAGCAGCCGGTCAAGTCTTAAAAGACCAGATTTAGGAACTGGATCATTGCCGCCGGCGCCTGGATGGTAAGTCCTTGACATTTCACATCTCCCCCCCCCCACCCACCCAGGCTATATTTATTGTTCTTTTGGCTCTGAACTTGAGCTTGCCTTCCACTGACATTAGTTACACAATTCACATAAGATTAGTCATTCACTTTGTCATGTATATGTGTGTGGGGGGGTGGGGACTAAATAGAGCGATAATGTTAACTCTTACTTCAATGTTCATCATTTATCTTGTTTCGGAAGAAATGACCATTTTTTTATGAACCTGAAAAAAACAAGATTACAAAGAGAGTTTGTGTTACACAAACTCAGATGCGGCCCCCGTCAAAATAGGATCCCTGTCGGATCTGCCTATTCGCAAAGAATATTCAAGAGGTTATTTAATTTTGATGGTCAAAAGTCATAATGTTTCAAAGATTCATTTGCCGTTATAAAAATGTTTTTTTTTTGTTTTACATGTTTCGGGTGTTTCTTCTAAGTTTAAAATAAGTAACTTCGCGCTGGACGATGGAGGATGGCAACAGGCAGGGTATGAACTCTGCCTGGTTCAAACTCTGCATGCTCCCATCCCCCATCGTCCTACGGGAGGTTTGTAATTAAAAAACAACAACAAAAAAAAAGAATAGATATATCGTGCTTTTACTTCGATGTCTCAGCTGTTATGACATGATTAGGAATTAGTTATTTGTTTCGGGAATAGGGTAAAGTTTTACTTAGCGATGATGACGTAAAGTTGGTTAAAAAACAAGAATGCTCCAAGTGACGCTACAAAGAAGACGCTTCGTGTAGAGCAGTAGAATAGATATACGGATTTACGGACATAGCTGACATCGGACAATTCCCTTCTTGATTATTAAATATAGTTGTAGAACAACATTATCGTCGACTACATATTTTGATTGTTTCGCCTTTCGCCGGTGTTACTGAAGTAGTTCGAGTTCAGCATTACTTCCAGTCAGACGTAGATCTACACTAAATATATTTCCAAGAATCAACACCGCGCGGAAGCCTTAACAACGTGGCGACTCCAGACTCGGAGCTCACTGGCATCAACATCCAGAAGGATAGAAGCCCTCTGTTAGGAGGAGGCAGAAGTTAACGTCATCGGCCTAGTCTGCAGTCTGATTATACAGCCACGTCGGCGAAAGAAAGCCAGTGAGGTCCTGGACTCGTAGACCTAGGAGGTAACGAAATATAGATCTATATCTACATTTGTAATTTGTAAACACCGCGCGGAAGCCTTAACACAGCACAGTTAGGCCTATCAACAGAGATATCAGCATTTTTATTTAAATGGAACTAGAATGAGGATGAGATCTACCTAAATTAAACTTTTGATTTAGCACTCTTAAGATCTAGATCTAAAATATGAACTTGGAATAATGTAGCGGTAATTTAGATAAGATTTGTGTAAAAAAAATATCCTAGATAATCTATCAATAGACTGAATGCAACATTAAACTTAAAAATAGTATATTAGTTTTTAGTATAGGCCCTATTATAATATTGCAATATTATCAAAACGTTTGGAAATCAAAATCTACACTTTAAGTCTAGAAATTGGAATTCTACATCTTAATCTAGTCTATTTTAGTCTAAACTAGATCTAGAAATTCTAGATCTAGACTCTAAAATAATTTTAATAAATCCAGAACTAGATATACTGTAATAAAAATGTAGATCTAGTTTAAACTTACGGGGGCCGCTAAAAATCTAGATTAGATCTAAATCAAGATATCATTTCTTTTTTAAATAACGTCAAAGGGAATAAAAACACTACGTCACACGGCGAGACTAAAAAAACGCCTTCATCAATACGAGCCATTTATTGAGTGTTCATAGACATTGGTGTACCGAGTGAGTTTTTTAAGCATTTCATTTAAATAATTCATTCCATGTGACGTCAAAGGAAAAAAAAACACTACGTCACACGGCTAAGTTAGACTAAAATATGTTTTCATCAATACGAGCAATTTTTCGAGTGTTCATAGACATTGGTGCACCGAGTGCGTTCCTTTAGCAATACATTTAAAGAGTCCATTCATATGAAGTCAAAGAAAAAAAATTCCATTACCTCACAATAGGCTAGTACCGGTACCATAAAAAAATGTCTTTATTTACACGAGATATTTAAAGAGGGTTCATAGACATTGGTGCACTGAGTTCTAATAGAATTTATTTCAAGAGGATCAAAGCCGCATTGTTTTTGCGTTTTGTCTGTCAGTCGGTCTGTCCGTCATCTTAATATAAAAAAACAACAACTAAAAGCTATTAAAAATTGATTATCCTTTTTTTTTACGTTTCAAAACATCGCAATAATTTTAGGTATGAACACAATTGATTTGAGTTTATATAATAGATTGTTCCGGATGTTTGTATAAATAGTAAAAGAAAAAGAGAATTCCAGATAAATGTAATACCGTTAGTTAAATTTGTTGAATGGTCTCGTATAAAAATTAGAAGAACTACAGCCTTGTGGAGAGATATTCATACCTTACTTTGGATGTTGTTTTCCTTAAAAATCGGAACATAATATTAACGATAATTAGATTTTTTTATGTTTTAGGTAGAAAATTAATTGTTCTGTAAGAGAGAAGTGAGTTAAAATATTTTTTTTAAAAATCCAGAATAACATTATTTCGTAAATGAGAAGATTATTTGTTTATTAATTAGAAGAGGGAGTTCAAACAGTTATTTGGCGTTAGTAGATTTTTAAATAAATTCGGACATTTCTGGCGACGATTTGTAAGAAATATAAGTCGATTTCTTTTCCAAACAAAATCCGGAACATTCTTTATCGATTCCTAAACTTTTATGTTATGTTTCAGCAAGAATATTAAATGTCTAAAAAGTGATTTTCAGTAATCAATTCTAGTAAATTACTTTTTTTTTAAAGCTCTGAACAACCTATTGTCTATATTTTTAAAATTAGTTTAAAGATGAAAATACGGAAAAATTTGATATCGATAATCAAATTATAGTGACGCATTGTCAAATAATTTACGTGTAATATTAGTCAATTATGCGATTTAAAAAATCATTAGACATAATTCATTTTTTATAAAACAATATCCGGAACATTTTTACACTTAATGAAATATAAGTCAGTATAGAGATTTTCATTTAGCATTAATATGCAATTTACATAAAAAACGGAACAACATATTATTGATAATGTGTTTTTGCAACGTTTAAACATGGAAATTAAATGTAATGTAAGTTAGAAGAGCAAACAAACATTTGTTGGCGTTGATTAGTATTGCAAAAGAAAATCCGGAACAATCAATTTTAGATACTTAAAACTATTGAGATGTTATGGGAGGAACATTAAAGGGTAAATCAGATTTTCAATAGCTTTAGAGTTGTTTTTTTTATCTAATCGTGACGGACAGACCTACCGACAGACAAATCGCACAAAAATAAACCTTTTTTTATTCTGATGAGGGCACTAAACAAAAAAATAAATAAAATCTGATTTTTTTATAAAAGTTTAAGAAATTAGTTTAGTACCATGTCAGGGCCGGGATTTACTGGCTACTACACGAAAGTCGCTGCATAAAAAGTCCATTTTAAAAAATGTGCGTGATATTTACATACAAATTGCATTCTTACCCTTGTAAACAAACATAAATGTTTTTTTTAAATTTTAGCCGCTAGTTGACCAGAAAAAAACACCTTTAATTAATATTTATATTTGTTGTAAACATTTCTAGTACATTTTGTAAAAATATTTGACTTTGTGATATCAAAAATACGCAAAAATGGTCTATCCTTGTTAGCATATTGTAACATTGCCTCCCTTACATTTACGTTATTGTTTTAGAATTGGTGCATTTTTATGAAAAAATCGCTTGCATAATTAATTTTATAAATTATACGGTTTGCTTTTAGAAAACGAAAAGTAGCCGTTGCACCTAAACTTTTCAAGCCGAATTTAATGGTGAAATAATATTTTTCATATCTTTTCTAGTTTTCGAGATCTGAGTGTGACAGACGGACAGACGGACATTTTGCACAAACCTAATAGCGCTTTTTTCCCTTACGGGGGCCGCTAAAAATGAAATGATTATCAGCAAATTGTTGATTGCGTTCCTTTTTCAATCTCACTCGTGTGTGTGCTACATCAGCGTTCCTTTTTCAATGCTGCTTGTGTGTGTGCTACATCAGCGTTCGTTTTTCAATCCCACTCCTGGGTGCTACATCAGCGTTCCTTTTTCAATGCTGCTCGTATATGCTACATTAGCGTTCCTTCTTCACTGCTGCTCGTGTATGCTACATCAGCGTTCCTTTTTCAATCTCACTCGTGTGTATGCTACATCAGCGATCCTTTTTCAATCTCACTCGTGTGTATGCTGCATCAGCGTTCGTTTTTCAATCTCACTCGTGTGTGCTATATCAGCGTTGCTTTTTATTAAATGCTGCTCGTGTGTATGCTACATCAGCGTTCCTTTTTCAATCTCACTCGTGTGTATGCTACATCAGCGTTCCTTTTTCAATACTGCTCGTGTGTGTGGTACATCAGCGTTCGTTTTTCAATCCCACTCGTGGGTGCTACATCAGCGTTCCTTTTTCAATGCTGAGCGTGTATGCTACATTAGCGTTCCTTCTTCACTGCTGCTCGTGTATGCTACATCAGCGTTCCTTTTTCAATCTCACTCGTGTATGCTACATCAGCGTTCCTTTTTCAATCTCACTCGTGTGTGTGCTACATCAGCGTTCCTTTTTCAATACTGCTCGTGTGTGTGGTACATCAGCGTTCGTTTTTCAATCCCACTCGTGGGTGCTACATCAGCGTTCCTTTTTCAATGCTGAGCGTGTATGCTATATTAGCGTTCCTTCTTCACTGCTGCTCGTGTATGCTACATCAGCGTTCCTTTTTCAATCTCACTCGTGTGTGCTACATTAGCGTTCCTTTTTTTTAAATGCTGCTCGTGTGTATGCTACATCAGCGTTCCTTTTTCAATCTCACTCGTGTGTATGCTACATCAGCGTTCCTTTTTCAATGATGCTCGTGTATGCTAGATTTAAATGTTGATGGGCAGACATAACAAAGAAAACATTCTTTTAAAAGTATCAAAAAATTCATCGAAAAACATTTTCTGAAACTTCCATATGCAATGTTGATTGAGTAGTCTTTATGGGTCTCTGCAGCCGTCACATAAAAAAAAATCAAATTGGTTTTTGAGTAGTAAAGAAAAATTACAATGATTCCCTGCTACATACATGCACTCACTTACAATGATTCTCTGCTACATCCATGCACTCACTTACAATGATTCCCTGCTACATCCATGCACTCACTTACAATGATTCCCTGCTACATCCATGCACTCACTTACAATGATTCCCTGCTACATCCATGCACTCACTTACAATGATTCCCTGCTACATCCATGCACTCACAATGATTCCCTGCTACATCAATGCACTCACAATGGTTCCCTGCTACATCAATGTTCTCACTTACAATGATTTAATGCTACATCAGTGCATTCACTGTATCTTCTGTCTAGTTTACCTCCGATCTATCACAAGCTCTGGACACACCCAAGCATGGACAGTTATGAACAGAAAAGGCATTCCCACAAACGACATCTGACGAGCGACTTCCTGAGTCCTACTACAAGCAATTGGACTAAATCGTATTCCTTACTCAGGATGTCAGAGAAACACAAGTCCAGACATTAACTTTGTGTCTTTTTTGAAAATCAAATCTCGTTGATTTTTATACATTTGTATTATTTTATACTTTCTTTTGACAGACAATTTTTTAAAAGGTTTTATTGAGAAAGAATATTAAAGAGTTACACATTTTTAAATGTGATTTTTGTTTGCTATTTGCTAAAGTTGTTGTTTGAAACGAACATTTATAGAAAGGTTTTCAATGGGAACCACTTTGTAAGACTTTTCATCAAAACAAACGTTCATTGCCCTGGGAATAGAGAAAGTGCTATTCTTTACCCAATACGACAGTAAATGTTTGATTAAAAAAAAAGGAAATTCAAAATGGTCCATACTAAAATATCTTGTATGTAGACCTCAGGGGACTGATAAAGGAGCAAAGGTAATGAATAAAAAAATATATATTTAATTAATATATAATTAATAAAAACTTTAAATTTTTAGCTTTCTCAGAAAGGGGAATAACCGCTATAATTTTGTTGTGGTCTGTCTGTCAGTCCGTCCGTCTGTCTCTGTAGTTTGCCACTAGTTATTGAAACTCATGACATTTTAGAAATGTGAAACTTTTCAAGCAACTTTTTTCTTCTGAAAGCAAAGCATTAAAAAAATCAACTCTGCAAGAAGGGAAATGTTTCTTCCTTTAATGAGAGATTGTTCCATCAGTTCACAATCATTCAATAACTTTATTCAATGTCATTTATAAGATAAGATAATAACATGAATAAATCTCTGTATCCTGTGATATCATGTCGTCAGTCGGACTATCAATTCAAGAATATGGTTACACTTTCGATCCGTACACGTCTCTTCTTGTTGTATTCTGTTGGCAGAGACAATCCTAATGTTGTTGATAGCTTTTCGTTTGTAGCTACTGATATTCATACAGAAAATATTGAAACCTGCCTTTTTTCATGAGTGACCAGTTCGGGTCTGAAACCTGCCTTTTTCCTGAGTGACCAGTTCGGGTCTGATTTTGAGTTTATCCTTCCACACATTCTATCTTCGTCACCTAGCATTTCTTTACAATGTATGCAAACTAAAAGGACTCGAAATTGTCACTTGTAATTTGGATAGCTTTGCAATAGACATAAAATCAAGATTCTTTCAAAATAGTTATTTAATAAAAACTATATCTCGTTAGAATAGACTATAACGATACATTTGATACAGTGAATCAACAGCACTTTATTTTTTTAAATTAATTCTAAACGTTGAGTTTAAGATCTGCAGATTATCAGAGTCGATCAATTGTTGTAAATAACACAGCCAAGAGTACACATGAAGAACACCATCTTCCTCCTGGAGTCCTCGAAAAAAAAAATGGCATCAGATTTTTGCCCGGGTTCTACTTCAAAAGTGTTACTTGCATAGAGGTACTAGAGAATAGAGGTACTCGAGAAAAGAGATATTAGAGAATAGAGGTACTAGAGAACACAGGTATTTGAGAATAGAGGTACTAGAGAATAGAGGTATTAGAGAATAGAGATACTAGAGAATAGAGATATTATCATGTTAGAGAATTGAGGTATTAGAGGATATATATATTAGAGAATTGGGGTATTGTAAAAAGGTGATGACAATTTTGTTTTTAAATTGTGTTACTTCTGTAAACAATGTCATTACTTTGTGCTACTTCTGTACACCAGGTCATTACTTTGTGTTACTTCTATACACCAGGTCATTACGTTGTGTTACTTCTGTAAACCAGGTCATTACTTTGTGTTACTTCTGTACACCAGGTCATTACTTTGTGTTACTTCTGTAAACCAGGTCATTACTTTGTGTTACTTCTGTAAACCAGGTCATTACTTTGTGCTACTTCTGTACACCAGGTCATTACTTTGTGCTACTTCTGTACACCAGGTCATTACTTTGTGTTACTTCTGTAAACCAGGTCATTACTTTGTGTTACGTCTGTAAACCAGGTCATTACTTTGGGCTACTTCTGTACACCAGGTCATTACTTTGTGTTACTTCTGTACACCAGGTCATTATTTTGTGTTACTTCTGTACACCAGGTCATTACTTTGTGTTACTTCTGTACACCAGGTCATTATTTTGTGTTACTTCTGTACACCAGGTCATTACTTTGTGCTACTTCTGTAAACCAGGTCATTAATTTTGATCTTTATTCCATTACTTGATAGTGTCACCTAAACCTCAGTATGTCTTGTCAATTTTTAAAACTAGAAACAAAGGAAATAAACCCAATCTAGTGTTGATGAAGAAGAATAAGATGAAGTAATATGATATATTGAGCAATATAGACAACACTTCTCGGTATCGAAATACCGGTCACATTGTAAACACTAGTTATAAAATCATTTCCACTAAACACTCAGCTCTTTTATCTTGTAGTTGTAAACAAAAAAAAAGTTCACTCTAAAACGTTCCCTGTAAAAATGGACTCGCAAAACAATTAGTTGTTCAAGTTTCCAGCTCAGATTGACTTGTTCATTATTCTCCTGATACTAGCATGTAAATGGTTTCAGAAGAAGTAATTAATTTGTTTAGCTTCCACATAGCCCCCTTTCAAGTCGATGTATTCGTGATAAGGAGTCTCATTGAGACAAGCTTGACTGATCAATGTATTTACCTGACTAATAGCTTACAGAATGATAGACTCAGAGAGACTTTGTTGGCTTCTTATAACAGGTTGTTGTTTTAATGATTGCAAGCCGAATAGAAATGATCGTTTTATAATGACACGACAGGCGAGCTCAGTTTCATTGTCAGACAATAGTCAAGTCAAAGAGTTTTCAGGACAGTCTAGTGCTATGTGTGTGTATTGGAACAAACTATTTCATAAGTTTGATTCATAGTATTATGATCTTCAATCATTATGTAAGTTTTAAAAATCTTAAAATGTTTTGATCGAAGTGGACTATCAACTTGTAAGTCTTATAAAATCATTGAACACTCCCTCTCTGTTTATCTTTTTTATCTCCCTTTTTTTGAACCATTCTAACTTTTTGTATTTTATCTTTTAAAAACACAACCTTGGGAATAAAGAAAAAAATATTTCTTTTAATAAATCAATGACAGACTCAACAAAAAGGAAATCAAATCATGAGTAAATGTTGATTGATTATGAAGGTCAAGATGTTATAATGATAAATATGACATCCTTCATCTCTCGGCTTCTGTTCTATCGAGGGACGCCCCTACCAGGCTGTACTAATAGATGCCGCCTATACTTTACTGTAATTGCTGCTGATGCAAATCTTGGCAACGACTATTATTACGTCACACAAGAAGAGTAGCCAGTTTAGAGCTGAATTTCCCTCATTCAACTGAATCTTCTAGAGTAAATAGAGAGTTTGTGAGCAATTTACAGTCGACAATTCAACGTGATTTGTACTTCGCTCAGGCTGGTTATAATTTGATCTCAACTCATTAGTTCAACAAAAAGACTTTAGGCAAAACACATTAAACTGTTGTAATAGACGGCACACAACTAGAAAAGATTTTACAGTAAGATCGTAGTTTTCAAATCCGACGGAACATTGCATTGCCCAGTGGAGATATTCTACAACTAGATTCATTCCATTCCAATGTTCTAATAAAGTATAACAAGACATCATACACCAATTCCTGCTTTCTGATTGGTTCCCCTCTCGTGGTCGTTGAACATAAAACTGACTAGAAGGAAAGTTGGTTAATATGCAATGACTAAATGCATGACGCGTAGGACTTAATCATCTTCTTTTTTGAAGTAACGTCTGTATTATATAAGATAAGATAAGTTCTTAGTCAAGTAGACAGTACAATGACCCGTCTAGTCGCAAGACACATCTGTTTCAAAGCTCCAGATGGCCATCACAGTGTACAATAAACTCTACTTCTCGTCTTCACTTCTGCAGCTGTCCAGTCAAAACAGTAAAACATGAGTTTCAGAGAACCTGAATTTAACTAATCCCTTAGTGACGCCTTAATCTGTTGAACCGTTGGGGCACCATACATGAGCTGTCGACCATCTTTCGCCATTCCTCTCTGTTTTTTTTGCCTTGGATAGAATCTGTTTCAATGACAAGCCCGACATTCGTTTATATTGTCTTCTCACACACATACATATTTATATATAAAGCCAAACTAATTAATGTGTGTTGAGAGTCGATGCTAAAAAAAAATATATTTGTGTTTGTCATTCTAATCAAATAAAAAAAGGTCTAAATGTGTCAATGCGAGAGTGTGTCTGTGTTAGAGGTTATAAGGTCAAAAAGCAAAATAGAGTAGATGAACAATTTCTGTATTAAATGAAGAAGCCGAAGTCAGAGCGGAGAACTAACTCTTTTGTGGGCGGGAGGATGGAGGGGTGGATAAGTCAAAGTGATATCAGAACTCAAGGGCCAAAAGTATGTGCCCGTGTACATGCCGGTGGGGGACGTTACTAAGTGGGTCATTCCAAATCAAGTCAAAAGTCCATATCAGAGAACATTACGGTGAGCAAACAAACAAAAAACCAGATGGAGAAAGAGAGAGAAGGAGAGAGGGTGGTATCATTGTTATAGATGCACGGGCTGAATATAGTTTTTAATTGGGGGGGGGGGGGGGTATTGAACGTTTAGAAAGAAGAAGATGTCCCAACCAAAATAAACACTCTGTAGCCGGGGAACAAATCAACGGGCGTAGCCAGTGTGTCATGCTAGTGTTACCTCTAAAGTGTAGTTCCTATTGGCATATTGCGTAGATATTTAACAATATCAATAACCTGGTCCCACACATACACAGACAGGGGAGACAACTCCAAACAAAAGTATCATGTTTCATTGTTTTGTATTGATTGTAGGATCAATGTTTGATCTCTGTCCCATTGACTACTTTCAGTCTAGTGCTGAACTTCCTGCCTTCAACTGAGTCGGTCATGGATGAAGGAAGACTAGGTGCAGCCAAGCGTGGCTCCAGACGCATCAGGAAAGTCACCCACATTCTGAATGAGATTGTAAGGAATAAACAAGTAAGTGACACTGTCCTCAACAAGCTCTAGGGGGATTTCTACTGTTGTAATAAACTTTAGGGATTCTAGCTTCCAAGTGACGCCCTCAATAGAGACATAGAAGGTTAGAGATTTACGCTTGCGTAAAAGGATAGGCCGACAGCGTGTATGGAAATCAGTTCCCATCTGGCAACATTGGGATCCTACAACAAAATCATTTCCCAAAATTAACCTTTACACCATTTCACAGGGCAACCATAATCAGCTCCCGTCACCAGGAGGGGCGGTCTCCTCAAGTCACGTGGCTGTCACATAATAGAAATATGGAGAAATTCCCCGTGGTGCTCGACCAAGTCACCAGATTTCGAAATCCCAAACTATGGAGATGATCCAAATTCCAGTATAATCTCATACGTTGAGAAACGTGTAAAAGGAAAGGGGGAGTTCTCCCGATCCACACATGTCTGTTGAGAGAACTCCTTCTGGCTTGTTATCATCATTATATCATTATCACCACTGTAATCCTGAAATGTTACGAAGATATGAGGAACTAGATTATTTACAAACAACTAGATTACTTACAAACAACTAGACTACTTACAAAACAACTAGACTACTAACAGACAACTATACTACTTACAGACAACTAGACTACTTACAGACAACTAGACTACTTACAGTCAACTAGACTACTTTCAGACAACTAGACTACTTACAAACAACTAGACAACTTACACTCAACTACATTACTTAAAGACAACTAGACTTCTTACAGACAACTAGACTACTTACAAACAACTAGACAACTTACAGACAACTAGACTACTTACATACAACTAGACTACTTACATACAACTAGACTACTTACATACAACTAGACTACTTACAAACAACTAGACTACTTACAAACAACTAGAATACTTAAAGACAACTAGACTACTTACAAACAACTAGACTACTTACAAACAACTAGATTACTTACAAACAACTAGACTACTTACAGACAACTAGACTACTTACAAACAATTAGACTACTTACAGACAACTAGACTACTTACAAACAACTAGATTACTCACAGACAACTAGACTACTCACAGACAACTAGACTACTTACAAACAACTAGACTACTTACAAACAACTAGACTACTTACAGACAACTTACAAACAACTAGACTACTTACAGACATCTAGACTACTTACAAACAACTAGACTACTTACAGACAACTTACAGACAACTAGACTACTTACAGACAACTAGACTACTTACAGACAACTTACAAACAACTAGAAAACTTACAGACAACTAGATTACTTACAGACAACTAGACTACTTACAGACAACTAGACTACTTACAGACAACTTACAAACAACTAGACTACTTACAGACAACTAGACTACTTACAGACAACTTACAAACAACTAGACTACTTACAAACAATTAGATTACTTATAGACAACTAGACTACTTACAAACAACTAGACTACTTACAGACAACTAGATTACTTACAGACAACTAGATTACTTACAGACAACTAGATCAACTGACTTGTTCCAAATTTTGTTAAATGTCACCATGTTCATACCACAGTTTTACATTATTTAAAAAGTCATGCCTCCCAACTACAACTTATCTTATTCTAAATAAGTCAATTGTATTAAACAATGTAATGTGTACATTGTATTGGACAATGGAATGTGTACATTGTGTTGGACAATGAAATGTGTACATAGTTTTAAACAACGAAATGTGTACATTGTTTTGGACAACGAAATGTGTACATTGTTTTTGACAATGAAATTTGCACATTGTTTTGGACAACGAAATGTGTACATTGTTTTGGACAACGTAATATGTGTACATTGTATTGGACAACGAAATGTGTACATTGTTTTGGACAATGAAATGTGTACATTGTTTTGGACAACGAAATGTGTACATTGTTTTGGACAACGTAATATGTGTACATTGTATTGGACAACGGAATGTGTACATTGTATTGGACAATGAAATGTGTACATTGTTTTGGACAATGAAATGTGTACATTGTTTTGGACAACGAAATGTGTACATTGTTTTGGACAACGAAATTAGTGTACATTGTATTGAACAACGAAATGTGTACATTGTTTTGGACAACGAAATTTGTACATTGTTTTGGACACGAAATGTGTACATTGGACAACGTATTCTGTAGCCTACATTGTTTTGGACAACGTAATGCTTACATTGCATGGCCGTAGTCGGGTGGGGTTGTGGTTCAACCCCCCCCCCACACACACACACACCCGAAATAAAATCCCCCCCGCAGGGATCGGAATTTAATGATTGATTTTTTGCTTTGATTCTGTTTGTTTTAGGTGAGATTTTAATACTAAACCATCACATGTCCCAGCACAGCCAAGGGGGTTTTGAGTTTAAACCCCCCTACCAGTCCAATGCACTCTTCTATAAAACAAAAACAAAAAAAAAAGGAAGTCTAACGACATTCCCCAAATTTGAAGAGCAAGGAAGATTTTAATTGTAAACCCCCCTCCGAAATTTACGATAAACCGCCGCTTTAATATTTGTAGTTTAAACCCCTCTTCAGCGGGATTTGAAGCTAAAATTACCTTCAATATAAAACAAGGTTACAAAGACAGTTTGTGTGGAAACACAAGCTCAAAATCGGCCCCTGAAGTGGTCCACCCAATCAGGTAAAAAGGCAGGTATCAATATTTTCAGAAAGAACATCAGAATTAAACTATATCAAAGACAAATGACAGAGAAGAATGGAGAAATAAGGTTGACAGATCTTGTGTGGTGCCCCAGCGGTCCAGCAGACCAAAGGCAGGGCCGGTCCTACAGATTGCGGGGCCCTTTGCGAAACGGCTAGCGCGGTGCCTAGTTTGGGTAGGGATAAGGATAATAAGTGAAAATTAAGAATTTCTGTAATAAAATAAATTCGTCATTGCATTTTATTCATATTTTACTAAGTGTAAAATCACGGTCAGTAGAATTTAGTTTTCCAACAAAAAGCCGATAAACATTCACATTTAAGATTTACTTTTTTTAAGAGATCAAGACAGATTTA
The DNA here is from genome assembly GCA_030265305.1 of Biomphalaria pfeifferi. NCBI lineage: Eukaryota > Metazoa > Mollusca > Gastropoda > Planorbidae > Biomphalaria > Biomphalaria pfeifferi. The sequence goes on along the minus strand of JASAOG010000021.1, from coordinate 2,820,959 downwards.
GATCTAGAATCTACATTTACATGCCACTGACTATTGGACCTACAGTAAATTCGCCTTATTTTTTTCTAATGAAAATTGAAAATGCCGTTTTTTTTTTAATCGTTATTAGGATTGGCGTTTTCCATATTTAGTGACACCCCAAAATGACAATTTTGTCTATTTTTAAGGACATTTTTTATGAGTTTTCAGGATAATGTAATAATTCCGGAGATTTTCATGAGGTTTGCGGGACATGTTTTCCGACAAAATGAATTACGCATAATAATATTTGCGATGACATGGAGGCCATTACGAGGAAAGTGCAAACAAGAACATCCTAGTACAACAAAGTGCCACCCTTTCATAGAGATCCTCAGAGTGGGTGGGAAGAGGCTTCAGACATTACCAGTGACATATTTTTGTGGAAACAGCTTGCCAGCGAATGCGCCTAACACCGGGAGGTTCTAAGTCAGTAAGAATAGCAAATTAGGTTTTTGAAATAAAACTTTTTAATTGCAGGATAATACACTGTAGATACCTCAGAATATGCATTTTGTTGGCTTTCAATACCTGAAATAGTGCTTGGCTGCGAAGCTCCGCCCTGAACCCCGCAGGAGAAGCTCACAGCGCTCCCCCAGACCCCTTTGCTGGCAATTTTTTCCACTAACTCCAGAACTACCTTTTATATAATACAATAACCTTTTTCTGTTCTGAAAGAATGAAGGGTCAGAATGTAATGACACACTCACACACATATATATATAATGGCGAGGGGGGACAAATCCTCGCTACGTCCATGCTCAGCGTAGCTGCTGTAACAATAACAATATAGATAAAATACTAAAAATATTAACAACATTCACACATACGCACTCACAACCAGCGCTTTATGAATTAGACTTCTATGTACTTCTTGATGACGACATATGACATCGTAACTCAGCTGGCATTGGGGGGGAGTCTACAATTTTTTTAATAGCTCCAAGAAGAACCTATTCTAGGGTACAATAAACGTCTTCCGAAAGTATGAAGTGTCAGAATGTAACAAAGATTAATTATGTACACACACTCACACGCACGCACATACACATATATTTTTTTTGCCGGGGAGAAAAAATCCCCCAACCCCCCCCCCCCCCAAAAAAAAAAAAAATCCTGGCTACGCCCATGGTACATCGTATATGACAATGATCCGTCCTAGAATAACTCTTTCTTGCTTTCCTTAGGTTGTATATCAACACTGTCTGTCCCGCGAGCAGCAAGAGTCCAGCACCAAGCTACTGACCCAAGTGGTCAGAGTCCGGAAAGATGTAGTTAAGAAACGAGTTTTGCTACAGTGTCTGAACATGAGAAAACAGGTTAGTTTTATAAAAAGAGAAAACAGGTTAGTTTTATAGCAAGAGAAAACTGGTTAGTTTCAGAGAAAGAGAAAAAAGGTTAGTTTTAGAGAAAGAGAAAACAGGTTAGTTTTAGAGCAATAGAAAACTGGTTAGTTTTATAGCTAGAGAAAACTGGTTAGTTTTATAGCTAGAGAAAACTGGTTACTTTTATAGCAAGAGAAAACTGGTTAGTTTTAGAGAAAGAGAAAACTGGTTAGTTTTAGAGCAAAGAGAAAACTGGTTAGTTTTAGAGCAAAGAGAAAAAAGGTTAGTTTTAGAAAAAGAGAAAACAGGTTAGTTTTATAGCAAGAGAAAACTGGTTAGTTTTATAGCAAGAGAAAACTGGTTAGTTTTAGAGAAAGAGAAAACTGGTTAGTTTTAGAGCAAAGAGAAAAAAGGTTAGTTTTAGAATAAGAGAAAACAGGTTAGTTTTATAGCAAGAGAAAACTGGTTAGTTTTATAGCAAGAGAAAACTGGTTAGTTTTAGAGCAAAGAGAAAACTGGTTAGTTTTAGAGCAAAGAGAAAAAAGGTTAGTTTTAGAAAAAGAGAAAACAGGTTAGTTTTATAGCAAGAGAAAACTGGTTAGTTTTATAGCAAGAAAAAACTGGTTAGTTTTAGAGAAAGAGAAAACAGGTTAGTTTTAGAGAAAGAGAAAACAGGTTAGTTTTAGAGCAAGGGAAAACTGGTTAGTTTTATAGCAAGAGAAAACTGGTTAGTTTTAGAGCAAAGAGAAAACTGGTTAGTTTTAGAGCAAAGAGAAAACTGGTTAGTTTTAGATCAAGAGAAAACTGGTTAGTTTTATAGCAAGAGAAAACTGGTTAGTTTCAGAGAAAGAGAAAACAGGTTAGTTTTAGAGAAAGAGAAAACAGGTTAGTTTTAGAGCAAGAGAAAACTGGTTAGTTTTATGCAAGAGAAAACTGGTTAGTTTTAGAGCAAAGAGAAAACTGGTTAGTTTTATAGCAAAGAGAAAACTGGTTAGTTTTAGAGAAAGAGAAAACTGGTTAGTTTTAGAGAAAGAGAAAACTGGTTAGTTTTAGAGCAAAGAGAAAACAGATTAGTTTATATCCAGCACTTCTGTCTCATGACTCAAATGATATTTCTTTTCGATAGCCTGATTCAACTCATAAAACACTTCTATCGTTTGATTCAATAACACTTCTATCGTATGATTCAACAACACTTCTATCGTATGATTCAATAACACTTCTATCGTATGATTCAATAACACTTCTATCGTATGATTCAACAACACTTCTATCGTATGATTCAATAACACTTCTATCGTATGATTCAATAACACTTCTATCGTATGATTCAACAACACTTCTATCGTATGATTCAATAACACTTCTATCGTATGATTCAACAACACTTCTATCGTATGATTCAATAACACTTCTATCGTATGATTCAATAACACTTTTATCGTATGATTCAACAACACTTCTATCGTATGATTCAATAACACTTCTATCGTATGATTCAATAACACTTTTATCGTATGATTCAATAACACTTTTATCGTATGATTCAACAACACTTCTATCGTATGATTCAATAACACTTTTATCGTATGATTCAACAACACTTCTATCGTATGATTCAATAACACTTCTATCGTATGATTCAACGAATTTTTGACTAAGCTCAACAAAAACATCAACTGACAATTCAGCCCAAACATTTTTTCTACCGTATAACAACTTATCTTACAACTCATCTAAAAACTCGTCTACAAACTCATCTACAAACTCATCGAATTATTTTCTTGTTTTAATATCTCCCAGAGCAGCTCAGCATCATCCTCCGTAGATTCTCTGGGCGCCTATGGAGGTAAACCTTTGTCTTCTTTCTCGCGAGACGTTGACCAGAGAATAGCATGGTACCACCCCAAACTTCGACGTCACAGATATGTAGAGAGAGTTAAACAAAGCTGTGCGGATGTAAGTACATTGTCAAGTACTAGCACTAAGTGCAATGTCAAGTACTAGTACTAAGTACAATGTCAAGTACTAGCACTAAGTACAATGTTAAGTACTAGCACTAAGTACAATGTCAAGTAGTAGCACTAAGTACAATGTCAAGTAGTAGCACTAAGTACATTTTCAAGTACTAGAGCTAAATGCAATGTCAAGTACTAGCAATAAGTACAATGTCAAGTACTAGCATTAAGTACAATGTTAAGTGCTAAGTACAATTCCAAGAATCAAGTATAATGTCAATGCCAAGTACAATGTTAATTATTATTACTAAGTGCAATGTCAATTAATATCACTAAGTACAATGTCAAGCACTAAGTACAATGTCAAGCACTAAGTACAATGTCAAACACTAAGTACAATGTCAAGCACTAGTATAGCTAAATTATCAAATACTTTATGTTAATTGTCAAGTACTAGCACTAAGTACACTGAAAAGCACGAACACTAAGTACCATGTCAAGTACTATCACTGAAGATCTCGTTGGTTAGGATGGCTGAGTTTATTTCGTGTTTCTGCCAATCTCTGAATGACATCAAACATCAGCTATTTTAGTTTCTTTTTCTTGCAACTCGTTCTTTTCCACGAGTTTCTTGCTTTTAACACAAACAATTTAGTTTTCAGTTTCTCTTGTCAATGTATTGCTTGCCTTAGAAAGTCAAAGAATATATCGTTTCTTTACTAGCAGCAGAGAGTTTAATGTGGACCTTTTGGTTTCTTCTCTCGACAGCAAGGCGCCATTTTAAATGAATACGAGGCTAAAACTAAAATGGATAGTTTTTTCAGACAACTTCGTGAAGACGAAGAGAGAAGAGCCTTGACCTTGGCTCAACAACGTCTCACTACCCGAGTCCAAAAGAAAACTTTCAGACGTCTTGGTGGACTGCTAGTCACTGACGAGGACGCGCCAAGGGATGGAGACTTCCCAGATCCATTTGGCACTGTCAAGAAAGTCTACGATGAAAACCCTTTTGAAAAACTGGCAAGTTTGAGGCCAAGTTATTATAAGATGGATCTTCTCCGGGGGGCTCGAGCTGACACAACATTAAGTAATGTGCAGAGACACTCAGTCAAAGAAAAATCTCATTCAAATAACTTGGTCTCCCTTGGTGAAAGTTCTACAACTCCATTGCCAGGAATGACATTCAAAAGACGAACTTCGCCGTCCACATCTGAGGACAGAAAATCCCACAGAACAAGGTCAAGGCTGCATGACAGACATGATATTATAAGTCCTATTAACAATGTTACTAATGATACAATGGCTGATATAAACAGACCTGTACGAGACCATTCCTTAGTTCTTCCTCCAATTAGTGTGACGAAATCCATGGTCAAACCAAATTAATAATGTACAGTAAATAACAAGTGAATTTTCAAGTGAAAGTTTGAACGTAGTGAATGTAATGTTATAGAAAATGTAATCTCTCATGTCTCAGTGGATGTCATGTTATATTGGGTATTTATTTTGGATGTTATCTTAGCGGATGTTTTTTTCTTAATCGATGATATGTCTCAGTGGATGTTATGTCTCAATGGATGTTATTGTGACAGGTTTTTGCGTGTGACGTGTGTTTGGCTTGTTTAATGTCTAGGGATGATTATTTTTGAAGCTATCACACACCGACCCGTCAGCATATAAATCGGGAGCAGGCACGCAACGAGAAAGAGAGATACAAAGTTAAAAATTGAAGAATATTTATTTACATAGATATTTACATAGAAGAATAAAAAGGGGGAGGGTTTGCATCTATCTCTAATCAATACTATATTTAATCATCACTCTTGCACTTAATAAGAGAGTATGTCACTTTGTCTTCTGAACTTAGCTTATTGTCCAGCTTGGGTCGCAGCTGGCTGTGTTCCTGGCTTGAGGTTTTGCAGCTGGAGGTGGCGCTCTAGCGGGTAGAAGGACGCCGGTGATTCAGTTCTAGTGGAGGCTCAATCTAAACTTCTGATATCTATAGTGGGCACAGTAGGGCGGGTGGCCGGCTACCGTGGGCACAAGGGTACTGCGGGCAGAGCTGATCTGCCGTGGGCAGCGTAGTTAGCATGATAAGTCCAGTGACTTGCGAAGATCTGGAGTAGCTATGACGTCTCGCAAAGACGCGTGGTCTATAGGGACGTCGTACCTAATAAGTTGACAAGTGGGCTGTCGAATAGGCAGGCAGGTAGAGCCGATAGCGTCAAGTAGTAGATCGCAGTGCTGACTAGCACCAAGTAAATAATTGATACTAGAAAGCAGTATAATTGATACTAGATAGCAGTAGGCAAGTGATCCGATAAATAGTTGAGTAGACCTCAGTAGGCAGGAGATGATACTCAATAACAAATAGGCAGTAGTGCAGTGCTGAATAGCACTAAGTACATAGGCGATTGAGTAGATTGACGAGTGATTGTCAAACAATGCCGAATAAGTAGGCAGACACGTGAGGGAGTAAGAATAGATTGTTAGTCCAGACTCGACTGGTCAGCATGAATGAGAAGTAAGAGAGTGAATATCCCGCCCTATTCTACCTTATAAAGGTCCGGAAGAGGTGGGCGGAAACAGGAAATGTCTTAGGCTAAAAATGATCTCTTACGTGGGAGAATCCCGACGAAAGTTGCACCTTGGAAAGGTCAATAGGCGTGATGACACAAATAATGCCTTTGATCGAAGAGAGACGTGGGTGGGGTAGAAGAAATAATGAAGCGTGTTCCATCATAGGTGGCTTTGACGTGAAAGCCGGACATCTGGCGTCTAAGACAAAAGTAAGTGACTGTTGGTTTGATATTTTCCCCGGTCAAGGGGAGATAAACTAGAGTCGTGGCCTTGTTATCGCCAAGGTGGTGGATTAAGTCTAGCGAGAAGAGGAAAAGGGTGGCGGTAGGTAGGGAAATAGGGACTAAAATGAGAAATGATTAACATAAAAATAATAAATAATAATAATTAATGCTGTGATAAAATCGAGTGACTCTGACAGCACGCTTTTGACATGTCACAGTTGTGTCTCAATGGATGTTATGTCTCAGTGGATTTTATTTCTTAGTGGATGTTATGTCTCAGTGGATGTTACGTCTCAGTGGATGTTATGTCTCAATGGATGTTATGTCTCAGTCGATGTTATGTCTCAGTGGATGTTATGTCTCAGTGGATGTTATTTCTTAGTCAATGATATGTCTCAGTGGATGTTATGTCTCAGTGGATGTTATGTCTCAGTGGATGTTATGTAACAGTGAAACCATTTTCTTAAATGTATTTATATTAACATGAGCGCCACGCAAAGGAGGCTCGCAACAATCTTTTTTTTATAGTCCAGACTTTTGAAATCTATGCGACAAAATATTTTTGTTCTTCATGATTGAATTCTTAACCCCTGAACTGAAGAAGGAAGGATGTACCTCGTAATGTTTGATGCCATTGAGGACGCTTCAGTTGGTGTCCAGGAAGTTCTTCTCATTGATCATATTGCTCATGAGGCGGTCTGATAAGTGGACTGTAGTCACAATAATCCATGGTTCGAACCCTACCCGCCACCTTTTACTTTTACTTCCAAGATGCTAACTAAGAACAGTTTTTGACAGAATCGCAACCTTGGGACCGTTATTCGCGAAAAAACGCAAGCTATCAAACCGTTGTAGTTTATTTTCGGTATTTCCCAAAAAAAGCCGCATTCTACATATAAAGCATTTTTAAAAATCACACAAATTCCGAATTTTTTAAACAATTGTTATCTTTTTCACTAAGTCTACTTCATAGACCTGTATATACTATAACTAGACAGGACATGGAGATTTTTAAAACTACAAAAAAATGTCGTGAAATTTTTTTAGAAAGTTGGATCAAGGCGTAGTTTTGTAAAGTAGTCAAAAGAAGTAGGGTTGTTTTGTTTTTCAACCCTAACCTATGTAACATATAATTTAATTTTTAGATCTAGATCTAGTAACTGAACATCAAAAGTAAGAGTACCCTCGTCTCATAATTATTATTTTGCAATTTTTAGATACATAATCTAGAAAGATCTAGGTAATCAAGCAAATGTACATAAGATGACTTATCAACATGAATTATTTCCATCTAGGATTTTTGAAACATTATCTCAATTGAAACAAACAGGAAATGGTTTTGTTTCATGTATTTGCGTGAATATCCGAGAAATGATTTTGTATTATTTCTAAACTTTGAAAACTAAAGATCATTACTTTTCTAAGACAGAAAAGATTGATTGGGGCGACTCCCCCTAGAGATTGAAAAAAGAGTTTAGGTACATAAAATTCTATATATGTATAGGTCTGTGAATCGGTCAGTCGCAGATAAGAATTTATTTCCGGTTTCCAGTCTAGATTTACTATATAAGTCTATGGTCTACTTATTTTTAATGTTCCTTACGTCATTTCCACTTCCTTTTAGACATAAACAATCCCAAAAGCATGAATAAGATAGAGCTAGAGTCTTTTTCATTGTTTTGTTCTCGAGATAGAGGGTGAGAAAGCAATAGTACTTTGTAACACTGTCAAAACAACTAAATCCTAATAGCATTGAAAAGATCAATCTAGATCTATGATCATTTCGCTACATTCCAATGGGGTCAAATAAAAGATTACAGTTAACAAAACTAAATTGATATTTCTTTTTATTTAGACAACAACATCTCGAGATGTATGTAGAAAGGAGGGGACAGGGATGAGTGTGTACGAGGGACTCTAAACTTTTTGTTGTTTCCTGGGAGGGGAGGGGGAGAGCGGATAAGCAAAAGTGCGGCCCAACAAAAAAAAGGGTAAAACATAGTTAATTATTTCTCTGATGACATAAATGCATTATAATCTCCATCATGACTCTACCAATACTTACATTTCGCAAAGGTTATACAGTGTCATGCTACGGGCGCCATCGTTTCAAGTTGAAGATACGATACTTTTTATTGGTCCAATCAAATGGAAATTCAGTTTGACTTCAAGTGACCACCTCAACGTGATGGGCGTAGCCGCGGTTGGGGGGGGGGGGGGGGGGGGGGAATCTATTAGTTTTGTGTGGCTTGTCTCTCCGTCATCACAATATTTTAGACCATTCAAAGTTCTGATGCAACGGCTACTTTTTTCTTTTCTGAAAGCGAAAAGTCTAATTTTTTAAATCACGTATGCAAGCAGTTTTTTCATAAAAATACACTACTTTTACAAGTATTCATTATTTACTAGTAACAAACACCTGAGGCTCTTTATTAGTGGAGATGGCTATGTACTAACACATTATAACACATTTATGCAAACGGTTGTATATTTTTGTCAATTTTTTTTTATATTTATATTAAGTTTTGTTATACTAAGTACTATATTTACACACACAAAAATGTTTATTATTTTTTATTATCTATAAAATAAAACACAAAAAATAATGCAAACGACAATCTTCATATTCCCCCCCCCCCCCCCCCCATATTCCAAGAGCATAGCTAAGGAATATTTTGAATTAAAAAAACCCTCCAAATTAATTAACGATAAAACTACCACTTCAATATAAGACTATCCATTCATCAGTCACCAGATTCAATGAACGTAGCCAATAGGGGTTATTGTGTTTGAAACCCCCCTCCTGCGGGGTTTGCAGCTAAAAATACCTCTTCAAAATAATTTTAAAAAAGCTAATGACGCACACATATTTATGAGCGTATCCAAGAGGAGCTTTGAGTTTAAACCCCTTTCAGTGGGGTTTGAAGCTAAAAAATATACCTCTTGAATATAAAAAAAATAAAATTACACACTCAAAATGCTTTGAGCGTAGTAAAAGGAGGTTTTGAGCTTAACCCCTCCCATTCAGCGGGGTTTTATGCTGAAAAATACCTCTTCAGTATAAAAAAAGCAAATTACACACTAAAAATTCTATGAGCGTAGCCAAACCAAGGGGGGGGTTGAGTAAAAAATCCTCCTCCTCCAGAGCGGCTTTTTTAAAAGTTTCAAACCACTCCAGATGGTTTTGAGTTTAAAATCCCCCTACAGAGAGTTTTGAGGTTGAAAACCCTTTCTCTTCAATATTATTCTAAGGCAAACTACAGTCACCAAATTCTATGAGCGTAGCTAAGGGGGATTTGAATTAGTTTTTTGGTTTAAAACCCCCTAACCGATTATTTTTACGATAAAACTTCTCTTTTCAAAGTCTAATTCCAAGAGCGTAGCCAAAAGAGGTTACAAATTTCTACCAGTGGCTGGGCTCCATTAATAAAGTGCAGTGAATAGTCATCTGCCGAAATTGAAAAAGATTAAATGTGGCTCAACAAATATGGCTAAGGCCGATTTTATGAGTCAGTTATAGAGATTGGGCCTCAATCAAGACAATCTTATGCCGAACTGGGAGTCGACCCGACCCCTTAGTAAGGTTTTGACAGAGTGTCGCATGAGGTTTGCGGGACATGTTCTCCGACAAAATGAATTACGCATAATGAGTTCCGATGACGTGGAGGTCATTACTAGGAAAGCGCAAACAGGGACATCGTAGTACAACTTGGTGCCACACATTTATGGAGGTCCTCAGGCAGGTGGGAAGAAGCTTCAGACATTGCCATGACAGATTTTTGTGGAAGCAGCTTGCCGCCCAATGCGCCAAACGACGTGGGAGGATCTAAGTAAGTAAATATAGCAGATTAGGTTTTTGAAATAAAACTTTTTAATAGCAGGATAATGCACTGTACATACCTAAGAATATACATTTTGTTGACTTTCTATACTGGAAATAGTGCTTAGAGGTGCGGCTCCGCTCCGCTATAGGAGATCACAGCGTCCTGGCAAAGGCGGGGAGTCTATAATTGTTTCCACTAACTCCAGAAATTACTTTTTATAGGGTACAATAAACGTTTTCCGAAAGAATGAAGGGTCAGAATGTAATAAATATTAATTATGTACACACGCACACATATAAATATATATATATTTATATATATATATGTATTGGCGGGTGGGGGGGACAAACCCCTCCCGGAAAAAAAATCCTGGCTACGCCCATGCTCAGCGTAACTACTGTAACAATAACATATAGATACATGTATTCTTTAGTAATAATGTTTTAAAATAATTGGTATTTTGAGTAGAAACTTAGCTACAAAGAGAGCTAAATGCATATTCTGCCATGTTGGTAGGTAATCTGTATATAAGTCAGTGGTATAGTGAAGCAACTAGCTTAGAGGAAGATAGTATGGTGTGTTGTTGCATGTATGATTACTGGAAGTTTTATAAGATAGCAAATAGATTAGAAGCTTAAGAAAGGTATGCAATGGCTTGCATAATATATTGACTTCAAAATCTGGAAATATAATTTATCAGGTTGTACATAGTTTCTATTGGCTTATAAAGTAAACTTTATTTACATTAAAAATGTAAGCGCTGTCTGCCTTGATGTATTGTAGGCTACAATTAATTCTATCCTTGAAGAAGTCGAAAAATAAAGCGAAACAAAGACTTTAAAACAAATCATTTTATTTTCTCCTTCAGAAAGGACGTTCAAGATTAGTAAACTTAGAACTTAATGTACAGGTGCATACAAGGAAACAAGTGGAATGGAACTGAGTCCCTTACTTACCTTGAACTGTCTCAACTAACCACACAAATAGATGGAAAGTTTACTTTGACGTTGTGTTTGTGTCCACAGATCCAGATGGTCAATGTCATATGGCTATTACGTCATCGTGGGCCAAACTATCCTGCTCTTCAATTTAGAAATTCTGTTTGTTAGTCTAGTTGGCCATTACAAACATAAGCTAGAGACGTTTTAAGATGTCAGAAATAGAAAGGCATGTAGGTATAACACTGACTCCAGGAAGTAATTCTAGCTAGCTATCCAGCTTGAAAGATGGTGGAACTGTCCATAAAGAATCAATAGGGCATACGTAGTGTATTATTTAGAGCCAAGACCACTTGTAAGGGGGGGAAGAGGAGAGACTAGTTAAACACTCTCACACAAACCCAAAGTTTAAAAGCGAAGCATAATGTCAACAAATTCTAAGCTGCTTTATGTGGATAATTGCTACTCAGCTACTTTATGTGGATGATTGCTACTAAGCTGCTTTATGTGGATAATTGCTACTCAGCTACTTTATGTGGATGATTGCTACTAAGCTGCTTTATGTGGATAATTGCTACTCAGCTACTTTATGTGGATAATTGCTACTCAGCTACTTTATGTGGATAATTGCTACTCAGCTACTTAATGTGGATGATTGCTACTAAGCTGCTTTATGTGGATAATTGCTACTCAGCTACTTTATGTGGATGATTGCTACTAAGCTGCTTTATGTGGATAATTGCTACGGAGCTGCTTTATGTAGATGATTGCTCATTTGCTTTATGTGGATGATTGATAATTGAGCTGCTTCATTTGATTTATGGCTACTGAGCTGCTTTATGTGGAGGATTGCTCATTGCTTTATGTGGATGATTGTTATTGAGCTGCTTTATTTGTCTGATTGCTACTAAGCTGCTTTATGTGGATGATTGCTACTGAGCTGCTTTATGTGGATGATTGCTATTGAGCTGCTTTATTTCATTAATTGCTAGTGAGCTGCTTTATGTGGATGATTGCTACTGAGCTGCTTTATGTGGATAATTGCTACTCAGCTACTTTATGTGGATGATTGCTACTAAGCTGCTTTATGTGGATAATTGCTACTCAGCTACTTTATGTGGATAATTGCTACTAAGCTGCTTTATGTGGATAATTGCTACTCAGCTACTTTATATGGATGATTGCTACTAAGCTGCTTTATGTGGATTTTATGTGGATGATTGCTACTGGGTTATTTTATGTGGATGATTGCTACTGAGCTGCTATATGTGAATGATCGCTCTTGAGCTGCTTTATGTGGATGATTGCTACTGAGCTGCTTTATCTTATATAATACAGACGTTACTTCAAAAAAGAAGATGATTACGTCCTACGCGTCATGCATTTAGTCATGCATATTAACCAATGACTTAAATTCTGCCAAGTCACTGGTTTTTCTGGCTAGCTCAGGCAACCCATTCCATGCTCTAATAGCACTAGGGAAGAAGGAGTATTTGTACAAATTTGTCCTAGCATATGGGACGAGGAATGTGCCTTTATTTTTGTGTCTTTCAGAGTATTTTATTAAATTTTGTTTTTGTATTTGAAGATTATGGTTCAGTGTTTTATGTATAATTGCTACTTTACTTTTGAGTCTTCTGTCCTGAAGGCTTTCTAAATTTAGTGATTTTACTAATGGTGTTACCCTAGTCAAATGTGAATATTCGTTTGTTATGAATCTCACTGCTCTATTTTGTGTTTGTTCCAGTTTCTTAATGTTTTCTTGAGTTGAGGGGTCCCACACGGTGGATGCATATTCTATTATTGGCCTAACCAAGGTTAAATAACATTTTAGTTTTATGTTCTTATTTGATTTATAGAAATTTCTTTTAATAAACCCTAATGCTTTGTTGGATTTTTTTATAGTTTCATCAATATGTGGATTCCATGACAGTTTTTCATTTATTATAACACCTAGGTATTTTGAGTTTTTAGTCTGTGTTACTGGTTTGCCATGAATAAGATAAGTGGAATTAATTTGTTTTAGTTTTTTTGTTACTCTTAACAACTGACATTTTTCTGGGTGGAAAGACATGCTCCAATTTGATTCCCATTTCTGTAATTCATCTAATTCTCTTTGTAAAATATCTGTGTCTTGTTTTGTTTTTATTGTTCTATATATTATGCAATCGTCTGCAAATAATCTGACTTTTGTTCCTGAACTAATGCAATTTGGTAAATCATTTATGTAAATTAAAAATAGTAGTGGACCCAAAACTGTTCCTTGAGGTACACCTGAGTTTACTGTTATTGGTGTTGATTTAGAGCCATTTATTATTACAGTTTGTTCTCTCCCTATCAGAAAATCTTTAATCCACTGATGCAGTGGACCGTTAATGCCGAAATATTTTAATTTTTTAAGCAAACTATGGTGGTGAACTTTGTCAAAAGCCTTGGAAAAATCTAGTAAGATAGCATCTATTTGTTCACTATTATCTAAACCTTTTGAAAAATCATCAATTAGTCCTATTAGTTGTGTTTCACATGATCTATATTTCCTAAAGCCATGTTGGTATGGGGTGAGGACATTATGTTTGTCTAAGTGGTTTATGATATTGCTACATATTATGTGTTCTAGTATTTTACATGTGATGCTGGTAAGTGATACTGGTCTGTAGTTTCCTGGATCAGATTTTTCTCCTTTTTTAAATAGGGGGGTGACATTAGCTTCTTTCCAGTCCTTTGGTACTCTGCCCTGGTTAAGCGATGCTTGAAAGAGTATTTTGAACACTGGGGCTAGCTCATTGCTTAGTTCTTTGAGTAATCTAGCTGGAATACCATCAGGTCCAGACGCTTTATTTGGTTTGGTGTTGGCTAATAGTTTTTTAATTCCATTTTCTTGTACTACTAAATCTTCTATGTTGTCTACTTGGTTCAAATTAAGAAATATGTTTTTGTCTCCTGGGGCTGAGAATGCTGATGCAAAGTATTTGTTTAGGATGTTTGCTTTAGTTTCATTATCATTATGTATTATGTTATGTTCATCTTTTAATGGCGCTATGCCTGTTGTTTCCATTTTCTTAGACTTAATGTATGACCATAGGTTTTTGTTGTTATCTTTAGATATTACATTGTTGATGTATTCACTCTGCAGCTGTCTGCTTACTTTTTGGGTTAGGTGTTTAATTTTTATATACTTTTTGTAAACTCTTTCTGCCTTGGTTGCTTTAAATTTTCTATATAGGTTTTCCTTCTGTTTACAAAGCTATGTTATGTTGATGATTGCTCATTTGCTTTATGTGGATGATTGCTACTGGGTTATTTTATGTGGATGATTGCTACTGAGCTGCTTTATGTGAATGATCGCTCTTGAGCTGCTTTATGTGAATGATTGCTACTGAGCTGCTTTATGTGGATAATTGCTCATTTAATTTATGTGCATGATTGCTACCTAGCTGCTTTATGTGAATGATCCCTCCTGAGCTGCTTTATGTGAATGATTGCTACTGAGCTGCTTTATGTGGATAAATGCTAATGAGCTGCTGCATGTGGATGATTGCTACTGAGCTGCTTTATGTGGATGATTGCTACTAAGCTGCTTTATGTCGATGATTGCTACTGAGCTGCTTTATGTGGATGATTGCTACTGAGCTGCTTTATGTGGATGACTGCTCATTTTCTTTATGTGGAGGATTGCTATTTAAATGCTTTATTTGATTGATTGCTACTGTGTCGCTTTATGTTGATGATTGCTAATTTGCTTTATGTGGATGATTGCCACTGAGCTGCTTTATGTGGATAATTGCCACTGAGCTGCTTTATGTGGATAAATGCTACTTAGCTGCTGAATGTCGATGATTGCTACTGAGCTGCTTTATGTGGATGATTGCTCATATGCTTTATGTGGATGATTGCAATTGAGCTGCTTTATTTGATTGATTGCTACTGAGCTGCTTTATTTGTGGATGATTGCTCATTTGCTTTATGTGGATGAATGATGCTGAGCTGCTTTATGTGGATAATTGCTACTGAGATGCTTTATGTGGATGATTGCTACTGAAATGCTCTATGTGGATGATTGCTACTGAGCTGCTTTATGTCGAATATTGCTACTGAGCTGCTAAATGTGAATGATTGCAATTGAGCTGCTTTAATTGATTGATTGCTACTGAATTGCTCTATGTGGATGATTGCTACTGAGCTGCTTTATGTCGATTATTGCTACTGAGCTGCTAAATGTGAATGATTGCTATTGGGGCTGAGGTATGTGAATGGTTGCTACTGAGCTGCTGTATGTAGATGATTGCTACTAAGCTGCTTTATGTAAATGATTGCTACTAAGCTGCTGTATGTGGATGATTGCTACTGAGCTGCTTTATGTGGATAAATGCTACTTAGCTGCTGTATGTCGATGATTGCTACTGAGCTGCTTTATGTGGATGATTGCTCATATGCTTTATGTGGATGATTGCAATTCAGCTGCTTTATTTGATTGATTGCTACTGAGCTGCTTTATTTGTGGATGATTGCTCATTTGCTTTATGTGGATGAATGATACTGAGCTGCTTTATGTGGATAATTGCTACTGAGATGCTTTATGTGGATGATTGCTACTGAAATGCTCTATGTGGATGATTGCTACTGAGCTGCTTTATGTCGAATATTGCTACTGAGCTGCTAAATGTTAATGATTGCTATTGAGCTGCTGTATGTGGAGGATTGCTACTGAATTGCTCTATGTGGATGATTGCTACTGAGCTGCTTTATGTCGATTATTGCTAATGAGCTGCTAAATGTGAATGATTGCTATTGGGGCTGCTGTATGTGAATGGTTGCTACTGAGCTGCTGTATGTGGATGATTGCTACTAAGCTGCTTTATGTAAATGATTGCTACTAAGCTGCTGTATGTGGATGATTGCTACTGAGCTGCTTTATGTGGATGATTGCTCATTTGCTTTTTGTTCATTATTGCTATTGAGCTGCTTTATTTGATTGATTGCTACTGAGATGCTTTATGTGTTTGGTTGCTCATTTGCTTTATGAGGATGATTGCCACTAAGCTACTTTATGTGGATGATTGCCACTGAGCTGCTTTATGTGGATAATTGCTACTGAACTACTGTATGTGAATGATCTCTATGTAGCTGCTTTACGTGGATGATTGCTATTGAGCTGCTTTATTTGATTGATTGCTACTGAGCTGCTTTATGTGGATGATTGCTTCTGAGCTGCTTTTTGTGGATAATTGCTATTGAACTGCTTTAGTGGATGATTGCTACTGAGCTGCTAAATGTGGATGATTGCTACTGAGCTGCTTTATGTGGATGATAGCTCATTTGCTTTATGTGGATTGTCAGGACTGAGTTCTGGTCAGCCTGGGTCTCCTGTTTACTGTAGAGGAGAAGGGGGGGGGCAATTCAGGTTGTTGACTTCAAAACTGTTATTGTTTTGGGTTGTTTTGATTTGGTGAGATGTTTTTGTTGAAAATAATGTAACTCATAATAAGGCAGTGTGGTTTTGTTCCTAGTCCAGGACAGTTGGACTTTAGGATATAGATATAGTCGAAGTGTGGACTCTAATTATTTCTCTGTGTTGTCACTATTCAGTCTATGGAATATTAAGCTGATATATTTTAAATTGATACTGGATATTTCAAATGTCTGAACTGATTCTGTATTATAGTACAGATAATGTAATAAACATGTTATATGTCTGTGAGTTGGCATTCTGAATATTTGTTCTATCGTTGTATGTGTCGTTGTGGTATTGCCCAGGATTTGGGTACATTTAGTAATACACATATGTATATTAGAGAAGAAATGAGTCTTGACATTTTGGGGGCTCGTCCAAAACAACTACATGCGATGGATGCATCAATCTCCAGTGAAGCATCTGCTGCATCCAGATAGCGTATATCTCTGAGTACTATAACCTGAAGTATCTGCTGTATCCAGACAGTATATATCTCTGAGTACTGTAACCTGAAGTATCTGCAGTATCCAGACAGTATATATCTCTGAGTACTGTAACCTAAAGTATCTGCTGCACCCAC
The DNA here is from genome assembly GCA_030265305.1 of Biomphalaria pfeifferi. NCBI lineage: Eukaryota > Metazoa > Mollusca > Gastropoda > Planorbidae > Biomphalaria > Biomphalaria pfeifferi. The sequence continues at coordinate 2,804,060 of JASAOG010000021.1, read as the reverse complement.
ACACCCATAAGGAGCGGAAACTCGTCGTCTGTATTTTAGGCTGTTACTATCTAATAATAATGATTTAACAGGCCTACTGTGTTCACTATTTCTCAAGTAATAGTAGCACCCCTTAGTACGTCTAAACATAAAGGTATATGCAAGGGCAAGTTCGTCCCTCATAATTGGATTACCAATACGCTCATTCCTTGGATTATACTGAAGAAGCTGCTGCTGGATCCAATACTTATATGAATTTAACTTTTGTGGTACATTCTTTTTGGATTATACTGAAGAAGCTGCTGCTGGATCTAATACTTATATGAATTTAACTTTTGTGGTACATTCTATTTGGATTATACTGAAGAAGCTGCTGCTGGATCTAATACTTATATGAATTTAACTTTTGTGGTACATTCCTTTGGATTATACTGAAGAAGCTGCTGCTGGATCTAATACGTATATGAATTTAACTTTTGTGGTACATTCCAAGCACCGGTACCACGCGTAGGTATAAAGCCATGTTGGGATTACCTGTTGGATTATCTACCTGAAATAGACTAAGAGAAATCACCTTATTGGATAACCTTGGACTATTGTCTTTAACCTGTTGGAGTACCAGTTGAACAACATTAGTAGGAGCAGAGGTATTAGTATTATTTTAATTTTGCTTTAATTGTTTTTGTATGTATATCATTTTGTGAGCTAATATTGTAATAAAGGACACTGCTCTAGGAAAATGTCAGAGTTTATACCTCGTTCATTTGAGGAGATAGTAGCCCAGGCTCAAATGTTGGGGTTTAAGGGCAAAACGTTAAAGAAATTTATAGATGCCCAACAGAAAATTGACTTAGATAGACTGACAAGGGAAGCGGAGGAGAGAAGACATATAAGAGAGATGGAGGACAAACAACTAGCAAGACAACATGAAATGGATAAGAAAGACATAACAGTTAACGACAACCCCAAACAGAGTAAACAGTTAGACAAAAACCTAAAATGCATGACAGACAAAGAGGACTTGTTATTCTACTTAGAACTGTTCGAAACAACTGCTACTGCTAACGACATTCCCAAGACAAGATGGCCACTTCAAGATTGCTATTGAGCTGCTTTATTTGATTGATTGCTACTAAGCTGCTTTATGTGGATAATTGCTACTCAGCTACTTTATGTGGATGATTGCTACTAAGCTGCTTTATGTGGATAATGGCTACTCAGCTACTTTATGTGGATGATTGCAACTAAGCTGCTTTATGTGGATAATTGCTACTCAGCTACTTTATGTGGATAATTGCTACTCAGCTACTTTATGTGGATGATTGCTACTAAGCTGCTTTATGTGGATAATTGCTACTAAGCTGCTTTATGTGGATAATTGCTACTCAGCTACTTTATGTGGATGATTGCTTCTAAGCTGCTTTATGTGGATGATTGCTACTGAGCTGCTTTATGTGGATGATTGCTTTTGAGCTGCTTTATTTGATTGATTGTTACTAAAGTGCTTTATGTGGATGATTGCCTTTGAGCTGCTTTATGTGGATGATTGCTACTGAGCTGCTGTATATGGATGATTGCTACTGAATTGCTCTATGTGGATGATTGCTACTGAGTAACTTTATGTGGATATTTGCTATTGAGCTGCTGTATGCTAATAATCGCTATTGAGCTGCTTTATGTGGATGATTGCTATTAAGCTGCTTTATTTGATTGATTGCTACTGAGCTGCTTTATGTGGATAATTGATACTGAGCTGCTGTATGTGGATAAACCTTACAGAGCTGCTTTTTGTGGATAAGTGCTACTGAGCTAATTTATGTAAATTATTGCTACTGAGATGGTTTATGTGGATGATTGCTATTTAGGTGCTTTATGTGGATGATTGCTCATTTGCTTTTTGTGGATTATTGCTATTGAGCTGCTTTATTTGATTGATTGCTACTGAGATGCTTTATGTGGATTATTGCTACTGAGCTGCTTTATGTGGATGATTGCTACTGACCTGATTTGTGTGGATAATTGATACTGAGCTGCTGTATTTGGATAATTCCTACTAAGCTGCTATATGTTGATTAGTGCTACTGAGCTGCTTTATGTAGACGATTGCTACTGAGCCGCTTTATTTAGATAAATGCTACTGAGCTGCTGAATGTGGGTGAGTGCGCCCTTCTTGCACACACCGAGACCGAGCTTTAACTTCTCGTCAATAAATTAACACAGTCTGGTTTGGTCTGTCTTGTCTACCAACCTTGTCTAGCAACGAAGGTCATGTCTTAGAAACACATTTCTGTTCATTTCTTCTAGATATTTTGTTGTCTAAAGTAGATTCTTACATTTCCCTCTCTCTCGGCTACGAGATGCCACAGACGTTATGTTGTTGTGTCTGTCCAGACCTACAGGTATCGAGTCGCCTAAACAACCTATACATCTATATGTCACTGACAATTTCCTATGTCTACGTGTCTCTGACACAATCCTATGTCTTCATCTACATGTCACTGACACTATCCTATGCCTACATCTACGTGTCACTGACACTATCCTATGTCTACATCTACATGTCACTGACACTATCCTATGTCTACATCTACGTGTCACTGACACTATCCTATGTCTATTTCTACGTGTCACTGACACTATCCTATGTCTACATCTATGTGTCACTGACACAATCCTATATCTATATCTACATGTCACTGACACTATTCTATGTCTACATCTACATCTACATGTCACTGACCCTATCCTTTGTCTACATTGACGTGTCACGATAACTGATTGCAACATTATTATATTATATATATATATTAAGGAAAAAAACTAACCATCAATATTTACTAATTGTATTTACTAGTTTAAAAACGATTTGTTGAATCGAAGAATTATTTAATATCTTGTGTTCAATGCATGTATGTAAAGTAGACCTATATCTTGTGGCCAATGCATGGATGTAAAGTAGAAATATATCTTGTGTACAATGCATGGATGTAAAGTAGACCTATATCTTGTGTACAATGCATGGATGTAAAGTAGACCTATATCTTGTGGCCAATGCATGGATGTAAAGTAGAAATATATCTTGTGTACAATGCATGGATCTAAAGTAGACCTATATCTTGTGTACAATGCATGTATGTAAAGTAGACCTATATCTTGTGTTCATGGTTGTAAAGTAGACCTATATCTTGTGTTCATGGATGTAAAGTAGACCTATATCTTGTGTTCAATTCATGGATGTAAAGTAGACCTATATCTTGTGTACAATGCATGGATGTGCAGTAGACCTATACCTTCATGGATGTAAAATAGACCTATATCTTATCTTATATAATACAGATGTTACTTCAAAAAAGAAGATGATTACGTCCTACGCGTCATGCATTTAGTCATGCATATTAACCAATGACTTAAATTCTGCCAAGTCACTGGTTTTTCTGGCTAGCTCAGGCAACCCATTTCATGCTCTAATAGCACTAGGGAAGAAGGAGTATTTGTACAAATTTGTCCTAGCATATGGGACGAGGAATGTGCCTTTATTTTTGTGTCTTTCAGAGTATTTTATTAAATTTTGTTTTTGTATTTGAAGATTATGGTTCAGTGTTTTATGTATAATTGCTACTTTACTTTTGAGTCTTCTGTCGTAAAGTAGCTCATATCCTGTGTTCATGGATGTAACTTAGACCTATATCTTATTCAATGAATGCTCATTACTATATAAAGATTATGACACTGGTAGACGTTTTTAAGGTTGCCGTATGAAGAAAATAGATTACATAACAAACAAAAGTCTATATGCGTATCAACACAACTTAAGCCCTATAATCAGATCAAAAGTTTCAAGGGATTAAAATTTAAAACAACATTATCAATCTAGTCTTGTACTTAAGAAATGAAAAATCCAAAAATTTTAGAATGTTGTGGATTCATCCTAGACTTATATATACTACTTTTATAAGTCTATGGGATTCATCCTATGTTTGGCTGTAGTATTGTTGCAACCAGAAACAGGAATTCCCTTTTCTAATGTTTTAGTCTTCACGTTTCTGTCGTTTTGAACCAATTTAAATGTCTAGATGTAGAAAGTAGACTGGAGTCCATCTAGATTCTAGACACCACATGTAGTTGACTTCCTACCAGGCGAGACGTAAGTCCATCATGAGCCCAACCCTCTTCTGAGTAGATCTCAAGGACTTTAATAAATCAAATTTAAACCATTTCAGACATTTATCCAACTTTATTTATCTATTTAACTATATCTATTTAACTAACTTTATCTATTTAACTAACTTTATCTATTTAACTAACTTTATCTATTTAACTAACATTATTTTTCTATTTAACTAACTTTATTTATCTATTTAACTAACTTTATTTATCTTTTTAACTAACTTTATTAAGATCTATCTAGTTATCGAATTAGCCAACATTCAGTTAGGCCTTTCTATAGGCCGATTTTACTGATTGCTCCAAATTGGGTCCCACGGCTGGCAGGGGCCCGCCATTTACATTTAGCATATCGCTATCAATCACAGGATTTTAAAGATATAGGACTTAAACGGTTCAGATATTTAATGCTTCCTATGATTTCTCTCAATGTAACTTTGATGAATGTCATACATAATGTTTATTACGTCTACGCTTTGAAAGACATTCACGAGCGTCATAATTTTGTTCTTGGAGATAGATCTAAAAGGTGTTCAGATACCATGATCATTACTTTAAGAACTCTGGATTGTATATACACACTTTTTTATTTGTCTACGGCAAGATGGACTGTTTTTTAAAAGCACGTGAAAGGTCTGTCTGTTAAACCTTTATCAGAAACATGATGTGACTGTAGAATGGAAAGTGTTAAAGTTGCATGATTCCAAGCTCCAGAAGTGTGTAATGCTTTAGAAGAACTTGCACGAAGCACAGATGATGCTCAAAGAAAACGTGAGGCTGAATCCTTAGTAAGCCTAATGAGAAACTATAGGAAGCCGTAGAAACTATTAGAGACATTTCCATTACTTATGAATCTTGTGAACCCATTTCAGACACTAACACAGAATTTAGAGTGACGTTTTTCAAAGTGTAGGCAAGGCATTGCAGCTCAAGAAACATCACAAACTTTTTGGATTTCTGTCTTATTTTCAGAATATGACAAAGGACAATATCATAAAAAGTTCAGTCGACCTGGAGATTGCTCTGACAGACATCTCAAAAGACATAGATATATGTGGATATTTGCTTTCCAAAGAAATTGAGACAATAAAGCAATACTGCCAACTCACCAACAAGAGCCGAAGTAACTGAATCAGTATCTTGCTAGTAATGTTAGGTCTACTGCATTCCCTAATTTGCTTATTTCTTGAAGACTATTGATGACAATTCCAGTGACTGCCGCTTCTGGTAAAAGAACTCTCAGCGTTCGAGTACCACCTCATCATGGTCGCCGCGTGAACACCCTGCTCCATAGAAAGGTGGCCAAGGGTACTGGTTGCTCGCTACTGATGAATGAGCAGTCAGCGAGTATAAAACTGCATCTAAAGGGGTTATGTCCAGCCTCCCTCCCCCCGTAGGGCCCCGGGGCAACGGTGAGTAAGAGACCCACGGGATCTCAGAAAAGCCGATAGGGCTGGACACCAACTCGAGGGTTGGTCGGGATCTCCTGGGCAAAGACTGCACTGACTGGCGCTGGATGTGTCGGGCGGTCTAGTTGGCGCCCACGAGCTAGGCTGTTACTAGCCCGTCTCATGTGAGGTAGTAAAAGAACGCGCTTACCCAATAGTAGTTCTAATACTGGGGATATCAAACAATTCTCACAAACCCACTCCTCCTGTAAGCGAGCTCTTGCCATACGGAGGTAGTGACCAGCGGTGCGGACTTCCCGCAACCGAGTTTGTGGACCCACTTGCAGGCCCTCACACACTTCCCCCAAATTGGAAATTCTTTAAGGCCGCCAACGGTCTTCTCCTTCCATACAATTAATGATCAGTACACAAAAAAAAAAAGAAACCCGGGTTTGAGCAGACCCAATCAGGCTCCGTTGAACAGGTAGCGGGCGGAAGACTTCGTCAAATCCTCTACTACATGCTTGTGGTTCCGACTCGAAGGAACTTGTCGAATTACGAAAAATCAGCGAAGGTTTCTCATCTCAGGACAAAGCCCTCTTCCCAGGCTACACTGTATTCGTTCTTCACTCGGAAGAACGGTAGCCAAGGTGTGGTACGCCAGCCACACACCCCTGGTGATCATGTCCCGCACCAGGCCGAACTGGCCGAAACATCCAACATGACGAGGGCCACTGGCTCTTCAAACCACCAACCATTACAACAGTTTCTCGAAACCAGTCCTAATAACTTAAATCTAGCTCGATATAAATACTCCAACTCAATATCTGCGGTTTGATATCAAAAATATTGGAGCTAACTAAACTCCTCCATGAGAGAGCAATAGACATAGCGATTTTGCAGGAGACTCTGGTAGGCAAGAAGCGCAGTTGTCACATAAGTGGCTACACAGCCCATATGTGCAAGTGCACAGAGGGCCGCGGAGTAAATCACATACGTCAGAAACGGAATGGTAGTTTCCCAAAACCCTGGGCGAAACGACGCGTCTCTCTCGATATTTACAAAGCTGGGAGAAAATTAACGGTCATCAATTGCTATAACCCACCTAAACATGAACTTGCCATAGAGCTCGGCAATAAGAACATTTATACAAAAATGTTAATAGTTGGTGATCTAAATGCCGCAATGACGCAACCGACTCCACGGGCAAGAAAGTACACGAAATTCTAAACACTACGAACCTATTCTGTCTGCAGATTAGACACAACCCGCTAACCCTCTTACACATTGGCAACGAGTATCTCTCGCGACCCGATTTAACACGTATCTCTGCTGATTTAGAGGGGAAAAACCTCATCAAAATGCTTGAGGACGTTTGGAAGCGATCATAGACCCATTGAAATCACTATTGTCATCTCAGTGGCCAAGGGTGTAGTCACTAAACAGCCAAGGAAATGAAGCTACACCAAGGCTGATTGGAAAAGGAGACAGCCACGTCTATAGCCCTCAAAAAGGAACGTAAAAGGCTCGAGAGGGAGTCGGATGAATCGGAAGACTTGGACACGTGCAAAGAGCCCTTCTGTCGTGCTGAGCTGGTTAGAGCGATTGCTAAGTGTAAAAACAGAATGTCTCCGGTGCCAGACAAGGTCACTTCCGAGATGGTAAAACACCTCGGGGGTAAAGCGAAAGACAAACTCCTGGAGTTTGTGAATCGAACCTTGGTGGAATCTAGCCTACCAATGGCCTGGCGCTGTGCAACCATTGTTCCTATACTCAAAATGGGCAAAGACGTGACTAACGTGAAGTCCTACAGACCCATATCCCTGACATCCACTATCGGTAAGATAGCTGAACGGATGGAGCTTTGAGAGTTCCGGTATCCTAGCGCCAGAGGATGCTGGCTTTAGGGCAGGCTTTAGCCCGATCGACCAGGTCACAGTTTTCATGCAAGAGGTGGCCGATGGGTTCCAGAGGTCCGAAAGCACATAGGCAGTATTTTTAGGCCTAAAGCAAGCTTATGACCGGGTGTGGAAGCCAGGCCTCTATCTTAAGCTTAGAACCATAGGTGTGCGAGGGTAGACATACAACTCGGTTTAACAGTTCTTATCTAAGGGGAAAACACGAACCAAGTTCCAGTACTCTCCGAAAAACACCCAAATCCAAGGGTTACCCCAGGGCTCTGCCCTCTCGTACATACTTTTCATGGCCTATATTAACGATTTGTCCAGCTCACTCCGTTGTCGCAAACTGCTATATTTGGATGACATTGTCCTCTGGTCAACCGGGAAGAAAGCTGACCAAATACAGGCAACATTACAAGCCGACCTCCATACCCTCACCTCGTATAAGTCCAAATGGCAGATACGAATTAACGTTGCCAAAACGACCTGGAGCCTGTTCAGCCTGGGAATCGACATTCTTGGGACCCCAATCGAGCTCCAACTCGTTGGGCTGCAACTCCAACGTGAAAATACGCCAAAGTACCTAGGTATCACCCTAAACAGAAGGCTCTCAATGCACTTGCACATCCAGGATGTTGAACGAAAAGCCTCGGAGAAGTTAGGGCTACTCAGAAAGCTAGCCACCACGAAGTAGGGTGCCCGATTTGACATGCTCCGCACATTGTATTTAGGGGCTGTCAGATCGCAAATCGAGTACAACCTGCCCGTGCAAGCAAGACGGCCCTCGAATCACTCGACCGTGTACAGACACAAGCTCTCAGGTTCATTTGCGGCACCTATAGAACGAGGCCAACGTCCGCTGCAGAAATCATGTCAAACATGGTTCCTCTCAGCCTGAGGAGAGCACGCGCCGTGCTAACAGCCCTGGAACGCTATAAAAGGGGCAAACGAGGGCTCCCTATCCACACTTTAGTGACACAGTGGAGAGAAAAAAATCGGATCAAACGAAGTCCTTTATGCACATAGCGGAAAATTTGAGAGTGCAAGCTGGTCTCTTCACTGATCGGAATACGCAGGGTAAGCAAGTGCCCGCCCTGGAGGAGACAGCCCATTCCTCCCATAAATCTTTCAATACACGGGTTGGAGGGGGGTCACAAAGCGACGGATACAATCGAATCTACTCAGAAAAATGGCATTAAAGACCTACCCGCCTAATGTCAGGAGCATGCGGCCGCGCTGCAAGTAGCTTCGACGCTGAATTAACGGCGATAACAATGCTCCGAAAGCTGCATGAATCTAAAACCTTTGTGACTACCGTTGTAATGGTTACCGATTCCAAGTCCTGCCTCCAAGCTATGGCTGGCTTAGGGGGAAAGTCCCAAATGGTGGAAGAGGCACTCGGCGCCGCAAATAACATCCGCCTATTTATTGGAGCTGTCATCTTTATTCAGTGGGTGCCCTCGCACTGCCTCGTGAAGGGCAATGCCGTGGCTGATGCTCTAGCACGAGAAGGAGCGCAGGCAGTGCCCAGTTTCGAGGCACTAAGTACGTTTCAACAGACTACAACAGTTATACGAAAGTGGGTACATTATAGATGGTTGAAATTCTGGGATGAATCTGAAACTGCCAGGGGAGTCTGGCAGCACATGCGCCACCCAAACCAAGAGGACCCGTGGCGGAGGCTAAAAAGGTCGGAACAGTCGATAATAGCGCAGTGGCGTACGGGACACTGCCCGATTTGTGCATACTTTGCCCGGTTCCGGCCCAATTATGATACCCGTTGCCGACAATGCGGGGAGTCAGAAGAAACTGTGATGCACGTCTTGCAAGAGTGTCCGCAGCTCCGCGAGCTGCGGGGAGACTATCCAATGGTCTCCTTGTCTTGTCACCAATCGGAGTTCATCTCAGGTAAAAGAAGCTTACCCGAACTCAAATTGATCAAAACATTCGGTCAGTCATTCTCCAAGAACAAAGGAAACAATTTCGCACTTATATATTTATTGAATCTCCTACAAGCAGAGACATCAATTACCTACAAACGTAGGTCAGAAGACAGGCCCAGTTAGTCTGTGTTAGGGTAATAGTAATGGTAAGTGGGGTTTTTTTTAGGAAAAATTCCAATTCATACTTTGTTATTCTACCTTAGACGTACACCAATTCGCTTGTGAAGTTCAGTTTTGAGTTGCTTCCTATGCATAGTGTATAATAAATGTTTATATACTGATGTACTAAAAGTTATTGTAAAAAACAATAGAAGAGGGGCCTCGCAAGCATCCATGAAATTGTGCCCTGCTATTAGTAAGACTCCTCCTTCATGTTTCTATGTTGTCTTTAGACTGTCACAATACGATATTTCAAAGTAATTGCAGGAAACAAGGGAATGTAGATCTATTTGCGGAAACATATACGAGGTTGAAATGACTCTTTAAAAGAGCATAATGACGAAGTCTTTAACTTGTAGCACGTGAGAAGTAAAACATTGCTCTGAATACTAAATGACAACCACGCTTACACTTTACCTGTTTACACACACACACGTTATTTTTAGATTATTTCATTCATTCCGACTTTCCCTTCAAAGATCCTGAAGACATTGTTTTCAAAGTTTACCACTCACTCCAATCATAGCTTACATGTATTGTTTCCCTTGAAATGAACACTCAATAAATGTCCTGATATTTTTTTAGTTGTACAAAATGACCACTAGAAGATCATCTTCATCTTATGTGTCTAACGTCCATCAAGGCTACAAGAGACTGGTTCGTATGTCAGCAGAATATGAAAAATTCTCGAGCAAATATTCCGACGCTGATAGTGAAGATCTGTGAGTTACCCACACCACACTCGATAAGACTAACAAAGAACAAAACTGACACTGAACAAGACTGACAAAGAACAAGACTGACAAAGAACAAGATTGACAAGGAACAAGATTGACAAGGAACAAGATTGACAAGGAACAAGATTGACAAGGAACAAGATTGACAAGGAACAAGACTTTGAAAAAGAACAAGACTTTGAAAAAGAACAAGATTGACAAAGAACAAGATTGACAAAGAACAATATTGAGAAAGAACAAGATTGACAAAGAACAAGACTTTGACAAAGAACAAGACTTTGACAAAGAACAAGACTTTGACGAAGAACAAGATTGACTTTATTTTACTTCATTTCTCTTGCCCGTTTCATAGTAATTTGAAGAGGTCAGCTGAATGCGTGTGGTCAGCTAAGAATGAAATAAAACGTTAGGTGAACGCCGCAGGGGAAAAGCTTAGAGCGCTACCCCAGAACACCCCCCTCCCAGTTGTCAAAGAGGAGAAGCACCAAAGTAATTTTTTCCTTTCCACTGAAGGCTGAGAAGCACTTCTTTAAATTGATATATATATATATAGTCGCCATCTTGCCTTAGCTGACATAAAAAGAGAGCTCTTGGTTGCATGCGGCTTCAGAACGAGACAGCTGGAGGTCACTCACGAAGGCCGCCGATACACATTTGAGACCAAAACAAAATTCACTGCCGAGGACAGACGCAGACGGCGAAAAGAAAATCTAAATCGACCACCGGCGGACGATGGCTACGCTTGCTCTGGATGTGGCAAAATATGTATGTCGCAGCTGGGGCTGCGTAGCCACGGGAATACTGCATTCCTCATTAATCTTCAGACTCGAAGACAAGCCTAATTATATATATATATATATATATATATATATATATATATATATATATAGTACTTTTTTATATTCGGCCGGAGCCGAATATTACCGAATAGTAAAAAATGATATTCGACCGGAGCCAAAGCCGGATACGAATTCCTAAGTGTCTTGTAAATAACTTGTGTTGCTGAACATTTTACGAAACTGTTAAATGATATACCTATATTGGTAGGTATTATTTTTTCGTTTTAAATATCTTATTGTTTTAAACTCTGTTACTTAACAGTATCTATAAACAGATAGGCCGCTCACAAATTCCACTGTGTAGCATGAGCGTGTCTGTGTATATACGAGACCACCAACTATATAAGGCTGTGTGTGGGAGGGTGAATGTAAAATAAGTATATAGTATAGTGATTGGATGTATGTGTTCAGTCATCAGACTTGTAATTTAAAGTCCTAAGACCGCTTCTGGCTCTGGCTTCAAGGGCTTACTACTAATAGTAGCTGTTAGTTAATAGTTAGATGCTGAAGCGTAGAACAACATACAGTTTGCGGAATCTTTTAAACGCAAGTATACAAATGTCTCTGGAAATACAGCAAAAGAAAAATAGGAACACAAGTCCACGCCATACAGAATATTTCCCTGGACATCTTTGGAAGAGAAATTACAAAACGAAATGATTGGTTTGACTCTAAATCAGCTAGTTTGGCACTTGTGTCATCAACACAACCTGTTAAATCTGAAAGAAGCTAGAGCCACTGTATAGAGGACAAAAACGATCTGTGTCAATGAATACTGGGTAGAGCTCAGTGAGAATATTCAGCTGACTGCTCAAGCAGGCAACATAAGAGGGATGTACGAAGGAATAAAAAAAAAAGGCTCTCGGACCCTCTCAAAAACTAGTCAGCAACTCTTAAATCAACCACTGTGGAAATTATCACAGACAAGTGCCAACAAATGCACAGATGGGTTGAACATTACTCTGAATTCTACGCCACAACAAGCTCAGTCTCTGCCTCAGCCCTTAAGGCTATCGTACAATTACCCACAATGAACGAGCTAGACGAAATACCCACCCGCTCAACAAAGCCATAGACAACATGGCTACCCGCAAAGCACCCGGATGCGATGGTATCCCCCCAGATCTTCTAACACATTGCAAAACTACTCAAAACCAATCTCTACACGAACTGCTTTGCAAATGTTGACAAGAAGGTCTACTAACAAACGTGGTAAATTCTTGTCTAGGTATAAACCCAAGAAACTAACAAACGTGGTAAATTCTGGTCTAGGTATAAACCCAAGAAACTAACAAACGTGGTAAATTCTTGTCTAGGTATAAACCCAAGAAACTAACAAACGTGGTAAATTCGTGTCTAGGTATAAACCCAAGAAACTAACAAACGTGGTAAATTCTTGTCTAGGTATAAACCCAAGAAACTAACAAACGTGGTAAATTCTTGTCTAGGTATAAACTCAAGATACTAACAAAAGTGGTAATTCTTGTCTACGTATAAACACAAGATACTAACTATAGTGGTAAATTCTTGTCTAGGTTTAAACCCAAGATACTAACAAACGTGGTCAGAGAAGAGAAGATCCAAACCATTAACCAGCGAGTCACTCGACCAACAGCCAACTCACTTCGTCTGCCACCATTTCATTCCCAGGATCAGATGGTCAGTACATGCTTAGATTGACTTAGGTCTTCAGATGGTCAGTACATGCTTAGATTGACCTAGGACTTGACTATTTTATAATTCGAGTCACTAGTTAGTATTAAGCTTCTACTTTTTTTCTGAAGCTCAGAAGATATTTAAACCCTAGCTGGGTGGCTGCATTGTCGTGTGGTATGCTCTTCGGACAGTTGTCATGATGATCCGAGTTCGAACCCAGCCCGCTGCTCTACCGACCTGCAGAAGGTTTCTTTCATTTCAGAAAGAATGTCCAAACTTTTAAACCAATGGACGCGTTCGTTATAAGATCTCCTTGATTAAGTTAGGATAAGCCAGGCGTGCCAGTCGTTCGATATCTGCCATCACTTCATGTAGTTTCTTTCCTGGTTTTTGCTGCCGAGTCTTCAATTGCACCCAATAAACCTTTTTCATGTGTTCGTCCCCAAATCGCAATTCCTTTGTTCTAACAATGGCCTCGTAATTTATGCTGGTCGTTAATCTGTAGCACTGCAGAAGCCTTTCCTCGTGACAAGAGCATTAATCCAGTCGCTTTTTCATCGTTCGTACTCAAGTTGTTCAATTTTGTAGAGCCTCAAATGGTCTTTTATAGTCTGTTTACGAAACTATACCATCAAAAATAGAGGTGAGTGACTTTTCCAAGTTGCTTCACTCTATTACTTTTGTGCCTTTAACCTTGCCCAGCTTGACTCTGACTGCCTGGACCTTGTCGCTGAGGACTTTAATCTTTTGCTCCATCTCCACTGTAAGCTGTGACTTCCCTGCGGCCATTTCATCCCTTAACTTCTGAATTCCTCCAGATCTCTTTCAGACCAGTCGCAATTGTTTGCATTGACACTAGAACCTTTTTTTTTTTGCATTTCTTTCAATATTCCGCCGAGTTCAGCCTTCATTTCAAACTCGTGAGTGCCCGGGTCGAACCCATCTTTTTTCAAGGCATCTCTCAGACGGCTAACGAAGACTTCTTTGTTTCCTGGCGTTACGATCTCCCGTCTCTTAAAAACTCCTGACGGCTTTCGGGGAGCTCATGTAGGCGTTTAGAAGTAGACATGTTGGTAAGTAGAGTACACGATAGCCCGCTGCTGATACCAGAACGTGGGTTGAAAAAGAGTAAACAAAAAAAGAACTGAACCATTCCCCGGACCCCGCTATCCATTTTCTTTGAAAAAGCTTTAGCTTTAAAATCCATAAATTCATCGTCTATTAGCTTTGTTTATGCATATCAAAGTCTTATATAACAATTAATATAACTATTATGTATTTTGCTTATAATCATTCTTAAAAGGGCTCTTATTATGAAAGTTTTGTCAACAACTCAAAAGGATGTGTTTAACAAATGGTCATCTGGGAAATTTCTTTTCTCGACCAGTCAACTTTGGACTTATATGTTACAGAAACCTTTTCTTCATTGTTGCTTTATAGCGGAAGCTGAATGGGCGCTACAAGAAAACCTGCAGTAGTTGCAGTCCTCTACTTAATTCCAGTGCAGCACTGACGTACATAATTTCACAGCCCGCTTTTACGGAAATTTGGGAAACCTGTTGATAAGATCTTCAGAGTCTCTAATATTAGACAAATGTTCAGCGGGGAAAGAAATTCAATGTCTACGTCTTTTGACTTGTTCAAGACTTTCACAAGTTATCTTGATCAGTGTTTATGTAGACTACTTATTGACCTCATTTCATAACTTATATCTACTTTGATCAACAGAATGACAGGTGCTCAGCTTCAAATTGATTTTTTTTCTACAGTTTTAATAAGTTAAAGATTACATTTTTTTTTTTTATTTCTTCTACTTCACATCTGCCCAGATCTCTGTCTTGCATCGTGGCATTAGGATATTGCTGCTAAATAAAGATGGCGGTTTAAGGGAAGAAAATAGACAGAACACGGCAAGATGTCCCAATAACATTGGCCCTAGGCCAACAGCCCATGGATGGTAAGAATACTCATTTCGTTCACGCGCTCTATCGACATCACTTTTACTGACATTACTGCTAACTTCAGGCCAGGATGTCAACTTTGCAAGAACAACTATGCTAATTAAAACACGATTGATTTCCACTGTATAAGAGTTAAATTGTTATTATTCAAATGAGGTAAACTATCCAAAGCATTTTCACGTTATTATCTAGGCTCATATGTTTTCTGTTCCCAATCCCGTACCATATTATAACTATTTTTTTTAGCATTATTCAATCAAAAGCTTCTAGTCTTAACCGTGTTTTTGTTTTAGTCTCTAAGTTCATGGAAATAATTTTTATTGCTCTTACATTTAAGAACTTGTTTAACCTGTAAGGGAAAGGATAATTGTCATTTAGATAGTTAACTCTGATGAAACAAATCCAGCATTGTCATTTAGATAGTTAACTCTGATGAAACAAATCCAGCATTGTCATTTAGATAGTTGACTCTGATGAAGCAAATCAAGCATTGTCATTTAGATAGTTGACTGATGAAGCAAATCAAGCATTGTCATTTCGATAGTTGACTCTGATGAAACAAATCCAGCATTGTCATTTAGATAGTTGACTGATGAAACAAATCCAGCATTGTCATTTAGATAGTTGACTCTGATAAAGAAAATCCAGCATTGTCATTTAGATAATTGATTCTTTTGAAACAAATACAACATTGTCATTTAGATAGTTAGCTCTGATAAAGCAAATCCAGCATTGTCATTTAGATAGTTGACTCTGATGAAGCAAATCCAGCATTGTCATTTAGATAGTTGACTCTGATGAAGCAAATCAAGCATTGTCATTTCGATAGTTAACTCTGATGAAACAAATCCAGCATTGTCATTTAGATAGTTGACTGATGAAACAAATCTAGCATTGTCATTTAGATAGTTGACTCTGATGAAACAAATCCAGCATTGTCATGTAGATAGTTGACTCTGATGAAGAAAATCAAGCATTGTCATTTAGATAATTGATTCTTTTGAAACAAATACAGCATTGTCATTTAGATAAATAGCTCTGATGAAGCAAATCCAGCATTGTCATTTAGATAGTTGACTCTGATGAAGCAAATCCAGCATTGTCATTTAGATAGTTGACTCTGATGAAGCTAATCCAGCATTGTCATTTAGATAGTTGATTGTGATGAAGCAAATCCAGCATTGTCATTTAGATAGTTGATTCTCTTGAAACAAATCCAGCATTGTCATTTAGATAAATGACTGGTGAAACAAATCCAGCATTGTCATTTAAATAGTTGACTGATAAAACAAATCCAGCATTGTCATTTAAATAGTTGACTGATGAAACAAATCCAGCATTGTAATTAAATAGTTGACTCTTATGAAACAAATCCAGCATTGTCATTTAGATAGATGACTGATGAAACAAATCCAGCATTGTCATTTAGATAGTTGACTCTGATGAAGCAAATCCAGCATTGTCATTTAGATAGTTGACTCTGATGAAGCTAATCAAGCATTGTCATTTAGATAGTTGACTCTGATGACGTAAATACAGCATTGTCATTTAGATAGTTGATTCTGATGAAGCAAATCCAGCATTGTCATTTAGATATTTGACTCTGATGAAGCAAATCCAGCATTGTCATTTAAATAGTTTACTGATTAAACAAATCCAACATTGTCATTTAGATAGTTTACTGATGAAACAAAGCCAGCATTGTCATTTAGATATTTGACTCTGTTGAAGCAAATCCAGCATTGTCATTTAGATAGTTGACTGATGAAACAAAGCCAGCATTGTCATTTAGATAGTTGACTGATGAAACAAATCCAGCATTGTCATGTAGATAGTTGACTCTGAAGAAATTAAACCAGCATTGTCATTTAGATAGCTGACTGATAAAACAAATCCAGCATTTTCATTTAGATAGTTGACTCTGATGAAGCAAATCAAGCATTGTCATTTAGATAGTTGTCTCTGATGAAGCAAATCCAGCATTGTCATTTAGATAGTTGACTCTGATGAAGCAAATCAAGCATTGACATTTAGATAGTTGATTCTTTTGAAACAAATCCAGCATTGTCATTTAGATAGTTGACTCTGATGAAACAAATCCAGCATTGTCATTTAGATAGTTGATTCTTTTGAAACAAATCCAGCATTGTCATTTAGATAGTTGATTCTTTTGAAACAAATCCAGCATTGTCATTTAGATAGTTGACTGGTGAAACAAAGCCAGCATTGTCATTTAGATAGTTGACTCTGTTGAAGCAAACCCAGCAGTGTCATTTAGATAAATGACTCTGATGAAGCAAATCCAGCATTGTCATTTAGATAGTTGACTCTGATGACGTAAATACAGCATTGTCATTTAGATAGTTGATTCTGATGAAGCAAATCCAGCATTGTCATTTAGATATTTGACTCTGATGAAGCAAATCCAGCATTGTCATTTAAATAGTTTACTGATTAAACAAATCCAACATTGTCATTTAGATAGTTTACTGATGAAACAAAGCCAGCATTGTCATTTAGATATTTGACTCTGTTGAAGCAAATCCAGCATTGTCATTTAGATAGTTGACTGATGAAACAAAGCCAGCATTGTCATTTAGATAGTTGACTGATGAAACAAAGCCAGCATTGTCATTTAGATAGTTGACTCTGTTGAAGCAAATCCAGCATTGTCATTTAGATAGTTGACTGATGAAACAAATCCAGCATTGTCATGTAGATAGTTGACTCTGAAGAAATTAAACCAGCATTGTCATTTAGATAGCTGACTTATAAAACAAATCCAGCATTGTCATTTAGATAGTTGACTCTGATGAAGCAAATCAAGCATTGTCATTTAGATAGTTGACTCTGATGAAGCAAATCCAGCATTGTTATTTAGATAGTTGATTCTTTTGAAACAAATCCAGCATTGTCATTTAGATAGTTGACTGGTGAAACAAAGCCAGCATTGTCATTTAGATAGTTGACTCTGTTGAAGCAAACCCAGCATTGTCATTTAGATAGTTGACTGGTGAAACAAATCCAGCATTGTCATTTAGATAGTTGACTCTGATGAAACAAATCCAGCATTGTCATTTAAATAGTTGACTCTGATGAAACAAATCCAGCATTGTCATTTAGATAGTTGATTCTTTTGAAACAAATCCAGCATTGTCATTTAGATAGTTGACTGATGAAACAAAGGCAGCATTGTCATTTAGATAGTTGACTCTGATGAAGCAAATCCAGCATTGTCATTTAGATATTTGACTCTGATGAAGCAAATCCAGCATTGTCATTTAAATAGTTTACTGATTAAGCAAATCCAACATTGTCATTTAGATAGTTTACTGATGAAACAAAGCCAGCTTTGTCATTTAGATATTTGACTCTGTTGAAGCAAATCCAGCATTGTCATTTAGATAGTTGACTGATGAAACAAATCCAGCATTGTCATTTAGATAGTTGACTATGATGAAGCAAATCCAGCATTGTCATTTAGATATTTAACTCTTATGAAGCAAATCCAGCATTGTCTTTATATAGTTGATTCTTTTGAAACAAATCCAGCATTGTTATTTAGATAGTTGACTCTGATTAAACAAAGCCAGCATTGTCATTCAGATAGTTGACTGTGATGAAGCAAATCCAGCATTGTCATTTAGATAGTTGATTCTTTTGAAACAAATCCAGCATTGTCATTTAGATAGTTGACTGGTGAAACAAAGCCAGCATTGTCATTTAGATAGTTGACTCTGTTGAAGCAAACCCAGCATTGTCATTTAGATAGTTGACTCTGATGAAGCAAATCCAGCATTGTCATTTAGATAGTTGATTCTTTTGAAACAAATCCAGCATTGTCATTTAGATAGTTGACTGATGAGACAAAGCCAGCATTGTCATTTAGATAGTTGACTCTGATGAAGCAAATACAGCATTGTCATTTAGATAGTTGATTCTGATGAAGCAAATCCAGCATTGTCATTTAGATAGTTGACTCTGATGAAGCAAATCCAGCATTGTCATTTAAATAGTTTACTGATGAAACAAATCCAACATTGTCATTTAGATAGTTGACTCTGATGAAGCAAATCCAGCATTTTCATTTAGATAGTTGACTGATGAAATAAAGCCAGCATTGTCATTTAGATAGTTGACTCTGATGAAGCAAATCCAGCATTGTCATTTAGATAGTTGACTCTGATGAATCAAATCCAGCATTGTCATTTAGATAGTTGACTCTGATGAAGTAAATTCAGCATTATTATTTAGATAGTTGATTCTTTCGAAACAAATCCAGCATTGTCATTTAAATAGTTTACTGATGAAACAAATCCAGCATTGTCATTTAGATAGTTGACTCTGATGAAACAAATCCAGCATTGTCATTTAAATAGTTGACTGTAAAAAAAAGAGTTACAATAATTTTTCTTATTTACTATGAACATATTCAGACAAAACAAAAACTGTTTTTTATTAAATTTTTACAAAAACTTTCTGTTTCTAATTAGTTCGCGTCCACTCTATAACAAGTTATGGACACATCCCAGTAAGGACAGCTATGAACGAAAGTGGCGATCACAAGCCCGAACTCTGACAAGTGACTTTTTGTCTGCTGGCCAGCTGGGTAAATCTTACTCTCTCTACAAGTTGTCAACTCAAGAGAAGTCCAGACTTGGCATTTTAAGGAAGAAATAATCACATGTAAAAGATGGGTCTTGTTTCTGAATCATCATTTAGTAGCATCATTTTATATCAGAATCAACATTCCAGCTCAAAACTGAATATCAACATTTTAGATTCAACAGAGTCAACGTCTGTGAACATCATTCATCAGAATAGAAATTTTGAATCAAATCAATTCCAAATTCGAACTCAACATGAAACATTTAGAAAACCAAAATGTCCTCTGTGTTGTAATAAAACATATTTCTCTGTACTGGTATGTGTCTACATTAAATGAAAGTGTCAGCGAGTCTATGGGTTCGTCTCTTGAACATTTCTGAGAATGCCTCTTGTTCTACAATTATTTATGTCTGTCCGTGAAGGGGAAGATTAGTTAGAAAGATTTTTGTATAAAAAAAGCAAAAAATATAAAATACTTGTAAAAAAAAAGTATATTTTTGGTGAAGAACTCCATATTTATAGCCACATATCTCAACACTGTAAGCGTTATTTCCCCTTTTCGATAACATGTTCAAAGTGTGTACCAGACAAACTGAGTTGATAAAAGCTTTGTAAAAATTGTGACAATATTCAGCATTTCAAAACTTTTTTTTTCAAACTAATTAAATGCTTCAATAAACTTGAGAGACTGTTACCATTGTAAGGTATATTTCGCATTGGTCACATTCGGTATCAATAAACATTTCCAAGTAGGGCTTGAGCCTCTGGCGAAACGTTTCTCTCATGAACAAACAAAACAATTGGGTGTGTCCAATTATGTTGGAGAGACTCTTAACGAGCTTATCCAATGGGGTCACTACTGAGGATATTTCACCTCCAATGTTTCCTACTTCAATGAATGTTACACTTTGAATTCTATTGAAACATTTGGTTCTGATATTTGATCGTGTTAGTTATTACAATGTCAGACAGGGATTGGACAAACTAAACATGAGGCTCACGGATGTAGTTTTTTCTTGAAATTAGTAAAAAAAAAAAATTTCCCTTTCCGACCTTGTGCGCTATAGGGCAGATGATGTAAACATCACCTGTTTCTGTGACCTAAGGTTAACAAGGGTGTCATGTAGACAATACAACAACCTTCTTAAAATTAGGCACTTTTTGACAAGTCGGAAAACTATTCACTCTTCAATTTCGAGGATAATTTTTTTTTAAATTTAAAGTATATTTTAGTCTTAGACTGTGGGCTATTGGTGACGTTATCAAAAACCCTAACCCTAAGCCTAACTCTAACGATTTCTAAGTGCATTTGCATGATACACAAGAAAAAGCTGACAAAAAATAAGACGTAACATTCTATATATATATAGTGAGAGAGAAAGGGATCACTGGATTCAGGGGAGGGGAGGCAGAGATGATTCCCTGCTCATCTCTTTACCTCCACCCCCAAGGTTGTCGATTAAATTTTGGTATTGATCATGACGCAATTTGTGTAAATATTTAGTGACTGTTTGAAATACTTTTAGATTCATTGTTAATAGTATACACATCTTTAGACTCATTACGTCATAGTTACGACCAAGTTCAACATCTAGCTGTTAGGAAATCCTCGCATATCAGTGGGAGTGCGTGGGATGAGGGAGGTGGGCTGTGAGCGGGTTACTGAAGGATTTAAACCAGACCAACTGTTACAAGGATAGTACTCGATTGATATATTTTAATAAAGAATTTATATTTATTTATACTATAGTAGTTTTATCCAAATTATTTGAATATCCATCAATCTAACAAGATAATAGAACAGCTGTTTCAATAATGCTCATTGTTTGTTACTAAAATTGTTCTATTGAAATGTTAGGATTGTATTAAGAACTCTAGTACTAACTTTTTACACCATTGTAATGGTGTTGTTTTCTGTCTTTGGGAAAAGACCTTCAGACATAGACATGGAAACGTTCGTTGTTCCATCCTTCACAAATGTTTGTTTTGGGTGAACTGTTTCATGTGGCCAAATGTTTGTTTTGGGTGAACTGTTTCATGTGGCCAAATGTTTGTTTGTTTTGGGTGAACTGTTCCAAACTTGTGAAGGGAAGATAGGATGCACACGTCGAAAACGAAGAGACAGAATATTTGTTTGTGTGCGCGGGTTTCACTATTGAACCAGAAATATATGTCTCATCAAAATAATCCAAAAGGGGAACTGCTTCTTCGGGACAAAGGCTTTGAAGCAAAGCCATTCGTGTTTGTACATCATTCATTAAAAGAAAAGTTAAGGCCACAACATTGTCTGAAATCTTCACTCTCATTACACATGGTAACAAGACCCAAGTGCTGGACATTTCCGCAACGTATTTTGGGCAAGGTAATAGAAACAGTTCTGTATCTGATGTCCTAATACACTTTTTAAAATCTATGTCAACTGTCACTGGGTCTGGTCATGACAACTGTCACTGGGTCTGGTCATGACAACGATGAACAATAGCTTGAAGCCTAGTTTCCTACGTTTCTTCTGTTTCGGAATTGCAGACCAGACAAAGACAGTCGAGACCCGCTGTATTACCAAGAGGTACACATAGGACATCAAGCTGTAGGAAGCCATTAGAAGCAATTTTATAGTTGGCTTCCATCAGCGACTCGTCAGAACCAAAAACATTAATCCGATTCTCTGTATCTGGCCCATTATCAAAAACTGTTTTGGCTAAGGCCCCAAAGTCATAGCCCATGGGCCACCTATAATTAGTTCAGTAAGATACTCCGAGACCCTTCCTAAGGCTCCAAAGTTATAGCCCATGGGCCACATATAATTAGTTCAGTAAGATACTCCGAGACCCGTCCTAAGGCCCCAAAGTCATAGCCCATGGGCCACCAATAATTAGTTCAGTGAGATACTCCGAGACCCGTGGACGTTTCGCTTAATGGAATGTTCACATGCTAGAGTAGACCTTTCTTCGGGTCTCAGATGTTCCAAACAATTTTGATATATCTGGCCAAGTTTCTCCTCTGTTGTAGTCGCTTTCTTTCATGGTGTCGAGGCATTTTGCTATAGAAATATAGGCAGATCAGGCTGAGTCGGATATAGATAGTCAAAGTTCCTTTACAACCATTATTTCATTTCGTAGATGTATATCGAGCGTGGAATACTTTGGAGATCTGTTTTGTATACATGTAGCCAGTTTTATGCTTTCCCCTGGTAATTTGAATAATTTCCATCTTTGCAGACGAAAAACAAAAAACAAAAAAAAATAATTAACATATCAATAAAAAATAAAAATAATAGTATTACACATTAAATACAATTATTTATTTTTATAATCAGCATTTAGCCATAAAAATATAACAGGAAAAGGAAAAAAAATTTCTAGAAAAATACCTCAATAAGAGTCAATATACACTTTATAGCGTTAGTATTTTGCTCATAATTACTAATGAATGTTAGATATTTTTGGTTATAAAGCAACAAAATCTGTCATCTGTTTATTTTAATTTATTTCATTGTTCAAACATCGTGAGCTTTTCCTCGGTCAATATTCCTGTATATTAAGACTTTGTGTGCTATTCAAACTCAAGACTGTGTGCTATTCAGACTCAAGACTTTGTTTGCTATTCAGACTCAAGACTTTGTTTGCTATTCAGACTCAAGACTTATATTTATAAATTAGGACCATGTAAGGGAGGCAAATGTTGGATAAGTTCATTACCTTCAACATTGCAAAAGTAAAAAAAAACGGAAAATGAATTCTAGCTTTATATGTCATTGTTTTTCGTTTTATTCTAAAAAAGTTGATTTTGAATTATCTAATATATAAAGTAGAATATTAGGCATATCTATGTATTGTGATGACCCACGTGTATTGCTTGTATGTGTGGCTTGTTTGGTGTCTAGGGAATGATTGTTTGAATGTGCAATCTGCTGTATTATCAAAGATCGGAAACAGGCACGTAACAAACAGACAATAGAGAAAGATACAACACTTAATAATTTACAGTGGTAATTATTTACACAAATAGGAAAGGGGAGGGGTGCCTCTTACCTCTTAATGAAACTGTTTCATCATCATTCTTAGCAGAAATGAAAGAGAGTGTCACTTTGTCTTTGATTGAACTTATGAGTCATTTCGACGTTATAGCTGGCTGTGCTCCTTGGTGGAGGTCTTGCAGCTGGAGGTGGCGCTTTAGCGGGTAGAGAGTCGCCAGTGACTCAGTGCTTGTGTTGGAGTTTCAATCTTCTCGATTGTGGGCACAGTAGTCCGGCTGTCAGGCTACCGTGGGCACGAAGAGTACTGCAGGCAGAGCTGATGTATCGTGGGCAGTATTATCAATAGTGAAACAATAAGTGTCAATCGTAGTATCTGTAGTGAGCAGATCGAGGCAGTTGTAGCAGGTGTCAAATACTATCATATAGCAAATAGCGAGTACTAGTAGCAGGTAGTGCTAAATAGTGGTAGCCGTACTAGGTACTAACAAGTAGTGGCAAGTATACGTGGGCGTATACAAAGTAAGTATAAGAAGGAGGCTGCGAATAAAACAGACAAGTTAGGACATATCTCTCATATCGATGCCCTAAACTGTGGTGCATTCGTCAAATTGATAAAATTGATTTGGATTACAAACATGAGAGATAATGAAAAAAAATAGAATTGCTAAAAGAGATTGTTAATAACAACTATATAAATTTAAGAACAAATCAAGAGAGATAACAATCCGAATTAAACGTAACCAATGAAGAACGAAGGTAATTATTGCTTGAGATACAACGCAGATGAGAACAAGAGAGGTAATCTAATTAATTAGGGTGTCAGTTGCTACAGTTGAAAAAGGGGGAGGGGATCTTAGTCAACGTTACAAGAAGTTGATGGGAAACTTTAAATGAGTTACACATGATATAGGGATAGAAGAAAAGCATCGTGTAAATAGATACTTCTGAACATTCTAAACCCTGTTGAAGGAAGCATATTAACTATTGAGCTCAATCCAAAGATATATATATATATGATAAACATAATACAATACTTGGCGAGAGTGGCGAAGTAGTTACATGTCATTGTTTACCCGCCAATACGCAGTAGTAATTATGTCAAGAAGATATTGGACAATCAAGTCCAGGCTAGTAGTGAACTATTTAAATACAAGCTGGTGAGTTTTCAATTACAACTATAGGTACGTAAGAAGGTAGTCTAGATTGGAGGACATACATTTTTGGCTCTGAAGCGCGTGTCGGGCAACTTAGGCCTAGATCTACATTGTGTTTGGCAGACGAACTAGGTTATTTGTCACATGACACTGTCATCAATAAATACAGGGTACATTATGCCAACATGTGATTTGAACATAATGGCTTAACCAATAATGTAAAGTATACAAGCCCGATTGGATAATGGATGAAAGAAAGTAAAGTATTTACATTGGTCCATTATGAAATAAACATACGCATATTTATAACACAAAACTAAATAATAAGGAAACCGTGATTAAGTTCAGCTTACCACCAAGTATTCCGATAGAATTAAGGAGAATGAATTCAAGAATTTTGACTCAGCGAGCTAGAGAACTGACAAAGTGTGATTTCCAAATGAGGATACAGGAGGAGATAGACGAGGGGGTGGAGACGAGTGATTCAAGACCAGGTTGACAAGAGGATTGTAAGTCGCCTCTAGACATGTCAAGAGAAGTGTTGAAACAGATTCTCCACCAAAGCAGGGACGTGGGTAGGGAGTGGAGAAAACAAGGAAGCATGGCGGAAGTGTGGGATGGGGTTGCTGATGTCAAACAATGGCTGCCAGACACATGGCGTCAACGTCCAGGGCGTTATAGAACTGTGTTGGTCTTGACCTGTGTCAAGGGAGATATGAAGCGCTTACCTGATCGCCAATGTGATGGATTCAGTCGAGCGAGAAGAGGAAAATGTGGGATTTGGCGGTAAAACTGGACATAGAAAGGGTGAATAATCTAAGTGGAATTAATAAATAATTATTAATGATGTGATTAACCTGAGTAACACTGTAAGCAAGCTTTTGGCATGTCACAGGTATGTATGGATATAATGATGGATGGATGGATGGATGTCCCGCAGAAAAATGAAAACTATTTGACCAATCTTGATAAAACTTGACATAAATGGCGGAGACCGTAGTGTATGTTGCTAAAAATAAAAGAAAATACCTAAATTTATCTCTATTATTTTACTGCAAATACTGATTATATCAGCAAAAAAGGGCAGCAAAGATTACGATTACTAAGAAAACTGTCCTCGTTTAATGTTAGCGAAAAGGCCTTGGCTATGTTTTATTACGCTCACATCTGCAATATTTTAAGTTTCAATATCACTGCCTGGTATGGCAATCTGAGCATTAAAAATAAAAATAAAGTTTATAGAATCCTAAATGCTGCTGGTAAAATCATTGGCAAAAAAACAAACCCCATTTGGGCAGTTGTTTGAGATAAACATCTATAAAAAAGCTAACAAGATCGTCGAAACAAAGAATCACCCTTTGTGTCAGGATTTTGTGATTTTACCATCACAAAAGAGATACACCGATAGCAAAGACAAACAGACACAAACACTCTTTTGTTCCCCTGGCAATTAAATCATTAAATAAGAACAATCTGGTATAAACTTTGTCACATATAAATTATGAGTGAGTCTGGTGTGAATGTACACTTTGGTTTCTTATAGTTATAATTTTTTTGTTTGGTGTAATGCACAAATTGTTAGACAAATTTCCATACGGATAATAAAGATTATTATTATTATTATTATTATTATTAAAGAGCGAAACTCTTTGACCAATAATGTAAACCTGAAGGCCGCTGCTCATATTCGGCTTGTTCCTTCTATAATAGTATCTTCAAAAGGTGCAGTATCACATTTGTGTACAATCTATAGGAGAAGCTGTATACAATTAATAACGTAACTTTCTGCTCCAAGTTGTTAAATGATGGCATTTATGCTCCGAATTTATCAGTTGACATGTATATTTAAACCGAAAACATGAAGCCGTGTTCTAAATGTATTATAAACTGTAAAGTAGACCTAGGCCATTATGAGTGTTAAAGGTTTATTTAGTTTCTGATATATAACCTACATTAAGTCAATAGCAGTCTACCACAATATTTATCGAACTTAAGCTGCATAAAATTCAAGTTAAGTTAAAAGCAATCTATGTTGACAAACGAATTGAATACAGATTTAGTTACATTCAACTTTTCGGCAAAAGGATTTTGAGCGCCATTTGGTTGAAGAAAAAAAACCCGTACACAAAATGAACAGGAAACAAGATTACAAAGAGAGTTTGTGTTGCCACACAAACTCAGAGACGGCCCCCGTGGGAGACGGATCCCTGTCGGATCCGCATATTCGCTCGTCGACTGAGGATGGCATCGAGCAGGGTATGAAACCGAGACTGTAGAGATAATAAGTCCTGCGCGCTAACCTCACGACCAGGCATTGCTCTTAATCTAATGACAAACTGGTTACAAACTAATAGCCTACTATTGATAATATACCTACACATTACGGAATGACAACTACCGTATATGTACAATATGTCAGAAGAGCGATTTGAGATACTCTTTTGGTATTGAGCATTTTCATTTAAATGGAACTAGAATGAGGATGTAAATCTACCTAAATTAAACTACTAATTTAGCACTCTCAATATCTATATCTACTAGATCTAGAATATATATTTGGGATAATGTAGATGTAATTTAGATAAGATTTTTATTAAAAAAAACAATAGATTATCAATTAATACACTAATTGCAATATAAAATATTAAAATAGTAGATTAGTTTTAGTATTTTATAATATTGCAATATTGACAATCTAGACTTTAGAAATAAAAATCTACACTCTAAGCCTAGAAATTAAAATTATAGATCTTGATCTAGTCTAAATCAAGTCTGTCTGGTAATGCGGTTTGAGCGCTGTCGTTTGGATTCATCAATGGTCACAGGTTCAAACCCTGCGCGCTCCCATCCGCCGTCGTCCTACGGGAGGTTTGGACTACAACTCTGAAGGAACATCCGAAACATGTAAAACAACAAATATTCTAAACTAGACCAAGAAATTCTAGATCTAGATTCGATAATAATTTTAATTAGAACTTAAATCTAAATCTAGTTTTAAAAATCAAGCTCTAGTGTAAGAAAAAAATCTTGATATAGTGTAAAAAATCTAGCTCTAGTGTAAAAAAAAATCTAGATTAGATCTAAATCTAGCTATTATGTCTTTTTAAAATGCGAGTCACATTACGAGGTTTAATAAACATTACTATACCGAGTTGTTTTAGCATTTCATTTCAAGAATTTATTCCATATGACGTCAAAGGAAAAAAAATCCACTACGTCACACGGCCTAGTTAGACTAAAAATATCATCTATACGAGCAGCTTGTTGAGGGTTCATAGACATTGGTGCACCGAGTTTGTTCTTTTAGCATTTCATTTGATAGGCTAGTTAAATTTAATATATAAATAAAAAGATACAAGACGCTTTTTTTTTTGTTTTGTCTGTCAGTCTGTCTGTTCTTCATGTTAATAGCGAGAAAAAAAAAGACTAAAAGCTGTTGAAAATCTGATTAAAATTTATTTCCCTTCCGAAACATCGCATTAGTTTTAAGTTTCTATAATAGATTGTTCCGGATGTTTATATATTTATAGTGAGTGAAAATAAGAATTCGAGATTAATCAAATGCCGTTAATTAAATTTGTGGGATGATCTGTTATGAAAATTAGATGTACCGTAGCCTTACGGAGATTTTTTCAAACCATACTTTGGTGTTAGGAAGTTGTTTTCCTTAAAAATCGGAACATAGTATTAACGATAATTAGATTTTCTAACGTTTTAGCTAGAAAGTTAAATGTAGTGTAAGAGAGAAGTGCGATTTTACATAAATAGAGTTAAACTATTTTTCATTAAAAAATCCGGAACAACCAATTTTCGTAAATGAGAAAATTATTTTTTTTATTTATTAGAAGAGGTATTTCAAACATTTATTAGCGTTATTATTATTTGTTTAATTTATTACAAGAGGTATTTCAAACATTTATTAGCGTTATTAAATTTTTCATATAAAATTCGAATCATTTTTGGCCACGATTTGTAAGAAAATTAAGGTAATGTAGGTCAATTTCTTTTTTTGAAACAAAATCCGGAACATTCTTTACTGATTAAACAACTTTTATTATGTTTCGGCAAGAAAATTAACTGTAAAATACGTTTAAAAATTGATTTTCAATAATCGTTTCTAGTAAATTACTTTCTTATTTTAAAATCCTGAATAACCTATTGTCGATATTTTTGAAAAAATAAAATTATTTGACATAAATTTGTTTTGAGTTAAAAATTCGGAACAACTGATATTGATAAATTAACTATAGTGACGTAGTGTCAAAGAATATAAGTGTAATAATAGTCAATTATGCGATTTCAAAACAATCATTTGACATAATTTATTTTTTATAAAACAATATCCGGAACAACTTTATAGTTAATAAAATATAAATCAGTATTGATATTTTTATTTAGGATTTATATGCTATTTACATTAAAAAACCGGAACAATATATAAAAGATCATGAGTTTCTTGCAACGTTTAAGCATGGAAATAAAATCTAAAATAAGTTAGAAGAGCAAACACATATTCATTGGCATTGATTTTGTTTTTCACAAAACATCCGGAACAATCTATTATAGATACTTAAAACTATTGCAATATTTCTGAATGAAAAATTAAAGGTTAAATCAGATTTACAATAGCCTCTAGTGTTATTTGTCAATCTAATCGTGACGGACAGACCGACCAACAGTCAAAAGGCACAAAAATAATTTTCTTTTATTCGGATGGGGGCACTAAACAAAAAAATAAATAAAATGTGATTTTTTAAAAAGTTTAAGGAATTGGTTTAGCACTGTTGCGTGTTGCGACGTTACGCTACTGCACGAAAGTCGATGCATAAAAAGTCCATAATAAAAAAATGTGCGTGATATTTACATACAAAGTGCATTATTAGCCTTAAACAAAAATAAATGTTTTCTTTTAATTTTAGCAGCAAGTTGACCAGAAAAAACATCTTTAACTATTATTTATATTTGTTGTAAACATTTCTTGTACATTTTATAAATATATTTGACTTAGTGATACTGAAAATACACAAAAGGTGATAATCTCTGTTAGCATATTATAACATTGCCTCCCTTATATTTACGTAATTGTTTTAGAATTGGTGTATTTTTATGAAAAAATCGCTTGCATAATTAATTTTATAAATTAAACGGTTTGCTTTTAGAAAACCAAAAGTAGCCGTTGCACCTAAACTTTTCAAGCCTAATTTAATGATGAAATAATATTTTTCATACCCCTTACGGGGGCCGCTAAAAAACACTGTAGAGTAGTCTATATCAGCTATAATAGCCTCGAAACATTGGACAACAAATGGACTTGGATGTAGCTGGATAGAGAAGTTTATTGTGTCGGCCATGTTATTTCGCATGTCGCGATATTGGGAAAAGTTAAATTAAGACTAAGACTAAGACTGCTTTATTGATCCTTACGGAAATTTGTTGTGATTACAAGGACTCTTTTCTCATATAAAGACAACACAACAGAAAAATACACACAAATACAACAGACAACATAAAGAGTTCATTCAACGACTACACACAGGTATCTTGGTGTATTTCATGTTCCCTGATCAATGAGTGGCGGTGATAGAGTCTGGCCGAGTGAGGTACGAACGAGTTTTTGTACCGCTCCGTTCTTGTTTTGATTGACAGCAGTCGCTCACTTCGCGACGACCTGGCGTAGTTCTGATGGAGCGGGTGGCCGTTGTCTTCCAAGATTTTTTCGATTTTTCTTAGGCACTTTGTTCAAAAAGTTCCTTTAAATGTGGTAATGTTGTGAGTGTAATTTTTGATGCTTTTTTAATGATGTTTTCTAGACGTTGCAACAGTTTAGATGAGGCGTTGCCCTGCCAACAAGTTATTCCGTATGTTAGCAGATTTTGTATAGTCGAGCCGTAAAATATCTCAAGGATCTTCTTGCTTAGTTTAAAGCTATTGAGTTTGTATAGAAAAAAGAGTCGCTGGGCTGTTTTCTTTGTCAGAGTTCCAAGGTGGTCTTCCCATGAAAGCTTGTTGTTGATAATAACGCCTAGATATTTATATGCCTTTACTTGTTCTATAGATGTAGTGTTTATTTGCAGTTCACGTATAGTTTGCTTTTTCTTCCTAAAATCTATTATAAGTTCTTTAGTTTTTGTTACATTCAGTTCTAGAAAGTTGTCGGTGCACCAGTTTGTAAACTCTTCTATCGAGCTTCGATACTGAGTTTCGTCTCCTGAAATAAGACCGACTATGGCAGTATCATCAGCGAATTTAATGAGTTTAACTGAGTCATGGATGCTTCTTATGTCATTAGTGTAAAGAGTGTATAGTACAGGAGAAAGTACACAACCTTGTGGAGCACCCGTACATAGTACTCGAGTTGACGATTTGGTGTTGTTGACTTTAACATACTGGGGCCGTTGGGTTAAAAAGTTTAGAACCCATGCTAGTAAGTAAGGGCTTACATTTAAGTTACTCAGTTTGTTTATCATTAAATATGTCTGTATGGTATTGAAAGCCGAGGAGAAATCTACGATGAAGACTCGTGCTTATGTTTTGGGTATATCGAGATGCTATAAAGCTGGTCCAAAAGCAATAGAATGACATCCTCAGTTCCTCTAGCTGTTTTGTATGCAAATTGGTGAGGGTCTAGGCTGTTATTCACTCTTGCTGCAAGTTGTTTAAGCATATATTTTTCAAAATATTCCATAGCAATATGTGTTAGTGCTACTGGGCGGAAATCATTTCAGCAATCTATTTTTGGTTTCTTAGGCACTAGTATGATCTCTGATGTTTTCCAGATGTGTGAAATTACGCACGTTTGCAATGAGTGGTTAAAGGTGTGAGAGAAGATAAAAGAGATTTGTTCTGCACATAGCTTGATCAGCTTGCCACTAATTTTGTCTGGTCCAGAAGCTTTTACGTCTACTCTTTTCAATAACAAGGTCACTTCATCTTCAGTTACAAAATTGACGTAGGGCTCTTGTTTTCCTTTGGGCAGAGTGTTGAAAAGTTCTTTGTGTAGATCAACAAAATCTTCTTTGTCTAAACGAGAATAAAAGTATTTTAGTTCGTAGGCGAATTTCTCATCATCAGCCACTAAATTTTTTGTTCTCGTTTTGAGGCGCAGCCTGTTATTTTCTTTAATCCCCCCCAGCATTGTTTTGAATTGTTCTTGGCAAAGAAATTCTCAATTTTTTCTTTGTTTGTTTTTTTCCTTCAATTATTGCTTTTCTCAGTTTATTTTTAGCATTTATAAACTCTTCATTGCTAGCGTTATACTTTGTTTTCTTTTCAGTAATAAGGTGTTTGATTTTTTTGTCACAATTACCACAATAAAACAAAACTGAGCACTAATACTAACAACCTTTGACACTCTCACAATAAATCTTCCATAAAGTATTACTATAAAGAGAGAGGATTAATATTTGGATAAAATTACTTTCATATAAATAATAAATGAATTCTTTTGTTAGTTTATTAACATATTTAAACCGAAACTTATTCCTTATCCTTATAACAGTTGGACTGGTTTAAGTGCCTCAGTAACCCGCTCACAGCCCACCTTTCTTGCCCCACGCACTCCTACTGAAATGAGAGGATTTTCTCACAGGTAGATATTAAACATAATGACTAGAGAGAATACACACTGAGTAAAGGATATGGACATTTGACTTGACTTGACATTTACTTAGGATTTGTAAGTTGATGAATTTTAGATTAGAGATGTGTAGCGACATAATATATAATAAATATTTTTATAACAAAGAATCTAAAGTATTTCAAAAAATAACTAATTATTTAGACAAAATGCGTAATTATCAATCAAAAAAATCAGCCATTAACTTTGGGGGTGGAGGTGAAGAAATGAGCAGGGAATCATCTTTACCTCCCCTCCTGAGAATCCAGTGATGTTTATATTCTAGAATGACTCTCTTCATTTTTTCCCCGCGTTTTCATGATTGTCCTTTTTTTTTTACTTTGTCAACCTTTCTTTTGTATCAAGAAAATGCAATTAGAAATCGTTATAGTTTTGTATTAAAAAGTGCCCAATTTACCGGTGCCTAAACTACTGATGCCTAAAATTTCAGTGCCTACATTTCAAGACACCAGTCTTCCTAAACATTACCGTACACTCCTAACTAGTTATTGTAGCATTGGCGTATCCTTATAATTCAGTCTTAGCTTATCATCGAGACAAGATAGCTTTCATATATCTTATACCAGTCCAAGCCAGTCATTGTATGATTGTATATTGTAGTGCAAGCCTACTAGTAATCTATCAGGTCATATCAAGAGAATTACTAGAAGTTTCTACTTGACCGTTGCATGTTTTTTGAGCCTTGGAGGGAGGAATGTGTCTGAAGGTGGAGATCATTTCAGATTTATAGTTCTTAGTTCTATTAAGAAAGTTTTTAAACACAGATCTAAGTTTTATATTAAGACACTAGTACCTGAGAACCTAAACAATTGTAATCCTCAATTTATTACATCCTATGCGACTTCCTCCCTCACTCCCCTACCCTCAAAACTTGGCTCATATCTTTTGAGTTCCTTCAAGATGTTCATTGTATGTACACAATTCTAGACAGAACGTCTTCAGACAATACAATAAAAAAGAAAACAAAAACTCCGACACTCGCACAATGCAAATCTGTGTATTTCTGAAGTAAATACTTGATTGTCTTTTAAACCAGATAGACCCAGACTAGGAAAGTCCTTTATTACTAGAACTGTAAAGTTGTGTATTGGAATGAAGTTGACAAGAAAGAAGCTACAGAGAAACGATTCTGTTTGACTTTTATTTCTGTTTGACTTTTATTTCTGTTTGACTTTTATTTCTGTTTGACTTTTATTTCTGTTTGACTTTTATTTCAGTTTGACTTGTATTCTAAGCGATACCTCAGTGTCTTGTTGGTAATGTGGAAAACTGTAACGTATAATTTTAAGGACTAATGCACTTGATTTTTATGAATAATCAAAACCTTTTATGAAAAGAAATTGCCAAAAAACCGTTGGGCATCAGCTTTGAAGAAACTTTTTGAGTTGTGAAATCTAAATGTAACAGTTGGAAGAACTACATAAAGCCAGTCTTCCGCTTTTCTCTATAGGGACATCTAAAAAACAAAAACATGACAATGCACATAACACAGTGGCAGTGGTGTCACTAGGGGGGTGCGGGGGATTCGGTCCGCACCGGGTGACACCCATTAGGGGGGGGGGGGTAACACCCGAATGAAAAAAAAAAGAATATTGTTAAAAATCTAGCGGATTAAAAAATAAATAAAACTAGATATATACCCAAAAATATTAGGATAGTGGATAAGGTTAAGAAGATAAAAACGTTGTCTAGTGTTTTCTTCCCAAGTGTGACTAAATGTCTACTTCACAAACGTAAGACAATGTCAAGCTACAGTTAGCATCATTGAAAGTCAGGGCCTTCACTGAGTCGTGTATGGATGTCTTATAGACACAGTTTTCATTTCTCTGGCCGTCAGGTTGTGGAGATACAAACAAATAGGACTTCATATTTACATCAATTTCTTGACCATCGTCTGCCCAGACAAAGCGACCTTCATTGGCTATATCGTCCAATCCTATCCAGTCGCTGTATTCTTTAGTAGTAATGTTTAAAAATAAGAAATATTTGATGACAGACTTAACTACAAACAGATGGGAATGCATACTCTGACATGTTGCTTGAGCTTCTGTATAGGTCAGTGGTTTAGTGAAGTAACCAGCATAGGCGGACACTGACTGTGTTCCATTCAATAAGGTGTGATGTCTGGAAAAAAAATTGCAGGTGACTATATTTAATCTTTGCGAGTTGAAATGCCATTTAGGAATAATGATTCAACTATTAATAATACAATTACTTATCCTTGTTTAAATTATGAATGATTGCATTGGATTCATCATTCAATAAGAAATGAATAATTGAGGTCAATAGTTAAATTCTGAAAGGTTGAACTACGCCATGTATCAGAGCTACAAGTCTAGACATCATTGGCTAAACCATCTCTAGGTGCTAAAAGTCTAGACATCATTGACTACACCATCTGCCAGTGCAACAAGTCTAGACATCATTGGTTACACCATGTTCAGTGCTACAAGTCTGGACATTATTGACTACACTATCTGTCAGTGCTACAGGTCTAGACATCATTGGCTCCACCATCTGTCCGTGCTAAAAGTCTAGAGATAATTTACTACACCATCTGTCAGTGCTACAAGTCTAGACATCATTGACTACGCTATGTATCAGTGCTACAGGTCTAGACATCAATGACTACACTATCTGTCAGTGCTAAAGGTCTAGACATCATTGGCTACACCTTCTGTCAGTGTTATACATCTAGACATCATTGGCTACGCCAGGGCCGGCCTTAGGCATAGGCAAACTAGT
Source organism: Biomphalaria pfeifferi (assembly GCA_030265305.1). NCBI lineage: Eukaryota > Metazoa > Mollusca > Gastropoda > Planorbidae > Biomphalaria > Biomphalaria pfeifferi. The sequence continues at coordinate 2,769,214 of JASAOG010000021.1, read as the reverse complement.
TATTCACGACTATTTAGATCTACTTTTTAGACTACATATGTTAAAAGACCATTGTTTCTTTATTTTTGGCATAATGTCTACACGTGATTTCCAGTCAATAAGTCAATCCTGATCAAGAATTGTCCATGTGCTATCTTGTGCTATCGGAGTTCTATGAATTGAACTTATTTGTTGATTTAGATACACATATAGGACGGCGGAGTTCTATGAATTGAACTTATTTGTTGATTTAGATACACATATAGGACGGCGGAGTTCTATGAATTGAACTTATTTGTTGATTTAGATACCACACACACACACACACACACACACATAGGACGGTTTAAAATTCTGTGCATTCTTTTCAGTCTTCATTTTTGTTTTTCTATTTCATTTGGGGCCACCCTAATCACATTGCCCATGGCCTCCCTCCAATTACCTGAGGCCCTTTTCTATTTCATTTGGGGCCACCTTATTCACATTGCCCATGGCCTCCCTCCAATTACCTGAGGCCCTTTTCTATTTCATTTGGGGCCACCCTAATCACATTGCCCATGGCCTCCCTCCAATTACCTAAGGCCCTTTTCTATTTCATTTGGGGCCACCTTAATCACATTGCCCATGGCCTCCCTCCAATTACCTAAGGCCCGCCCTGGTTACACCCTGTATCATTGGCTTCACCACGTCTCAGTGCTACGCGTTTATTTTAAATCATATGTCAATCTAGATGTCCTGACAAATTATCTCTCACTAGTTGAAATTTGCTGACATTCTTGATGGTGTTTATTTATTCAGTGCATTGTTTTAAGAAAAACATGCACTAAATGTGACAGTTGTACATTCTGCCTTATGTTGCCCTACATTAACTTACCTTACATTCTGCCTCATGTTGCCCTACATTAACCTACTTTATATTCTGCCTTATGTTGCCTACATTAACATACCTTACATTCTGCTTTATGTTGCCCTACATTCACCTATCTTACATTCTGCCTTATGTTGCCCTACATTCACCTACCTTACATTCTGCCTTATGTTGCCCTACATTCACCCACCTTACATTCTGCTTTATGTTGCCCTACATTAACCTACCTAAAATCTGGATACGAACTCTGGGAATCACTGAAATAAAAATCTCCATCAGAGGGATCTGGCGAAGAGTAAGGAGATAGTCCAGAACTTGGTTTACAAATCTTGCTGGATTCGTTATATAGATAACCATGGCAACTGCTGGGAAAGCTAATAAAAGTAATATAATAATATAATATTGTTAAATTAATGATTATTATTTTTAAAAAAACAACAAGCACATCAAAAGTTAGTTTTTTTTTATTTGACATTTTCTTTGTTGAATCGAAGCTAGGTGGGCCGCATGTGGACATTCATGATGCCCTGCCTCAACGTGGCGCCCGGGTGGAAACGGTCGTTAGATGGGACGACTAGGCCAAAGGGTAAAACAACAAGGCTCCCGTGGGAGTGCCTAAGAGGGTGCGAGAGTACCCTCATTGCACTGTGCTGGAATGTAAAAGAGCTCCCACAGCGATCTGTCAACATCCAGGCGCCGTTCCTCAAGGGACCGTTACATAAATGGCGAGTCCCGCACGCTTAGCCTGGCCGTGTCTCTAGTTCGCGAGCCCGGGATGTCCACGTCACCGGAAGTGAACGTAAAACTAAACTTTGAGTTGAACCCCGAGTCTCACCCCCTCCGTCAGACACAGCGTTAGATACGAGGTGTGTACACCGTCATTCATGCCGGTAGAAGGGAGCTCTTGTTCACTTTTGTTGGGGTTAGGGTTTCAAGGGCTTTCGCACAACTCTACATGACAATTTCTGATGTGGACAGACACCAGATGTTAGTTAGCGAGGCTGTTCAACCAATACTGCAGAACAGACACCAGATGTTAGTTAGCGAGGCTGTTCAACCAATACTGCAGAACAGACACCAGATGTTAGTTAGCGAGGCTGTTCAACCAATACTGCAGAACAGACACCAGATGTTAGTTAGCGAGGCTGTTCAACCAATCCTTCAGCTTGAAATGATTTTCAGGATATAATATTTTTTGTTACACCATCGTTCCATAAAGCTTAATGTTAATATATTGCAGTCTATTCCCATGAAACCTGCTAATCTTATCTCTTTTAATGTTAATATATTGCAGTCTATTCCCATGAAACCTGCTAATCTTATCTCTTTTAATGTTAATATATTGCAGTCTATTCCCATGAAACCTGCTAATCTTATCTCTTTTAATGTTAATATATTGCAGTCTATTCCCATGAAACCTGCTACTCTTAGCTCTTTTAATTAAACATCTTCCCAGACCTAAGTAGAACATGTTTGCACAAATGTTGAGCTACAATACAAAACAGTCTAAAAAAGAAAATATTTAATATAGATCTTTGCAGGCGTTGATTTTCATGAAACTAGTGAAGAGAGCTGATAGTGACCTGATGGATGTGTATTCTTGTAGTCTCTCCATGAAGTAGCCACACGTTTACACATTGGAGTACTTATAGTGAAAACTTGTCATTAAATGTTGAATGTGGACCTTTTGTAGACAATGAACTAGTTACTAACCCCTGTAGAAAATAACCTAATTACTGACCTCTGTAGGCAATAATCTAATTATTGACCCCTGTAGGCAATAATCTAGTTACTGACCTCTTTAGGCAATAATCTAGTTACTGACCACTATAGGCAATGATCTGGTTACTGACATTTTTAGACAATTATCTACTTATTGACCTATGAAAACAATGATCAAGTTACAGGGGTGAACAGACATAATAGCGCGAACTAAATAGCGAGGACCAAATATCCACAATTCCTATAAAAGTACCGGATCATTAGTAATTTAATGTCCTGGGCAGCATTTTTTTTATGTCTTTATCTTTTTCAATGTGAATAGATCTGAAAGTATGCCATATTTGCAGAGAACGATTGTAATTTAAATTTAAATCATTCCCCTTTTTCACCAATGTTTAAAATGCGTAACTTGCTAAAAAATAGAATTTTGAAACGTGGTGACCCCGTCAAAGCAGTGATGTAATTTCTACGTGACATTTCCTGCAATTTAACTTTGTGAAAGTTTGTGTGTGTATAAATCCGACAAGTATCTTTGCTTTGCCTGTTTTCAAAGAACACATTTGAAATGTCAATATATGATACATTTTTGAAATTATTCATTTCATCTTCATATATTGTTTTGCTTACTGTTTGCTTATTTATGTTTTAAGATCTCTAAAGTGTTTCTAAAGTGTTTCTAAAGTGTTTCTAAAGTGTTTCTAAAGTGTTTCTAAAGTGTTTCTAAAGTGTTTCCTGCAAAATGACTGAAAAATAACGATAGCATTAAAACAAACAAAAAGTATTGGCTCTATTCATTGTTTACGCTATTTAGGGTATTTGTTTCAAAATGACTGAAATATATTTGTTCTGCGCTATTTTGTCGGGGTACCAGTTACAGGTCTAATCAGTCAATGATCTAATTACAGACCTCTGTAGACAATGATCTAGTTCTAACCTATTTAGAGAATAATCTAGTTACTGACCACTGTTAACAATGATGTAGTTACTGACCTCTAAAGACAATTATCTAATTACTGACCTCTAGACAATGATCTATTTACTGACTTTTGTGGACAAATGATCCACTTACTAATATTTGTAGACAATGATATAGTTACTGACCTATTTAAACAATGATCTATTTGTAGACTATGATCTAGTTACTGACCTCTGTAGACAATGTATAGCACAGTCTAGTCTTGACCTCACTGACCGCGCAGGTCCGAGTAGTGTTGGCCAAGCCAATTTCAATATATGTTTAACAAAGGTCATGTAAGTTTCTTGTGATAATGTTGCACTGACCAATACAAACAGGTATACTGGAGATACATTAATTTTGAGTATGTTAATTTTGGTTTATTTATTTGTTTTACACAGTTTTTCATTAATAACTTATAATAATAAATCATCTATATTTATTCTATATTATAAGCGTAATACACCACTGTCTGGCAAATTGATTGACTGATTCATTCATCAAGAAATCTCAGCAAATGGAAATTTCGTACATTCATCCTTTTAGTATTGACCTCTTAGATGCTTGCTAAGAAATAGATTTGATAGATTCACAGTCTGAGCTCCGCAATTAAGTGAAAAACCGCAAAGTTTGTATTAAACCTTTGTATATTAATTTTAGATGTTTCCCCAAAAGACATTCTATATATAAAGCTGTCTACAAATAGTACAAAAAAAAAACCTTCAAAATTTTTAAAGACTGTTTTGTTTACTAATTGAACGTAGTGTTATTGTGCCTTACGTCAAACTGGATTTTCATTTCCGCTTCCGTTTAGACATGGTGGAAAGAAATAACGAAACTACTAGCATCCAAAAGATGAAATCTATAGAGTCTAGTTCTTGGTTGTTGTTTTTTTTCGAAGGAGCAAAGAATGATAATGATTTCGTGCGTGTGTAGATACGACTACTATACTCTATATCACTGTATATAAGACTACTATACTCTATATCACTTTCTTTTCTCCAGACCTACAGCCCATTTTCTCTTAGATCTAGAATCTAGAAACTAAAGAATTCTAAGAGTAAATGCGATTGTTACCCGTTGAATCATCAAATGCGTTTTCGGGGATAGGAGTTGATGTTATTTTATATAGTCAAGTGTTCTATCATTAAACAAAAATGGAGGATGTTCCTGGGAAAAGCAACATAGAGTATATTCAATATTTTGATATTAAATTGAGAAACCAAAGTTAGAGATCTTACCAGTCCTGAAAAGAAGAATGCTGCTGAAGTCTTGAGACTTTCTCGTGACAATTAAAAGGCGGGAGAAAGAAATGGGTAAAAATCTCCCTTCAAAACTAACAGACAAACAAGATTTCGAAATGTTTTCTATTGCCGCTGACGAATCTACCGACATATCTGATGCCGCTCAAAATCTTGGTTATTGTTCTCGGTACAAACAGCAGTTTTGAAATCAGAGAAGTTAGTAGCTATGAGGATCATGCATGGGACATCCAGTGGTGAAGTCTTGTCTAACAAATGTCAACCATCACATAGGATCTTTCTCTTGCTTGGGAGAAATTAGTGGGAGTGACTCCCGATGGTACCACAAGTATAGTTGACAGCAGGAGTTTTTTTTAGACAAGTTGTTGAGTCAAATGGAACCAAGCCTCTGAGACTAGACTTCATTGAATAATTCACCAACAAAATCCATGTTCCAATGAGTTCAGTCTGGACCATGTGATGATGATCTTGTTCAGATTGAAAAATGTTCGTGGTTTCGAAAATCCATCTTCGTCTAATGTGTCCAGTGCCCAGACAGAGCTGCAACTGTAACTGATTGACTTACAAAGCCAGACATTCCTGCTTAACAAATTTAAGTGATGATTTGTAATCTGTGTTCCTTCAAGGAACTTTTCTAAATCAAAAGCGTTAACGATGATCACACTAGTTAATAGCCCCAATTTGTGAGGACAAACCTTTTCAGTGATGAATCTTTTGAAACCCATGCTATGTAATTCGTCTCAAGGATGAACATCTAGAATTTTAGATTCAGTGCACATCTCATGCAACCGGATATTCAAAAATGGTTTAAGATAAACTTCTCATGAACTAATGTAAGTAATAGGTTCACGGGTTTCCAATAAACCCGTGAATAACCTTTTTGTTGACTTGGCCCGTGACACGAGTGTCGGTATTAAAATGACCCGCCGGCCGAATAAGGTTGAGCATCACTGAGTCTAGACTGTTCATTTCTTGTGTCTAACAGCGCGCTGGTGCACACCATATTAATCCGTGTAGGGGCGGAGTTATAACAGTATCTTGGGGAGGGGATCGTTTAAATGCCTCCCGTTAGAAGTTTAAAAAAGGAGGGGATGTCCCGTCTCAATAGACAATATATAGCTTGGGGAAAAAAATGGGCGTAACCGGTGGGTAAGGCGAGCTACTATGTTGTTCAATGGTTAATAATGATTTAAGAGCTTGTGTGTGTCTATGTATATAATAAGATTTGTAGAAAGTTTGCATGAAACAAGTGTTTTCAATATTTTCAATATTTTCACTGGTTTCAATGAGAACTTGATGTTTTGGAATCTGGGAAATCAAAGCAAAAGAAAAGTTACATTTAGATTGTTTAAACATGATACAAGGTAATTCAAACAGCTTGAACCTCTTCAGAAGAATGCAAGAACTCGTTTAGGTTCTTGTGACGTCAGTAGAGTACAGCAGGTGGGGATGGAGAGAGAAGAAGGCAAAAAATGTAACTCCAACGTGGACTCGAACCACGGACCACCAACTAGCAGCTAAAACGTTAACAAGCTAACATTTGATATGACATCTAGCCCTCCCACCGCACCCTGCCTTGTCAAGTCAATAAAGTTAACTGTACCAGTAGCCATCATACACACATCCCAAACAAAAGTATATAACACACATGTCCAGAAGGTCATATCAGATGTTAACTTGGTACTATTGAACTACTTAGACTATTTTAAAAAAAACAATAAATGTTGAAATACTTAGACCAAATTAAAGCAATATCAAATGTTGAAATACTTACACCAAATTAAAGCAATATCAAATGTTGAAATACTTAGACAAAATTAAAGACATAAATGTTGAAATACTTAGACAAAATTTAAAAAATACCAAATGCTGAAATACTTAGACCACATCAAAGAAATAACAAATGCTGAAATACTTAGACCACATTAAAGAAATAACAAATGTTGAAATACTTAGACCAAATTAAAGAAATATCAAATGTTAAAATACTTAAAAACAAAAGAGCCATTATGAAGTGGATCTATTTTTTTTCTCATGTGATAAATTTCACAAATGTAGTTCCTAACTTATACTGCTGTTGAAATCGATACGACATTTTTTTCAAAGTTAATGCAATTCTGATTCAAAGTGTGGCTATCAATACACCAACTCTTTCTGCCACCATTCAATATGATATGGGCGTTCCTAATGGTCAACACATATTGACAGAGACAAGACTGTCAATGACAAGTCCATAGTTTGACATCAGTCAATATTATCTGTCCCTCCGTGTGGCCCAATAAGTCTACATATTTAATTCTGCTTCCTCTTGAGTCATCAGATACTTTTAGACCTACATTGTTAAATGTGTTCCATATTTAATCTTATTCAATACACACAAGACACTGCAGTGTGCAGTAATCAACTGGTTATATTTAGCTGTTCAATACTTATTAGTATTATTAAAACTATTATACAATCTTATCTTATCTACTACAGACGTTACTTCAAAAAAGAAGACGATTACGTCCTACAATCTCTCTATAGCTCTAGCATTAAGTTTTGTTGATATTTAGTTGCGAACATTACGCAATATAGATCTAACAATTACTCTCCCCCCCCCCCCTGATTCTGGGCAGCCTAATTCTAGCCATTTTTCGCACCATAAGATGAATCAAAATCTAATTCAGAACTGAACACATAGTGTTTCCACTGGTGACTGAAGTTCAGTTGTAGTAGACTAGCCTAGGCTTACCAGGAATTGGTGGCTGACTATGTACGTGCACCCCTCTGAATTCTGAGTAGCCAAATTTTAGCCAGTATTTTACACCTTCAAACCAATTAACTTCTGCTAGGAAGCAACGTAACGTGTAATGCTTCCACTGAAATAAAGTTAATAAGGATAAGCCATTATTGTAATAAACTAGAATAGGCTCATTAATAGTACATGTCCGACCATGTGCGCTTTATTATAGGCTTGCAATTCAATATTCTATAGCATGTTAGTCGTGACGATTTGTTTTCATTTGCACGCTATTAGAGTTATCATTATATTTAGTACAGGCCTAGAATACGATAAAAGCTTTTTTCGTCCTGGAGAACAAATCCTTGCCAGCTATCTTTCGATTTGATATGTGGGAAAGTTTCTTTAAACAAGATTAATTGCGGTCCGTGTTAGCGCTTAATAAAATGGCAGGTTAAACAGCCCACCAGTTTACGATAGAAGAGATATTAGAAAGTTCTTCCCATGCCATCTGAGTCAAAACGTTGATTTGTATCAACGATGCACTGACAGCAGCATGAATTAACTGCGTTTTCTTGGTGTTTTGGTAATGAAAATGCAGATATCTCTGGCACTTAGTAGATGTGTCTGAGCGTTGGATTTGTTGATGGCGATTGAATTCGAGAAGAATTCATTGGTTTTGTTCCTGTTGTTAAGAGAGACGCTCTCTCTGTGTCTAACGTCATTGTCAGCACAATCCACATGTTTGCATTTTGGAATTATTACAGAACACGACTTTACATTCCGTCTCTTGATTTGTTAGTTTCTTCATTAACGTTTCGCTTTTCAAGCAATAATAATGCTTAGTTCAACTTGTTTTGTCTACTTCCTACAACGATGCAAGTGCTGCAAGGTAAAGAATGGTGTCAGAACTGCCAGAAAAGCGTTCATCGCCTGTTTATCCATCGCGGATAGAAACAACTCAGTAGTAAATTTATTTACAGTTTTGGCATCGTTTACATTTTTGTTTGATCGACCACACAGTTTTTTTCACGTTAGTTTTTTATTTTTTTTATTTCATGAAACAAGTATTTACAGTGAGGAGGGGCGAGGGGGCACCAATTCTTTTCTTCAATATTCTCTGTAATAAAAAACAAATGTGGTGGTGTAAGTTGAATTAGTTCCCTTGAGAAATCTTGAGCCCTGAGTGAACAGCTTTTGTATGCATTTATACAACGATCATGTAAACATTCACAAAGATACCCCTTTTCCCTCCCCTTTCACAGCTGATAGATTCATACATAGCGCATTGAGACAGCTAAAAGCTAAAAAATATTTTTATCGCACAGATTTTTATGTTGAGGCAGAGGCGTAGTGAGGGGGGGGGGGGGTAAGGAGGGCAAAATGCCCCATCGACAGCCTCAGGGTAGTGCCCAAAAAAATATTGTAGATATTTTAGTTAGGTAATACACTCATAGCGTATAGAGAAAGCTTAAAGCATGAAATAGCACTAAACAAAAAAACCATTGGTAACAAGCAAAATACAAAAAATGCTTTTAAACAAAGTTACAAGTCAGTTTGTGTGGAAACACAAACTCAAAATCGGCCCACCAGGAAGGTAAAAAGGCAGGTTTCAATATTTTCAAAAGAACATCAGAATGAAATTCTATCATAGACAAATGACAGAAAAGAATGGAGAAAGAAGGTTGATAGATCTTGTGTGGTGCCCCAGCGATCCAGCATAGCAAAAGGTTAGGTGAAATTGAATATGGAGTTAAATCTGAACATGGCCTAACTGATGTTTTATAATGAATATCTAATTGATTTAAATGTTTTGTAAAGGGTCAATCTCTTAGTCAAATCCTCAAGAAAAAAATATTTCCTCAAAAAAAAAAAATTCCTTTTGTTTAGCAACATAGTATGTGCCCGCGGGTCACGCGATAAAATGAAAAACTACTTATTATTTGTTGTTTTATATTATGTCCAACTTATATGCATAATCAATAGATTTTTTCCATTTAAAAAATGTAAAAAAAAAATTTTTTGTAAATGTAGTAATTAGTATGACAGAACTTACATAACTTAGCAATACAAATGAAAAAAAAAATTTTTTTTGGACAAAAAAATCTAAAACCTTTTGTTTCAATGTGTTGACAATGTGGTACATAGTCATCGATTCCCGTGCCTGTTACTATTAATAGTGAATAGCTGTAAAAGTGATGTATTTTACGAAAAAACTTCTTGCATAAATGATTTTAAAAATTAGATTTTTCGCTTTACGAAAAGAAAAAAGCCGTTACATCAGAACTTTGAATGGTCTAAAATATTATGATGTCGGATTTTCAAAATCTTTTCTAGTTTACGAGATCTAAACGGGACGGACGGACAGACATTCCACACAAAATTAATAGCGTCTTTTCCCCTTTCGGGGGCCGCTAAAAATCATAGCTTATATTAGTGTGTGTATAAAGGCCTATATATATATATATTAAAGCCTCGATCTGATCCAACAGGCTACTAGAGGAAGCTATCTGAAACGTTAGCCTCGATCTGATTCGACTGGCATTTAGAGGAAATCCTATTGGAGCAAAAGTTGCAAGAGGCAAGTGACAATCTTGGATCTATGTAGTCAAAGTCAATGAGCTATTCCTCAGACTTAATTCACTTCGTCTTGTTATGTTTTAAATAGTTCGTGTATCACTAGAAAATACAGACTGCTAACGCTAACAATAGTTTTAAGTTATTGAATTTAAAAAGAACAGATTTTGAAATGGTTCATTTTAAAATAATCTATTCTTTGTATTCTTTGGCTTTGTGGCAACATTTTCACCGTTGTTTTATCTGTGCGAAATAATGAGTAGTAGCCAGACTTTGAACAGAGTGACACAAATAGTGAGTAGTAGCCTTACTTTGAACAGAGTGACACAAATAGTGAGTAGTAGCCATACTTTGAACAGAGTGACACAAATAGTGAGTAGTAGCCTTACTTTGAACAGAGTGACACAAATAGTGAGTAGTAGCCATACTTTGAACACAGTGACACAAATAGTGAGTAGTAGCCTTACTTTGAACAGAGTGACACAAATAATGAGTAGTAGCCAGACTTTGAACACAGTGACACAAATAGTGAGTAGTAGCCAGACTTTGAACACAGTGACACAAATAGTGAGTAGTAGCCAGACTTTAAACACAGTGACACTAATAGTGAGTAGTAGCAAGACTTTGAACACAGTGACACAAATAATAAGTAGTAGCCAGACTTTGAACACAGTGACACAAATAGTGAGTAGTAGCTAGACTTTGAACACAGTGACACAAATAGTGAGTAGTAGCCAGACTTTGAACACAGTGACACAAGTAGTGAGTAGTAGCCAGACTTTGAACACAGTGACACAAATAGTGAGTAGTAGCCAGACTTTGAACACAGTGACACATATAATGAGTAGTAGCCAGACTTTGAACACAGTGACACAAATAGTGAGTAGTAGTCAGATTTTGAACACAGTGACACAAATAGTGAGTAGTAGCCAGACTTTGAACACAGTGACACAAATAGTGAATAGTAGCCAGACTTTGAACACAGTGACACAAATAGTGAGTAGTAGCCAGACTTTGAACACAGTGACACAAATAGTGAGTAGTAGCCAGACTTTGAACACAGTGACACAAATAGTGAGTAGTAGCCAGACTTTGAACACAGTGACACAAATAGTGAGTAGTAGCCAGACTTTGAACACAGTGACACAAATAATAAGTAGTAGCCAGACTTTGAACACAGTGACACAAATAGTGAGTAGTAGCTAGACTTTGAACACAGTGACACATATAATGAGTAGTAGCCAGACTTTGAACACAGTGACACAAATAGTGAGTAGTAGCCAGACTTTGAACACAGTGACACATATAATGAGTAGTAGCCAGACTTTGAACACAGTGACACAAATAATGAGTAGTAGCCAGACTTTGAACACAGTGACACAAATAGTGAGTAGTAGCCAGACTTTGAACACAGTGACACAAATAATGAGTAGTAGCCAGACTTTGAACACAGTGACACAAATAGTGAGTAGTAGCCAGACTTTGAACACAGTGACACAAATAGTGAGTAGTAGCCAGACTTTGAACACAGTGACACAAATAGTGAGTAGTAGCCAGACTTGGAACACAGTGACACAAATAGTGAGTAGTAGCCAGACTTTGAACACAGTGACACATATAATGAGTAGTAGCCAGACTTTCAACACAGTGACACAAATAATGAGTAGTAGCCAGACTTTGAACACAGTGACACAAATAGTGAGTAGTAACCAGACTTTGAACACAGTGACACAAATAGTGAGTAGTAGCCAGACTTTGAACACAGTGACACAAATAATGAGTAGTAGCCAGACTTTAAACACAGTGACACAAATAATGAGTAGTAGCCAGACTTTGAACACAGTGACACAAATAGTGAGTAGTAGCCAGACTTTGAACACAGTGACACAAATAGTGAGTAGTAGCCAGACTTTGAACACAGTGACACAAATAGTGAGTAGTAGCCAAACTTTGAACACAGTGACACAAAAAGTGAGTAGTAGCCAGACTTTGAACACAGTGACACAAATAGTGAGTAGTAGTCAGATTTTGAACACAGTGACACAAATAGTGAGTAGTAGCCAGACTTTGAACACAGTGACACAAATAGTGAATAGTAGCCAGACTTTGAACACAGTGACACAAATAATGAGTAGTAGCCAGACTTTGAACACAGTGACACAAATAGTGAGTAGTAGCCAGACTTTGAACACAGTGGCACAAATAGTGAGTAGTAGCCAGCCTTTGAACACAGTGACACAAATAGTAAGTAGTAGCCAGACTTTGAACACAGTGACACAAATAGTGAGTAGTAGCCAGACTTTAAACACAGTGACACAAATAGTGAGTAGTAGCCAGACTTTGAACACAGTGACACAAATAATAAGTAGAAGCCAGACTTTGAACACAGTGACACAAATAGTGAGTAGTAGCCAGACTTTGAACACAGTGACACAAATAGTGAGTAGTAGCCAGACTTTGAACACAGTGACACAAAAAGTGAGTAGTAGCCAGACTTTGAACACAGTGACACATATAATGAGTAGTAGCCAGACTTTCAACACAGTGACACAAATAATGAGTAGTAGCCAGACTTTGAACACAGTGACACAAATAGTGAGTAGTAACCAGACTTTGAACACAGTGACACAAATAGTGAGTAGTAGCCAGACTTTGAACACAGTGACACAAATAATGAGTAGTAGCCAGACTTTGAACACAGTGACACAAATAATGAGTAGTAGCCAGACTTTGAACACAGTGACACAAATAGTGAGTAGTAGCCAGACTTTGAACACAGTGACACAAATAATGAGTAGTAGCCAGACTTTGAACACAGTGACACAAATAGTGAGTAGTAGCCAGACTTTGAACACAGTGACACAAATAGTGAGTAGTAGCCAGACTTTGAACACAGTGACACAAATAGTGAGTAGTAACCAGACTTTGAACACAGTGACACATATAATGAGTAGTAGCCAGACTTTGAACAGAGTGACACAAATAATGAGTAGTAGCCAGACTTTGAACACAGTGACACAAATAGTGAGTAGTAGCCAGACTTTGAACACAGTGACACAAATAGTGAGTAGTAGCCAGACTTTGAACAGAGTGACACAAATAGTGAGTAGTAGCCAGACTTTGAACACAGTGACACAAATAGTGAGTAGTAGCCATACTTTGAACACAGTGACACAAATAGTGAGTAGTAGCCAGACTTTGAACAGAGTGACACAAATAGTGAGTAGTAGCCAGACTTTGAACACAGTGACACAAATAGTGAGTAGTAGCCAGACTTTGAACACAGTGACACAAATAGTGAGTAGTAGCCAGCCTTTGAACACAGTGACACAAATAGTGAGTAGTAGCCAGACTTTGAACACAGTGACACAAATAATGAATAGTAGCCAGACTTTGAACACAGTGACACAAATAATTAGTAGTAGCCAGACTTTGAACACAGTGACACAAATAGTGAGTAGTAGCCAGACTTTGAACACAGTGACACAAATAGTGAGTAGTAGCCAGACTTTGAACACAGTGACACAAATAGTGAGTAGTAGCCAGACTTTGAACACAGTGACACAAATAATGAGTAGTAGTCAGACTTTGAAGAAAGTGACACACATAATGAGTAGTAGTCAGACTTTGAAGAAAGTGACACAAATAATGAGTAATAGTCAGACTTTGAACAAAGTGACACAAATAATGAGTAATAGTCAGACTTTGAACAAAGTGACACAAATAATGAGTAGTAAAACTTTGAGCAGTGACACAAATAATGAGTAGTAAGACTTTGAACAAAGTGACACAAATAATGAGCAGTAGTCAGACTTAGACTTTGAACAAAGTGACACAAATAGTGAGTAGTAGCCAGACTTTGAACACAGTGACACATATAATGAGTAGTAGCCAGACTTTAAACAAAGTGACACAAATAATGAGTAGTAACCAGACTTTGAACAAAGTGACACAATTAATGAGTAGTAGCCAGACTTTGAACAAAGTGACACAAATACTGAGTAGTAGCCGGACTTTGAACACAGTGACACAAATAATGAGTAGTAGCCAGACTTTGAACACAGTGACACAAATAGTGAGTAGTAGCCAGACTTTGAACACAGTGACACAAATAATGAGTAGTAGTCAGACTTTGAAGAAAGTGACACAAATAATGAGTAGTAGTCAGACTTTGAAGAAAGTGACACAAATAATGAGTAATAGTCAGACTTTGAACAAAGTGACACAAATAATGAGTAGTAGTCAGACTTTGAACAAAGTGACACAAATAATGAGTAGTAAAACTTTGAGCAGTGACACAAATAATGAGTAGTAAGACTTTGAACAAAGTGACACAAATAATGAGCAGTAGTCAGACTTAGATTTTGAACAAAGTGACACAAATAGTGAGTAGTAGCCAGACTTTGAACACAGTGACACATATAATGAGTAGTAGCCAGACTTTAAACAAAGTGACACAAATAATGAGTAGTAACCAGACTTTAAACAAAGTGACACAATTAATGAGTAGTAGCCAGACTTTGAACAAAGTGACACAAATAATGAGTAGTAGCCAGACTTTGAACAAAGTGACACAAATAGTGAGTAGTAGTCAGACTTTGAACACAGAGTCACAAGTAGTGACTGGTAAACAGACTTTGAACACAGTGACACAAATAGTGAGTAGATAGTAGTCAGACTTTGAACACAGTGACACAAATAGTGAGTAGAAGTCAGTCTTTGAACAAAGTGACACAAATAGTGAGTAGAAGTCAGACTTTGAACAAAGTGACACAAATAATGAGTAGTAGTCAGACTTTGAGCACATTGACACAAATAGTGAGTAGAAGTCAGACTTTGAACACAGTGACACAAATAGTGAGTAGAAGTCAGACTTTGAACACAATGATATTATTAGCTTAAAACTCTTTCAACTTATTTTAAAGATCTTGACAACTCAGGGCTCCAAAATAAATAAACATTTGAATGTCAAATAAATCACAGCCAATACTGTAGAGTTGGCAACACATCACACAGACTGTAGAAATGCCGTATCATCTCTTGTACCGCTGTATTAAATTCTACTGGCTTCTCCGCCGAGTTCCGGATTTGCTTCATACAGGACTCACTGTACCGGATATGATCTTGAATTGTGACTTCGTGAAGTGTCTTGACTTTTACTCTGAATCGAACCGTTTTGACTGTGAAACTTCAATCTTTATATAGAGTCACAGAAGACCTTTTTGTTTCCGACGGAACATCGGTAGACCTTTCTGAATGTTCACATGACTGTATCCGACGTGACTGACCTGAGTAGTGTTCACAATAGATCTTTCTCGAAGAGTGGCCGCAACTAGTCACGGTTGACCGCTCGTCTAGTGCTGTCCTGGCTATTCAGTCTCTCCATAGGCCACGCTCATGGAATTTGGTGACCTAGTTCGCCTTAGCTTTGTATTAAAGAGATGGGTTTTAACCGTAAAACTCTATGGAGGGGGTGTATCTCAAAATTCCCCTTTGCTACGCTCATGAAATTGAGACTGTAGTTTGCTTTAATTTTTTTTAATTGAAGAAAAGATAAGGGAAGGGGGAACCTCAACCCCACCCCCCTTCTATGGAATTTTAAAATCAAAACCCCTTTGGCTACTATCATGGAATTTGATGGCAATATTTTTTTTAATAGTTTTACTGACGCCGTGACAACGTTGGAGGAAGTACCTTCAAATCTCTCATCCGATTGGGAACAAAATGAAAGCAACAATTGAAATATTCCAAAACCCACTTCAGGGGAATTTCATTTAGGGGTAGGGGTTAAACCAAGACCATCCCTGTTACTGTAATGCCATATGTCTAGATTCAGTTGTCTAGTCTAGGTTACTGTCTTTTAACATTGTCATGTCTGAATCTATATCACCAAACTAGAATTGAAAGATTGTACTATGATTTGATTAAACATGATTTTTTGTTTCTAGTTTTAGTTAGTTATTATTGAAAAGGAAGAATCTTTTTAAAAGCCGTTTTCTTTAATTTTACTTGTTAAAAGTGTTTTCTTATGTTTACTCTGAAAAACAAAAAGTATCGATCTTAATGAGAAAAAAAGTATCGATCTCAATGAGAAAAAAGTATCGATCTCTTAATGAGAAACCAAAAGCTGCCTTTTTCACAAGATCTGAGGCATTAATGTATTGACTCTGCAGTGTTGGGAAAGAAAGGAATGTTTTACAAAGCAATGTACACAATGTACACAATCTGTATGACAACAAGTGAGAACAAATCTCAGCTCTAGCTTGACCTCTATGATCTCAGCATGGACATTTTAATCTCTTTATGTCTACAAGGTTGCGGTCTATTGACTCACTAAGAGTACTGTAATGTAGAAGCTGTAATTCTTGGGGTTAAAATCTGCTGTCAAACACATTAGTTGTAAAGTGTAGTTACTTTAAGTGCAAAACCAAAAAGTTCACTATTTATTAAAAGTAAAAGCTTTTTTGAACTTATAAAATGAACAAAAGAATAAAACAAGGGACATAAGCGCCTTGTGTTGTTATTGGTTTATGCTATGTACATGATTATATCAGAGCTGTTTCATTTTTTTTTTGTTTTTCAAAATTCACATGTAGAACATACACACACACACACAATCATGTATATATATATATATATATATATATATATATATATATATATATATATATATATATATATATATATATATATATATATATATATATATCTAGACTGTCATGTTTTTTTTTTAATGTATCTGTCAGTGTGCACAAATAGTAACTGAAGAAATAACTAACAATAGTCTCGTGGCGGTCTGATGAATAGAATGAACTGTTCCAAGGGACTATGAGAAGTACACACACACACATACACAGAGGCATGCACAGACTTTTTTTTTAAAAAAAGCTAAAAAAATATTTCTCAAGTCAAAATAATTAAATGACACTAATTACTGACATTAATTGTTCAAGTGTTGCGAGAATTTGATGCAAGAAGTTTTTGAATTTTACCAATCTCTTCATTTGCATTACTTAGTCACGTGACATTAACATAGTGGCATGCCCCCCCCCCCCCCAACCTTCGCAGTTTCTAATGTCGTAATTAAGTCTAACAGAAATTAATACATCTCTAGTACTGCCTACATAGATAAATACATTCCCAGTACTGCCTTCATAGATGAATACCTACCCAGTACTGCCTACATAGATGAATACATCCACAGTACTGCCTACATAGATAAATACATCCCCAGTACTGCCTACATAGATGAATACATCCACAGTACTGCCTACATAGATAAATACATCCGCAGTACTGCCTACATAGATGAATACATCTCTAGTACTGCCTCATCATTGGCCTCCTTCAGTCGTAGGACGACTATGGTTCATCTCAGAGCGCACTTCCTCATGTGGCTGTGGAGCCCTATTTTGGAGAGACACTCCCGTCCACAGATAGCGCAAGTTAGGGTCCCCTTGGCTTTTGCTTCGGTGGTAGAGGAGCTGGCCGTTTTCCGGTTTGTGCGTTTTTCTTCCTGGGCTGAGACCCATGTACTTTCACTGTCCATAGCTTTCTTTGTCACTGTCTCTCTCCACCTGTTGCGGTCTAGAGCTATGTCTTCCCAATTGTCAGTATTGATGTTCACTGATTTGAGGTCACGTTTTATTACATCTATGTAACGGAGGTGGGGGCGACCAGTTTTTCTTGTGCCAGTCGCGAGTTGACCATAGAGGATGACTTTCGGGATGCGCTTGTCCTCCATCCGGCGAACATGTCCAAGCTAGCAAACGGCGTTGTCTGAGGGCTGTAAAGATGCTGGGAATACCTGATCGCGCAAGGATCTCAGTATTGCACACTTTTTCTTTCCATGTGACATTCAAGATCCTACGGAGACATATCAAATGGAATGAGTTTAGTTTTCTCTCTTGCTTTGCGTAGGTGGTCCATGATTCACTGCCATACAGCAGTGTATTCATAACGCATGCCTTGTAGACTTCCATTTTGGTCACCGTAGTTAGCTTATGGTTTTCCCAAACTCTTAGTCTGAGTCTAGCGAATGTCGAGGCAGCCTTCCCTATGCGTTTTTTCATCTCCTCTTCTAGGGACAGGTCATCTGTAATTGTGGATCCCAGATAGCAGAATTCGTTTACGGCGTCCAGCTTGTTATCGTCAATGAGGATGGAGGGTGGTGCTGTAGTAGGTGGTCCCATAACATTTGTTTTCTTAGTGCTAATAGTCAAGCCATATTCTTTACAGGCCTGAGAGAAGCGAGACATTAGTGAATGAAGTTCCTCTTGTGTGTGTGCCACTACCGCTGCGTCATCCGCGAATAGCATATCTCTTACGAGAGTGGCTCTGATTTTAGTTTTAGCCCTCAGTCTGGCAATATTTAGGAGTTTGCCATCGAATCTGGAATGGAGATAGATGCCTTCAGTGGATTTGTCAAACGCGTTGTGGATTAGCAGTGAAAATAGTATTCCAAAGAGGGTTGGGGCCAGGACACATCCTTGTTTAACTTCGCTGTTTATACTGAAACTTTCAGAGCTGGCACCGTTGAATTGCACTGTGCCTATCATATTTTGGTAGAAAGATATGATTACATTTAGTAGCTTGGGTGGGCAGCCTATTAACTGTAAAATTTTAAAGAGGCCATCTCTGCTAACTAGATCGAAGGCCTTTGTCAGGTCAATAAACGCAATGTATAAAGGCATCCTTTGTTCTCTGCACTTTTCCTGGAGTTGGCGGATGGAGAAAATCATGTCAATCGTGGATCTCCCTGAGCGGAAGCCGCATTGTGATTCTGGGTAGACCTGATCAGCGAGTTTTTGTAGCCTGGGAAGTATCACTCGAGCAAAGACTTTGCCTACAATACTTAAGAGGGAGATTCCCCTGTAATTGTTGCAGTCGCTTCTGTCACCTTTGTTCTTATACAGTGTAATGATTTTAGCATCCCGCAGGTCTTGTGGCACAGCACCTTCTTGCCAACATTTACAAAGCAGTTCGTGTAGAGGTTGGATTACAGTAGTTTTGCATTGTTTTAGAAGATCTGGGGGGATACCATCGCATCCGGGTGCTTTGCGGGCAGCAATGTTGTCTATGGCTTTGTTGAGCTCTGAAAGGGTGGGTGTTTCATCTAGCTCGTTCATTGTGGGTAGTTGTATGATGGCTTTAAGGGCTGAGTCAGAGACTCAGCTTGTTGTGGCGTAGAGCTCAGAGTAATGTTCCACCCATCTGTGCATTTGTTGGCACTTGTCTGTGATAATTTCCCAGTGGTTGATTTCAGAGGTGCTTTCTTGTTTTGGGAGGGTCCGAGAGCCTTTTTGATTCCTTTGTACATCCCTCTTATGTTGCCCACTTGGGCTGCGAGCTGAATACTCTCACTGAGCTCTACCCAGTATTCATTGGCACAGATCCTTGCTGTCCTCTGTGCATTGGCTCTAGCTTCTTTCAGGTTTAGCAGGTTGCGTTGGGTAGGCTTTGCCTTGTAAGTAGCGAGTGCATCTCTCTTTGCTCTGATGATAGGTGCTAAAATAACTGCTTTAGAGTCGAACCAATCATTTTGTTTTGTAATTTTTCTTCCAAAGATTTCCAGGGAAGTCTTTTGTATGGTGGACTTGAGGTATTCCCATTTTTCAGTTGCTGTATTCTCAGAAATATTTTTGTACTTGCGTTCAAAAGATTGCGCAAACTGTATCTGGAGATCAGATTGACACATCTTGCTTACATCCGATTGGGGTCTTCCAATCTGCTTGGTATGGTGGATTTTTTTGGGGAGGAGAATGATCTTACAACATACCAAGGAGTGATCTGTGTCGCAGTCTGCACTGTGGTAGGACCTGGTAAGCTTTACAAATTTTAAGCACTTTTGTCTTACCATGATTAGATCTAGTTGGTGCCAGTGTTTGGAGCGAGGGTGCCGCCAAGATACTCTGTGCTGCGGTTTAGTTTTGAAATAGGTATTAGTGACGCAGAGGGAGTGTAGTGAGCAAACCTCGAGGAGCCTTTGTCCGTTTTCATTTACTTTTCCGACACCAAAACGCCCAATACAACTGTCCCATGCAGAGTTGTCAGATCCAACGCGTGCATTGAGGTCGCCGAGGATGATAACCTGTTCCGTGGTTGGGATCTCGCTAAGAGCAGACGAAAGGTTGTCATAAAACATATCTTTGGCCTCTGGTGTGGAACTCAGAGTAGGAGCGTAGGCACATATCAAAGTCACATGTCCAATAGATGTGTTAAGGCGTAGTGATAGGAGTCTTTCTGAACCGTTGCACTTCAGCTCTACTGTGTTCAGCAGTGTGTTCTTAACTGCAAAACCAACGCCATGTTCCCTTACTTCACTTTCGGCTTTGCCTTGCCAGAAGAAGGAGTAGTCTTTTTCTTTGATTGATCCAGAGTCAGCTAAACGAGTTTCCTGAAGGGTGGCTATGTCTACTTTGAGCCTGGACAGTTCATCGTTTATTATTGCAGATTTTCTGACATCTTCTATGTCTGGTAGGTTTTCCTTAAGTCCAGTTTGTAGAGTACGCACATTCCACGTGCCCAGTTTAAGAGTGGAGCTCCTCTTTTTTTTCTTCATGTCGACTGGTACATTGGCTTTGTGCCTGCTTTTCAGATTTTGTCCTATCCTCGTGTACCCAAACGAGGAAGACAGGCATGACGGGATAGCACCTTATTGGCTGGGGGCTGCCCAGCTTGAGGCGGGCGGTAGCTGTCCATTGGAATCCTAGGATCCCTCCCACCGACGAAAGTGGCCCCTGGCGCCCTGCTCTACGTCAATTGAGCATTTGAGCTTATAACCGGTGACTGCCACTTCCCGTGTTTGGCCGACGCCTAAGGCGAAGCTGGAGTGTCCTCTCCTGTTTTTTAGGGTTAGGGCTTTGAATAAGTGAGATGAAAGCCTGGGCATTGTTTATGGTCGGAACGATGTCGCCCACACAGCAGTTCCCCCCTCTCCGCGCAGCTGATGTGACCAAAGGAACGGAGTATCCAGTACAGTTTGGGATCAGTAGCGCCGCAGGATCTGCCAGGCTGTAGAATGGTGTGCCATAGTCTGCCTAAGGGTCACCAGCTCCTGATTTTTCCTCAGGGTTGTCTCCCGAAGCCTTTCCCGTGTTTGGGTATAGTCGCAGGGCAGCGGAGGTTTGGATTCAGAGTTTTCCTTCTCCTAGATGGGTAGCCAACCAAGGCTAACGAGCCCCTTCTGCCCGAAGCTTACTGGTTTAGGCGCCAGTTGCTCGCCTTTGCCCCTTCTCCTGTCTGTGGTAACGGTTCCGCCAGGCTCAGTAACTGAGCCACACGTGAAGGCCAGGAGTTGGACTGGTTGTCAGAGGCTATTTGAGACGCATGCCATTGGAAGCACTTTGCAGGTAATGATGGGCTTAAGACCATTACCACTTCCGGAGTTAACAACCTTGCCTACATATATAAATACATCTCTAGTACTGCCTACATAGATAAATACATTTCTAGTACTGCTTACATAAATAAATACATCCCCAGTACTGCCTACATAGATGAATACATCTCACAAACATAACAAGCCCAACCTGTACATAGTGCATCATTGAGTGTAAGATAATCTATGGTGTCAAACTTGGGTCTTTTATAAGCACAATCTTCATTCGTTCCCCCGCCATTATCTGGCTGTGGAAGAGTGAAAAGAAATTATTTTTGAGCCGATGTGATCTCTTGACCATCGTCTGCCCAGAGAAATTGATCTTCGTAAGCCGTATCGTCCAAGCCCATTCAGTCATAGTTGCTTTCATTAGTAATGCTCAAAGACAGCTGATATTTGATGACAGACTTGGCGACATACAGATTGGAATGCAAACTCTGACATGTTGCTTTAACATCTATATAGGTCAGTGGTATAGTGAAGTAACCAGCATACGAGGAAACCGATGAAGACCCATTAACATATGTGTAGTTTCTGGGGGAAAATAGAACGGAGAATATCTTCTAGTGAAACATTCGAATAAAAGTGACAAGAAAAACCTTGACCTAATACTTTACCTATTTCATTCAAACGACAAAAATCCAGCGTTTTGATTACACCAAAAAGAGTGACTGTTTGAAACTTAAGATTTAGGTGACTGTTTGAAACCTATGATTAAGGAGACTGCTTGAAACTTAAGATTTAGGTGCTATTTGAAACTTAAGATTAAATTGACTGTTTGAAACTTAAGATTTAGGTGACTGTTTTCTTCTTCTTCTTCTTGAAACTGTCAGGTAGTGTTGAGCCTTCAGCTCTTGGAACTCTAAGCCAGCAAAAGTGAACAAGAGCTCCCTCTCACCAGCCTGAATGAGAACAGTGTACACTGTTCTGTCTGGCGGGTGGGTCAGACTCGCGGCAAGAGGCCGCGTACACTAAGACCCCTGCAATTTTCCTTTTCTATACCAAGCTAACCGTGCGGGACACGCCATTTATGTAACGGCCCCTTGAGGAACAGCGCCTGGATTGTGACAAGGTTGTGGGAGCTTTTTTACAACTCCGCACAGTGCAATGAGGATGCTCTCGCACCCCCTAAGGCACCCCACGGGAGTCTTATTTTGCTACCCTTTAGCCTAATCGTTTCCTCAAACGATCGTTTCCACCCGGGCGCCACTATGAGGCAGGGTAGCATGCCCAGGTAGGTGACTGTTTAAAACTTAAGATTTAGGTGACTGTTTGAAATCTAAGATTGAGGTGACTGTTTAAAACTTAAGATTTAGGTGACTGCTTGGACTGCAACAGGAATTCAAAGGAAAGAGACAACAGCAGATCTAAGACAAGAGCTTCAAGTAACAAAATGTGACGTTTTAATGGACAAATACATCGACAGCCAATTCAACATAATTGGCTACATCAAATTCAAATGCTTTCTTGAACTTAACAGAACTGCCTAACTAAACGTTACTAGTCTCTCTAGCTCGTACAGCTACATTTTCTAGGACTCAAAGGTACCACAAGTCCTTACTGCTTTCCTGTCCTGGACTCAACTGTCCTTTTAAACACACTGTCGCTAGTTCGTGAAGGCTCTAGTTCACATGACCACAACATGGGTCATATTTGCGTGAACTAGCAGTACTGTCCTTTGTCTAACGACAGCCGTTGACCGTTGACCTGTGTGATTGGCCTGAGTCGTGTGTATCAGTAGGCTGCACACACATTAACCCTTTCAGTCCGCCACTAGAGTTACAACAATATGTTGTTCCGGTTTTTTTTAATGTAAATATCATATAAATGCTAAATGAAAATCTCTATACTGACTTATATTTCATTAACTATAAAGTTATATAAAACATAAATGTATGTCCAATAATTGTTTGAAACCACATCATTGACTTCCATGACACTTATATTCTTTTACATTACGTCACTCGAGTTGATGTGTCGATATCAAATCGTGCCGTAGTGTCAACTTAAAACAAATGTATGTCAAATGACTTTTTTTTTTCAAAAGTATCGACAATAGGTTGTTCAGGATTTTAAAATATGAAAGTAATTTACTAGAAACGATTATTGAAAATCACTTTTTTGTAGCTCGGAAGGGGAAAAGCCGCTATTAGGTTTGTTAGACTTATTTTACATTTAATTTTCTTGCTGAAACATAGCAAAAGTTTTTAATCGGTAAAGAATGTTTCGGATTTTGTTTTGAAAAAAAAATCGACCTACATAACATTAATAACCTTACAAATCGTCGCCACAATTGTTCCGAATTTTATTAGAAAAATCTACAAACGCCAAATAATTGTTTGAAATTACTTTTCTAATAAATAAAACAAATAATCTTCTTCTCATTCACAAAATTGGCTGTTTCGGATTTTTTTATGAAAAACATTTTAACTTTATTTATTTAAAATCGCACTTCTATCTTTCTATCTTAAACGTTACAAAATCTAATTTTATCTTAATATTATGTTCCGGATTTTTAAGAAAAACAACTTCATAACACCAAAGTATGGTGTGAAAATCTCTCCATAAGGCTATGATAGATATAATGTTTATACTAGATCATCCCAAAAATTTAATTAACGATATTTGATTTATCTTTCTCGCTCTCTCTTTTTATGTATATATATATATATATATATACATCCGGAACAATCTATAGTAGATACTTCAAACTATTTCTATGTTTTGGAAGGAAAATTAAAGGTTAACCAGATTTCAATAGCTTTTAGTCTTCTTTTGTTCGATATAAACAATAAACATGACGGACAGACGAACTGACAAACAAAACGCACAAAAAATGCCGATTTTATCCTGATATATATATGTCATACACATACATCTTTAAATAAAATACTAATGGAACTCAGTTTCCCTTATATCTATGTACCCTCGTTAGCTCTCTCTCTCTCTCTCTCTCTCGTGTTAAATAAAGACATTTTTAGTCTAACTAGGACGTGTGACGTAGAGGATTTATTTTTCCTTTAACGTCACATAGAATAAACTCTTTAAATGAAATGTTTATAAGAACTCGGTGCACTCATGTTTATTAAACCTCGCAAAACGTTCTCGTATTGTTAAAAACATTTTTTAGTCTAACTAGGCCGTGTGACGTATGCTAAAGGATTTTTTCTAATCTAGATTTTTCCACTAGATCTAGATATTTTTTTTACACTAAATCTAGATTTTTAACACTAGATCAATATTTTTTTTACAATAAATCTAGATTTATATTGTAATTAAAATCATTCTAGATCTAGAATTTCTAGGTCTAATTAAGAATTATATAAACTAGATTAAGATCTAAAATTTCAATTTCTAGATCTAATTCTAGACTTAAGTGTAGATTTTGATTTCCAAATGTCTAGATCCATATTGTAATGTTATAAAATATTAAAACTAATGTACTGTTTTTAAAGTTAATGTTGCTTTCAGTCTATTGATAGTTTATGTAGGCTTTTTTATTTTACGTAAATCTTATCTAAATTACATCCAAATTATTCCAAATTTAAATCTTAGATCTAGGAGATATATATATATTTATATCTTAAGAGTGCTAAATCAGAAGTTTAGGTAGATCTACATCCTTATCCTAGTTCCATTTAAATGAAAAAGCCTATAGCTTTTTTTTTGGTAACTGCGCTGGGAAATCGAGCAGACGTTGTCGAAGTACAAGCTCGAAACCTGTTCTTTTATATTTTTTTTAAATTACAAAACAATGCCAAAAGATTATCTAAAGTCGGTCGTCTGACATATAGTACATATTAGGTTGTTGTCATGCCGAAATGTGTAATATATCTTTTTATCAATAATTGGCTATTAGTTTTTTATTAAGTTAACAGCAATGGCTGGTCGTGCGGTTAGAGGACTGGCTTGAATATTTCAACGGTCCCAGGTTCATAGCTGCTCTCTGCCATCCCGTCGCTCAGCGGGAGTTTTGACTTATATTTATGATTAAGGCCTATATTATCTTTAACTTAGAAGGACAATCCGAAACGTGTAAAATATTTTACAGAAAACATTTTTCCAACGCCAAATGAGTCTGTAAAACATAATAACTTTGACAATCAAAGCAAAATCACGTCTTGAATATTCCTTGCAAATAGGTGGATCCTATAGGGATCCGACGGGAGCCGCCTCTGAGTTTGTGTGATAACACAAACTCTCTTTGTAATCTTGTTTTTTTTTAGGATTGATGTTGACATAATTTTCAACCACCTCCGTCACCTAAACAATCTGTATGTATAATTCTCTACATCGCCCAACCATGCGGGACAAGACGCACGCACGCCGAATCTCTAACCCTCGATGAAAAAGTCATGGAAAGACTTCTGCAAGTCGGACTAGAGTCACCCTAGTAACTTTCGGAGCGACAAAGAGCGCGGCTCAGAAAAAAAGAGGGGGTGGGGAGAACAAGTAATCTTCTGTCAATATATAATTCTCTACGTCACCCAACCAGCCACCCCATTTGGACAACTGTGTCGTTCAGGAAGTGTTCACCCATTCGGCTCGTCTACATACCAAGTGACATAACATATCTACATCAACCTATATAGGTCATGTAACATCTCTACATTAACTAGGTCACCTAACAAATGTACATTAACATAAGCATGTCATCAAACATATCTACATTAATCTACCTATATCATGTAGCAGAAACCTAAATATTTCACTTTAAAAATCTACCTACCTAAAATCTGGATACGAACTCCGGGAATCACTAAAATAAAAATCTCCATCAGGGGGCTCTGGCGAAGACTAAGTCTGGAGATAGTCCAGAACTTGGTTTACAAATCTTGCTGGATTTGTTGAATAGGTAACCATGGCAACTACTTGGATAGCTGAAATGCACAATTTATTGGCATTAAGATTTCAAACATAAGAAAAAATATTTGTAAATACATCTAAAAATAAGTCAGAATTGAGTCTTTTTAATAATAATAATCTTTATTGTCCGTATGGAAATTTGTCTTACAATTTGTGCATGTTTGCTCTGAAGCTATGATCTTTACGCGTAGTTCTAGTGTAGGTCACATAGTTGGAACAGGGACGTTCTCTTATAACATGGCGCCACACTTTTATGGAGGGCCTCAGAACAGTGGACAGCAGGAGGCTTGAGACATACCCAGTGACAGATCTTTGTGGAGACAGCATGCTACCCAATGAGCCAAAGAACGCCGGAGGATTTAAGTCTAAGTTAGTAAGCTGACTTCTTCGCACACATAACATTGCTGTTGACGCCTCTATTAATTAACAGAACATAACATTGGACTCTATTGCTGTTGACGCCTCTATTAATTAACAGACACATAACATTTGACTCTATTGCTGTTGACGCCTCTATTAATTAACAGACACATAACATTGGACTCTATTGCTGTTGACGACTCTATTAATTAACAGACACATAACATTGGACTCTATTGCTGTTGACGCCACTATTAATTAACAGACACATAACATTGGACTCTATTGCTGTTGACGCCTCTATTAATTAACAGACACATAACATTGGACTCTATTGCTGTTGACGCCTCTATTAATTAACAGACACATAACATTGGACTCTATTGCTGTTGACGCCTGACTCTACTATTACGTCTGCTGTATTCATCCAAATGAAAGCGACTACGGAAATCTGGTAATGTGTAGACTACGGAAATCTGGTAATGTATAGACTACGGAAATTTGGTAATGTGTAGACTACGGAAATCCGGTAATGTGTAGACTACGGAAATCTGGTAATGTGTAGACTATGGAAATCTGGTAATGTGTAGACTACGGAAATCTGGTAATGTGTAGACTACTATTTGTAACCATACTAAGATATAATTCCTTCCCTTACTGTTTTATCTGGACGAGGTGGTCACTTACAAAACTAGAAACTAACGTTGGAAAAAAAACTATTTTGCACTTGTCTGGTTTTTTTAGACCTAAACCCAGATCCACATCAGATCATATATAGTCATTTTGTTCTCATTTTCATTTGTTTCAGCTTTCGAAAGGGGAGATCATGAACAGATCAGATAGCGACACTACGCATAATTTTGGAGCAGTCCATAGTATGGGACTTCCCTCTCTAAGTCAGACAATGAGAAAGCGTTAGACAGCGTGAACAGACAGTTCCTCTGGAGACATTACAAATATCAGGAAGTCATACGAGGGGATGACTTGCAGGATAGTGCAACTAACAGACATATTTGAAGTCCAAACAGGAGTGAGACAAGACTGTTTACTCTCTCCCTTCTTGTTTCTACTTGCTATAGATTGGGTCTTGAAGACAGCAACAGACCAGAAGCGGAATGGTATACAGTGGACACTGTGTAAACAGCTAGATGACCTTGACTTTGCAGATGACTTGGTTCTTCTTCCTCAAACACAACAGCAGATGCAGGAAAGATAAGCGTCGTTGTGGACAATTTATCTAGGATGGGTTTTACCATAAATAGAGGGAGGAGTAAGGTGTTCAAGATAAGGCATCCAATAATACACCCATTACAGTCCAAGATAGACGCTAGAAGAGGTGGAAAGCTCAACCTATGCCACCACGGAGGAACAGATGCAGATGTCAGAACCCGCATTGGTAAAATTCGAGCAGCCTTCCATCACCTGGGGATCTAGGGAAATAAGCACCACCAAGACCAGGCTCTTTAATACCATTGTTAAGCCAATACTACTTTGTGGAGCAGAGACCTGGAGAACCACCATCACCACCATAAAAAAAATCCAGGTATTCAACAATACCTGCCTGAGGAAGATTCTTATGATACGTTGGTCAGACAAGATCTGGAATGAGGAACTGTGTCAAAGAACAAAGCAACTGCCCATTGAAGTAGATATCCTTCAGAGACGCTGGAGATGGATAGGTCACACCCTTCGCATGCCTGCATCCAATATAACAAGGCAAGCCCTAGCCTGGAACCCCCAAGGAAAGAGGAAGACGGGACGGCCCACGAATAAATGGCACTGCGATTTGGAAGCAGATTCCAAGCAGATGTGCAAGACGTGGGGACAGTTGGAAAGACTCGCCCAGACCCGAGACGCCTGGAGGAAACTGGTTGTAGCCTATGCCTCAGAAGGGACCAAAGGCAGAGATGAGATGATTTATCAGAGCTTTTGCCTTGCGTTTTGTTTTTCGAGTAAACATGATTAGTATTATAATATTGCTGACATACACATTCTAATCATTTCATTGAATATGCAAAATAATCTTCTGAGCTTGTATTTTAGATAAAAAAGTCTCGTTTGCTGAAAGCATATTAACGTTGTGGGGTTCTGTAGGAGGAGCTATATTAACGTTGTGGGGTTCTGTAGGAGGAGCTATATTAACGTTGTGGGGTTCTGTAGGAGGAGCTATATTAACGTTGTGGGGTTCTGTAGGAGGAGCTATATTAACGTTGTGGGGTTCTGTAGGAGGAGCTATATTAACGTTGTGGGGTTCTGTAGGAGGAGCTATATTAACGTTGTGGGGTTCTGTAGGAGGAGCTATATTAACGTTGTGGGGTTCTGTAGGAGGAGCTATATTAACGTTGTGGGGTTCTGTAGGAGGAGCTATATTAACGTTGTGGGGTTCTGTAGGAGGAGCTATATTAACGTTGTGGGGTTCTGTAGGAGGAGCTATATTAACGTTGTGGGGTTCTGTAGGAGGAGCTATATTAACGTTGTGGGGTTCTGTAGGAGGAGCTATATTAACGTTGTGGGGTTCTGTAGGAGGAGCTATATTAACGTTGTTAGGTTCTGTAGGAGGAGCTATATTAACGTTGTGGGGTTCTGTAGGAGGAGCTATATTAACGTTGTGGGGTTCTGTAGGAGGAGCTATATTAACGTTGTTAGGTTCTGTAGGAGGAGCTATATTAACGTTGTGGGGTTCTGTAGGAGGAGCTATATTAACGTTGTTAGGTTCTGTAGGAGGAGCTATATTAACGTTGTTAGGTTCTGTAGGAGGAGCTATATTAACGTTGTGGGGTTCTGTAGGAGGAGCTATATTAACGTTGTGGGGTTCTGTAGGAGGAGCTATATTAACGTTGTTAGGTTCTGTAGGAGGAGCTATATTAACGTTGTGGGGTTCTGTAGGAGGAGCTATATTAACGTTGTGGGGTTCTGTAGGAGGAGCTATATTAACGTTGTGGGGTTCTGTAGGAGGAGCTATATTAACGTTGTTAGGTTCTGTAGGAGGAGCTATATTAACGTTGTGGGGTTCTGTAGGAGGAGCTATATTAACGTTGTTAGGTTCTGTAGGAGGAGCTATATTAACGTTGTTAGGTTCTGTAGGAGGAGCTATATTAACGTTGTGGGGTTCTGTAGGAGGAGCTATATTAACGTTGTTAGGTTCTGTAGGAGGAGCTATATTAACGTTGTTAGGTTCTGTAGGAGGAGCTATATTAACGTTGTTAGGTTCTGTAGGAGGAGCTATATTAACGTTGTGGGGTTCTGTAGGAGGAGCTATATTAACGTTGTTAGGTTCTGTAGGAGGAGCTATATTAACG
This sequence comes from Biomphalaria pfeifferi, assembly GCA_030265305.1. Lineage (NCBI taxonomy): Eukaryota > Metazoa > Mollusca > Gastropoda > Planorbidae > Biomphalaria > Biomphalaria pfeifferi. The sequence goes on along the minus strand of JASAOG010000021.1, from coordinate 2,739,224 downwards.
TTGTTAGGTTCTGTAGGAGGAGCTATATTAACGTTGTGGGGTTCTGTAGGAGGAGCTATATTAACGTTGTGGGGTTCTGTAGGAGGAGCTATATTAACGTTGTTAGGTTCTGTAGGAGGAGCTATATTAACGTTGTGGGGTTCTGTAGGAGGAGCTATATTAACGTTGTGGGGTTCTGTAGGAGGAGCTATATTAACGTTGTTAGGTTCTGTAGGAGGAGCTATATTAACGTTGTGGGGTTCTGTAGGAGGAGCTATATTAACGTTGTTAGGTTCTGTAGGAGGAGCTATATTAACGTTGTGGGGTTCTGTAGGAGGAGCTATATTAACGTTGTTAGGTTCTGTAGGAGGAGCTATATTAACGTTGTGGGGTTCTGTAGGAGGAGCTATATTAACGTTGTGGGGTTCTGTAGGAGGAGCTATATTAACGTTGTGGGGTTCTGTAGGAGGAGCTATATTAACGTTGTGGGGTTCTGTAGGAGGAGCTATATTAACGTTGTGGGGTTCTGTAGGAGGAGCTATATTAACGTTGTGGGGTTCTGTAGGAGGAGCTATATTAACGTTGTTAGGTTCTGTAGGAGGAGCTATATTAACGTTGTGGGGTTCTGTAGGAGGAGCTATATTAACGTTGTGGGGTTCTGTAGGAGGAGCTATATTAACGTTGTTAGGTTCTGTAGGAGGAGCTATATTAACGTTGTTAGGTTCTGTAGGAGGAGCTATATTAACGTTGTGGGGTTCTGTAGGAGGAGCTATATTAACGTTGTGGGGTTCTGTAGGAGGAGCTATATTAACGTTGTGGGGTTCTGTAGGAGGAGCTATATTAACGTTGTGGGGTTCTGTAGGAGGAGCTATATTAACGTTGTGGGGTTCTGTAGGAGGAGCTATATTAACGTTGTGGGGTTCTGTAGGAGGAGCTATATTAACGTTGTGGGGTTCTGTAGGAGGAGCTATATTAACGTTGTGGGGTTCTGTAGGAGGAGCTATATTAACGTTGTGGGGTTCTGTAGGAGGAGCTATATTAACGTTGTTAGGTTCTGTAGGAGGAGCTATATTAACGTTGTGGGGTTCTGTAGGAGGAGCTATATTAACGTTGTGGGGTTCTGTAGGAGGAGCTATATTAACGTTGTTAGGTTCTGTAGGAGGAGCTATATTAACGTTGTGGGGTTCTGTAGGAGGAGCTATATTAACGTTGTTAGGTTCTGTAGGAGGAGCTATATTAACGTTGTTAGGTTCTGTAGGAGGAGCTATATTAACGTTGTGGGGTTCTGTAGGAGGAGCTATATTAACGTTGTGGGGTTCTGTAGGAGGAGCTATATTAACGTTGTGGGGTTCTGTAGGAGGAGCTATATTAACGTTGTTAGGTTCTGTAGGAGGAGCTATATTAACGTTGTGGGGTTCTGTAGGAGGAGCTATATTAACGTTGTGGGGTTCTGTAGGAGGAGCTATATTAACGTTGTTAGGTTCTGTAGGAGGAGCTATATTAACGTTGTGGGGTTCTGTAGGAGGAGCTATATTAACGTTGTTAGGTTCTGTAGGAGGAGCTATATTAACGTTGTTAGGTTCTGTAGGAGGAGCTATATTAACGTTGTGGGGTTCTGTAGGAGGAGCTATATTAACGTTGTGGGGTTCTGTAGGAGGAGCTATATTAACGTTGTTAGGTTCTGTAGGAGGAGCTATATTAACGTTGTGGGGTTCTGTAGGAGGAGCTATATTAACGTTGTGGGGTTCTGTAGGAGGAGCTATATTAACGTTGTGGGGTTCTGTAGGAGGAGCTATATTAACGTTGTGGGGTTCTGTAGGAGGAGCTATATTAACGTTGTGGGGTTCTGTAGGAGGAGCTATATTAACGTTGTTAGGTTCTGTAGGAGGAGCTATATTAACGTTGTTAGGTTCTGTAGGAGGAGCTATATTAACGTTGTGGGGTTCTGTAGGAGGAGCTATATTAACGTTGTGGGGTTCTGTAGGAGGAGCTATATTAACGTTGTTAGGTTCTGTAGGAGGAGCTATATTAACGTTGTGGGGTTCTGTAGGAGGAGCTATATTAACGTTGTTAGGTTCTGTAGGAGGAGCTATATTAACGTTGTTAGGTTCTGTAGGAGGAGCTATATTAATGTTGTGGGGTTCTGTAGGAGGAGCTATATTAACGTTGTGGGGTTCTGTAGGAGGAGCTATATTAACGTTGTGGGGTTCTGTAGGAGGAGCTATATTAACGTTGTGGGGTTCTGTAGGAGGAGCTATATTAACGTTGTTAGGTTCTGTAGGAGGAGCTATATTAACGTTGTTAGGTTCTGTAGGAGGAGCTATATTAACGTATTTAGGTTCTGTAGGAGGAGCTATATTAACGTTGTTAGGTTCTGTAGGAGGAGCTATATTAACGTTGTTAGGTTCTGTAGGAGGAGCTATATTAACGTTGTGGGGTTCTGTAGGAGGAGCTATATTAACGTTGTGGGGTTCTGTAGGAGGAGCTATATTAACGTTGTGGGGTTCTGTAGGAGGAGCTATATTAACGTTGTTGGGGTTCTGTAGGAGGAGCTATATTAACGTTGTTAGGTTCTGTAGGAGGAGCTATATTAACGTTGTTAGGTTCTGTAGGAGGAGCTATATTAACGTTGTTAGGTTCTGTAGGGGGAGCTATATTAACGTTGTTAGGTTCTGTAGGAGGAGCTATATTAACGTTGTTAGGTTCTGTAGGAGGAGCTATATTAACGTTGTTAGGTTCTGTAGGAGGAGCTATATTAACGTTGTGGGGTTCTGTAGGAGGAGCTATATTAACGTTGTTGGGGTTCTGTAGGAGGAGCTATATTAACGTTGTTAGGTTCTGTAGGAGGAGCTATATTAACGTTGTGGGGTTCTGTAGGAGGAGCTATATTAACGTTGTTGGGGTTCTGTAGGAGGAGCTATATTAACGTTGTGGGGTTCTGTAGGAGGAGCTATATTAACGTTGTTAGGTTCTGTAGGAGGAGCTATATTAACGTTGTGGGGTTCTGTAGGAGGAGCTATATTAACGTTGTTAGGTTCTGTAGGAGGAGCTATATTAACGTTGTGGGGTTCTGTAGGAGGAGCTATATTAACGTTGTGGGGTTCTGTAGGAGGAGCTATATTAACGTTGTGGGGTTCTGTAGGAGGAGCTATATTAACGTTGTTAGGTTCTGTAGGAGGAGCTATATTAACGTTGTGGGGTTCTGTAGGAGGAGCTATATTAACGTTGTGGGGTTCTGTAGGAGGAGCTATATTAACGTTGTTAGGTTCTGTAGGAGGAGCTATATTAACGTTGTGGGGTTCTGTAGGAGGAGCTATATTAACGTTGTTAGGTTCTGTAGGAGGAGCTATATTAACGTTGTTAGGTTCTGTAGGAGGAGCTATATTAACGTTGTGGGGTTCTGTAGGAGGAGCTATATTAACGTTGTGGGGTTCTGTAGGAGGAGCTATATTAACGTTGTTAGGTTCTGTAGGAGGAGCTATATTAACGTTGTGGGGTTCTGTAGGAGGAGCTATATTAACGTTGTGGGGTTCTGTAGGAGGAGCTATATTAACGTTGTGGGGTTCTGTAGGAGGAGCTATATTAACGTTGTTAGGTTCTGTAGGAGGAGCTATATTAACGTTGTGGGGTTCTGTAGGAGGAGCTATATTAACGTTGTGGGGTTCTGTAGGAGGAGCTATATTAACGTTGTTAGGTTCTGTAGGAGGAGCTATATTAACGTTGTGGGGTTCTGTAGGAGGAGCTATATTAACGTTGTTAGGTTCTGTAGGAGGAGCTATATTAACGTTGTTAGGTTCTGTAGGAGGAGCTATATTAACGTTGTGGGGTTCTGTAGGAGGAGCTATATTAACGTTGTGGGGTTCTGTAGGAGGAGCTATATTAACGTTGTTAGGTTCTGTAGGAGGAGCTATATTAACGTTGTGGGGTTCTGTAGGAGGAGCTATATTAACGTTGTGGGGTTCTGTAGGAGGAGCTATATTAACGTTGTGGGGTTCTGTAGGAGGAGCTATATTAACGTTGTTAGGTTCTGTAGGAGGAGCTATATTAACGTTGTGGGGTTCTGTAGGAGGAGCTATATTAACGTTGTTAGGTTCTGTAGGAGGAGCTATATTAACGTTGTTAGGTTCTGTAGGAGGAGCTATATTAACGTTGTGGGGTTCTGTAGGAGGAGCTATATTAACGTTGTGGGGTTCTGTAGGAGGAGCTATATTAACGTTGTTAGGTTCTGTAGGAGGAGCTATATTAACGTTGTGGGGTTCTGTAGGAGGAGCTATATTAACGTTGTGGGGTTCTGTAGGAGGAGCTATATTAACGTTGTGGGGTTCTGTAGGAGGAGCTATATTAACGTTGTGGGGTTCTGTAGGAGGAGCTATATTAACGTTGTTGGGGTTCTGTAGGAGGAGCTATATTAACGTTGTTAGGTTCTGTAGGAGGAGCTATATTAACGTTGTTAGGTTCTGTAGGAGGAGCTATATTAACGTTGTTAGGTTCTGTAGGAGGAGCTATATTAACGTTGTTAGGTTCTGTAGGAGGAGCTATATTAACGTTGTTAGGTTCTGTAGGAGGAGCTATATTAACGTTGTTAGGTTCTGTAGGAGGAGCTATATTAACGTTGTGGGGTTCTGTAGGAGGAGCTATATTAACGTTGTTGGGGTTCTGTAGGAGGAGCTATATTAACGTTGTTAGGTTCTGTAGGAGGAGCTATATTAACGTTGTGGGGTTCTGTAGGAGGAGCTATATTAACGTTGTTGGGGTTCTGTAGGAGGAGCTATATTAACGTTGTTAGGTTCTGTAGGAGGAGCTATATTAACGTTGTTAGGTTCTGTAGGAGGAGCTATATTAACGTTGTGGGGTTCTGTAGGAGGAGCTATATTAACGTTGTTAGGTTCTGTAGGAGGAGCTATATTAACGTTGTTAGGTTCTGTAGGAGGAGCTATATTAACGTTGTGGGGTTCTGTAGGAGGAGCTATATTAACGTTGTGGGGTTCTGTAGGAGGAGCTATATTAACGTTGTGGGGTTCTGTAGGAGGAGCTATATTAACGTTGTTGGGGTTCTGTAGGAGGAGCTATATTAACGTTGTTAGGTTCTGTAGGAGGAGCTATATTAACGTTGTTAGGTTCTGTAGGAGGAGCTATATTAACGTTGTTAGGTTCTGTAGGAGGAGCTATATTAACGTTGTTAGGTTCTGTAGGAGGAGCTATATTAACGTTGTGGGGTTCTGTAGGAGGAGCTATATTAACGTTGTTAGGTTCTGTAGGAGGAGCTATATTAACGTTGTGGGGTTCTGTAGGAGGAGCTATATTAACGTTGTGGGGTTCTGTAGGAGGAGCTATATTAACGTTGTTAGGTTCTGTAGGAGGAGCTATATTAACGTTGTGGGGTTCTGTAGGAGGAGCTATATTAACGTTGTTAGGTTCTGTAGGAGGAGCTATATTAACGTTGTTAGGTTCTGTAGGAGGAGCTATATTAACGTTGTGGGGTTCTGTAGGAGGAGCTATATTAACGTTGTGGGGTTCTGTAGGAGGAGCTATATTAACGTTGTTAGGTTCTGTAGGAGGAGCTATATTAACGTTGTGGGGTTCTGTAGGAGGAGCTATATTAACGTTGTTAGGTTCTGTAGGAGGAGCTATATTAACGTTGTGGGGTTCTGTAGGAGGAGCTATATTAACGTTGTGGGGTTCTGTAGGAGGAGCTATATTAACGTTGTGGGGTTCTGTAGGAGGAGCTATATTAACGTTGTGGGGTTCTGTAGGAGGAGCTATATTAACGTTGTGGGGTTCTGTAGGAGGAGCTATATTAACGTTGTGGGGTTCTGTAGGAGGAGCTATATTAACGTTGTTAGGTTCTGTAGGAGGAGCTATATTAACGTTGTTAGGTTCTGTAGGAGGAGCTATATTAACGTTGTTAGGTTCTGTAGGAGGAGCTATATTAACGTTGTTAGGTTCTGTAGGAGGAGCTATATTAACGTTGTTAGGTTCTGTAGGAGGAGCTATATTAACGTTGTTAGGTTCTGTAGGAGGAGCTATATTAACGTTGTGGGGTTCTGTAGGAGGAGCTATATTAACGTTGTTGGGGTTCTGTAGGAGGAGCTATATTAACGTTGTTAGGTTCTGTAGGAGGAGCTATATTAACGTTGTTAGGTTCTGTAGGAGGAGCTATATTAACGTTGTTAGGTTCTGTAGGAGGAGCTATATTAACGTTGTTAGGTTCTGTAGGAGGAGCTATATTAACGTTGTGGGGTTCTGTAGGAGGAGCTATATTAACGTTGTTAGGTTCTGTAGGAGGAGCTATATTAACGTTGTTAGGTTCTGTAGGAGGAGCTATATTAACGTTGTTAGGTTCTGTAGGAGGAGCTATATTAACGTTGTTAGGTTCTGTAGGAGGAGCTATATTAACGTTGTGGGGTTCTGTAGGAGGAGCTATATTAACGTTGTTAGGTTCTGTAGGAGGAGCTATATTAACGTTGTTAGGTTCTGTAGGAGGAGCTATATTAACGTTGTTAGGTTCTGTAGGAGGAGCTATATTAACGTTGTTAGGTTCTGTAGGAGGAGCTATATTAACGTTGTTAGGTTCTGTAGGAGGAGCTATATTAACGTTGTTAGGTTCTGTAGGAGGAGCTATATTAACGTTGTGGGGTTCTGTAGGAGGAGCTATATTAACGTTGTTGGGGTTCTGTAGGAGGAGCTATATTAACGTTGTTAGGTTCTGTAGGAGGAGCTATATTAACGTTGTTAGGTTCTGTAGGAGGAGCTATATTAACGTTGTTAGGTTCTGTAGGAGGAGCTATATTAACGTTGTTAGGTTCTGTAGGAGGAGCTATATTAACGTTGTGGGGTTCTGTAGGAGGAGCTATATTAACGTTGTTAGGTTCTGTAGGAGGAGCTATATTAACGTTGTTAGGTTCTGTAGGAGGAGCTATATTAACGTTGTTAGGTTCTGTAGGAGGAGCTATATTAACGTTGTTAGGTTCTGTAGGAGGAGCTATATTAACGTTGTGGGGTTCTGTAGGAGGAGCTATATTAACGTTGTTAGGTTCTGTAGGAGGAGCTATATTAACGTTGTGGGGTTCTGTAGGAGGAGCTATATTAACGTTGTTGGGTTCTGTAGGAGGAGCTATATTAACGTTGTGGGGTTCTGTAGGAGGAGCTATATTAACGTTGTTGGGGTTCTGTAGGAGGAGCTATATTAACGTTGTTAGGTTCTGTAGGAGGAGCTATATTAACGTTGTTAGGTTCTGTAGGAGGAGCTATATTAACGTTGTTAGGTTCTGTAGGAGGAGCTATATTAACGTTGTTAGCTTCTGTAGGAGGAGCTATATTAACGTTGTGGGGTTCTGTAGGAGGAGCTATATTAACGTTGTTAGGTTCTGTAGGAGGAGCTATATTAACGTTGTTAGGTTCTGTAGGAGGAGCTATATTAACGTTGTTAGGTTCTGTAGGAGGAGCTATATTAACGTTGTTAGGTTCTGTAGGAGGAGCTATATTAACGTTGTTAGGTTCTGTAGGAGGAGCTATATTAACGTTGTTAGGTTCTGTAGGAGGAGCTATATTAACGTTGTGGGGTTCTGTAGGAGGAGCTATATTAACGTTGTTGGGTTCTGTAGGAGGAGCTATATTAACGTTGTGGGGTTCTGTAGGAGGAGCTATATTAACGTTGTTGGGGTTCTGTAGGAGGAGCTATATTAACGTTGTGGGGTTCTGTAGGAGGAGCTATATTAACGTTGTTAGGTTCTGTAGGAGGAGCTATATTAACGTTGTTAGGTTCTGTAGGAGGAGCTATATTAACGTTGTTAGGTTCTGTAGGAGGAGCTATATTAACGTTGTGGGGTTCTGTAGGAGGAGCTATATTAACGTTGTTAGGTTCTGTAGGAGGAGCTATATTAACGTTGTTAGGTTCTGTAGGAGGAGCTATATTAACGTTGTTAGGTTCTGTAGGAGGAGCTATATTAACGTTGTTAGGTTCTGTAGGAGGAGCTATATTAACGTTGTTAGGTTCTATAGGAGGAGCTATATTAACGTTGTTAGGTTCTGTAGGAGGAGCTATATTAACGTTGTGGGGTTCTGTAGGAGGAGCTATATTAACGTTGTTGGGTTCTGTAGGAGGAGCTATATTAACGTTGTGGGGTTCTGTAGGAGGAGCTATATTAACGTTGTTGGGGTTCTGTAGGAGGAGCTATATTAACGTTGTTAGGTTCTGTAGGAGGAGCTATATTAACGTTGTTAGGTTCTGTAGGAGGAGCTATATTAACGTTGTTAGGTTCTGTAGGAGGAGCTATATTAACGTTGTTAGGTTCTGTAGGAGGAGCTATATTAACGTTGTGGGGTTCTGTAGGAGGAGCTATATTAACGTTGTTAGGTTCTGTAGGAGGAGCTATATTAACGTTGTTAGGTTCTGTAGGAGGAGCTATATTAACGTTGTTAGGTTCTGTAGGAGGAGCTATATTAACGTTGTTAGGTTCTGTAGGAGGAGCTATATTAACGTTGTTAGGTTCTGTAGGAGGAGCTATATTAACGTTGTTAGGTTCTGTAGGAGGAGCTATATTAACGTTGTGGGGTTCTGTAGGAGGAGCTATATTAACGTTGTTGGGGTTCTGTAGGAGGAGCTATATTAACGTTGTTAGGTTCTGTAGGAGGAGCTATATTAACGTTGTTAGGTTCTGTAGGAGGAGCTATATTAACGTTGTTAGGTTCTGTAGGAGGAGCTATATTAACGTTGTTAGGTTCTGTAGGAGGAGCTATATTAACGTTGTGGGGTTCTGTAGGAGGAGCTATATTAACGTTGTTAGGTTCTGTAGGAGGAGCTATATTAACGTTGTTAGGTTCTGTAGGAGGAGCTATATTAACGTTGTTAGGTTCTGTAGGAGGAGCTATATTAACGTTGTTAGGTTCTGTAGGAGGAGCTATATTAACGTTGTGGGGTTCTGTAGGAGGAGCTATATTAACGTTGTTAGGTTCTGTAGGAGGAGCTATATTAACGTTGTGGGGTTCTGTAGGAGGAGCTATATTAACGTTGTTGGGTTCTGTAGGAGGAGCTATATTAACGTTGTGGGGTTCTGTAGGAGGAGCTATATTAACGTTGTTGGGGTTCTTTAGGAGGAGCTATATTAACGTTGTTGGGTTCTGTAGGAGGAGCTATATTAACGTTGTGGGGTTCTGTAGGAGGAGCTATATTAACGTTGTGGGGTTCTGTCGGAGGAGCTATATTAACCTTGTGGGGTTCTGTAGGAGGAGCTATATTAACGTTGTGGGGTTCTGTAGGAGGAGCTATATTAACGCTGACTTGATATTTTCACACGTTACAAAACTCAGAGAAATAGAGAACTGCCATTGATTTTTGTCTAATTGAGCAACAATTGTGAATCTTATATGGTCAAATCGAACTGACTATTGGGTTCTTATTTCAAAGATTGTAATATAGATACCATATGGAGTACAATCGCATCCCAGAAGTCATTCTTTACGGGCAATTCGCGTCTGGCACAGGAAAACTGGTCGCCCCCACCTCCTGTAAGTGAATGTAATCAAACGGGACCTCAAAACAGTAAACATTGATACTGACCATTGGGAAGACATAACCCTAGACCGCACTAATTAGAGAGAGACTGTGACTAAGAAAGCTATGGACAGCGAGAAAACATGGGCTTCAGCTCTGAAAGAAAAGCGCGTCATACGAAAAATGGCCAGCTCCACTACCCCCAAAGCAAAAGCCACCTTGACCTGCAGTATATGTGGACTGGAGTGTCTCTCAAAATAGGGCTCCACAGTCACATGAAAAAGTGTTCGAGGTAAACCATAGTCGTTCTACGACTGAAGGCGGCCAACAGAAATATAGACACCACATAGACAAAGACATCATTCGTTGTTTCAAAAGTACGTTTTGGTATTCTGCTGACCTCTGAAGACATCTCCTAGCACAATCTAGTCTTGACCTTACTGACCATACTGGACCAATAAGCTTCGGCCATGCTCGTGCAGGTGTGTGTTTGACAAAACTGACATCATTGTCCAGTGATGATGTCAGAAACACAAACAGATGGACTGGAAGGAAATCGATTTAATCAATAAATTAAAATACTTGATTGTAACCAAGGATGGAAACATTCACTCAAGATACTTCACATGATATTGAAACATTCACTCAAAGTACTACCAATGACATTGAAACATTCACTCAAAGTACTTCAAATAGTATTCTAAAATTCACTCAAAGTACTACACATGGCTTTGAAACATTCAATCAAAGTTCTTCTAAACGATTTGAAACATTCATTCAAAGTACTCCCAATGACATTCAAACATTCACTCAAAGTACTTCCAAGGGCATTGAAACATTCACTCAAAGTTCTTCCAAGGGCAAGGAAACATTCACTCAAAGTACTTCCAAGTGCATTGAAACATTCACTCAAAGTACTTCCAAGGGTATTGAAACATTCACTTAAAGTACTTCCAAGGGCATTGAAACATTCACTCAAAGTACTTCCGAGGTTATTGAAACATTCACTCAAAGTACTTCCAAGGGCATTGAAACATTCACTCAAAGTACTTCCAAGGGCATTGAAACATTCACTCAAAGTACTTCCAAGGTTATTAAAACATTCACTTAAAGTACTTCCAATGACATTAAAACATTCACTCAAAGTACTTCTTATGAATTTGAAACATTTACTCAAAGTACTTCCAATGGATTTGAAACATTCACTCAAAGTACTTCCAAGGGCATTCAAACATTCACTCAAAGTACTTCTAAGGGTACAAACTATCAACGACCACAACCCTATCTCCATCAGAAACTATGAACTACAAACTATCAACGACCACAATCTCCATCAGAAACTATGAACTAAAAACTATCAACGACCACAATCTCCATCAGAAACTATGAACTACAAACTATCAACGACCACAATCTCCATCAGAAACTATGAACTACAAACTATCAACGACCACAATCTCCATCAGAAACTATGAACTACAAACTATCAACGACCACAATCTCCATCAGAAACTATGAACTACAAACTATCAACGACCACAATCTCCATCAGAAACTATGAACTACAAACTATCAACGACCACAATCTCCATCAGAAACTATGAACTACAAACTATCAACGACCACAATCTCCATCAGAAACTATGAACTACAAACTATCAACGACCACAATCTCCATGTATACAAAAAGAAGAGACGTGTATGTATCAAAGTGTTGCCGCTATTGCTCCGCCCACTGACGCTATTGCTCCGCCCACTGACGCTATTACTCTGCCCACTGACGCTATTGCTCCGCCCACAGACCCTATTGCTCTGCCCACTGACGCTATTGCTCCGCCCACTGACCCTTTTGTTCTGCCCACTGACGGTATTGCTCGCCCACTGACGCTATTGCTCCGCCCAGTGACGCTATTGCTCCGCCCACTGACCCTATTGCTCTGCCCACTGACGCTATTGCTCCGCCCACTAACCCTATTGCTATGCCCGCTGACGCTATGATACAACAGAAGACGGAGATTTGTTTATGTTATTAATATTATTATTATATTGTTAATATTCAATAGATTTAATGTTATGAAGATATGGTTCAGTGTAAGCCTCACCTTATTTATGTTCTTGAATGATGGTCTAATTAATGGTTTTATCAAGGGTAAATCTCATTCAGGACCTAAAGTTTTATTAAGGGTAAATCTCATTCATGGCCTCATGGGAAATGAAAAAAGGCCTTTTCCTTTGGTTAGATTTCAAAAGTCAATTTAAGCCAATGTGTATGATGCCATCACACTTGCAACAAACATGATATTGAACACTACTCATTGAAACTTGTTCAGTTCAAAATATCTTTGACTTTTTATACATAGTGAATGATTTCTTTGTCCAAAACAAAAAGAAACAGTTTCTTATAGAACAGAATATACTTAGATTATTCATACAACTAGTTTCAAAACATAATTTCAGAAAAAAAAATCGTTTGCATAAAGAGGATAAAAATATACGGATAAACTGTCCCATTATTTATATAGCCCCCCCCCCCCCCCCCCCCCGGTTTTCAGTAGTTATAAAAATGGCGCATTTTTATGAAAAAAAGAATTTGCTTTTTTATTTACTTTAAAAAAATTAATTGTTTCTGCTTCAGAAAACAGAAAAAAAAAAGAAAAATATAAAAAATACTTTTTTAAAACAAAGCCTATACTAAATGTAGTTGTATCAATTAGTTTGTATCAGTCATCTAATTAAATTTTTAATAGATGTAGACTAATAATAATAAATCTGTGATTAGAAATAGTTTACTGATTCTTTTTTTGTTCAGCGCTATGACTTTCTCACTACCCTATGACTTTCTCACTACCCTATGACTTTCTCACTACCCTACGACTTTCTCACTACCCTATGACTTTCTCACTACCCTATGACTTTCTCACTACCCTACGACTTTCTCACTACCCTATGACTTTCTCACTACCCTATGACTTTCTCACTACCCTACGACTTTCTCACTACCCTACAACTTTCTCACTACCCTATGACTTTCTCACTACCCTATGACTTGCCTGAACCAGTTGGGAAAGGGGGTGTCTAGGTGATCACTTTTTTAAACGCATTTATAAAAAAAAAAGGAACGACCTAAATCCAAACCCAGTGCTTACGCATCCACTGTGCTAGCAATGTGCGTATGAACGTGGACGGTTTTATAGTTATCTAAGGGCTCGACATGCCTGAATTGTGCCAATGTGCCAAAATATATCAAATATATCAAATATAGTTATCCAAGGGCTCGACATGCCTGAATTGTGCCAATGTGCCAAAATATATCAAATATATCAAATATAGTTATCCAAGGGCTCGACATGCCTGAATTGTGCCAATGTGCCAAAATATATCAAATATATCAAATATAGTTATCTAAGGGCTCGACATGCCTGAATTGTGCCAATGTGCCAAAATATATCAAATATAGTTATCCAAGGGCTCGACATGGCCTGAATTGTGCCAGTGTGCTAAAAAAACAAAATATCAAATATATCAAATATAGTTATCCATTGTTAACTAACTGTTGATTACCTCAGGTAAAAAAAAATAATTGTGCAAACTTTGAGCTTGATCCGATATGGGAGGCCGGAGAAATAACGTGAACAAACTTTTTTATCAGACAGAGTGAGTTGATATTGGGTTTTTTAAAAAGCAGCCGTTACATAAAAAAATTGCAAGATCTAAAATTACATAATAATGATTTTTGGTTTCTCCTTTCTAGTTTTCTGCGCTCTAAACGGGACTGACGGGCAGACAACAGAAAACTAAAAGCGGCTATTCCCCTATCGGGGGCCGCTAATTGATTGCACTACTTAAATATACTAAAATATAAGTTTAATTTGTATTATTGAAATACATAGTTTGACAACTAAATCCTATGATTAGCTTTAACAAATAGATCTGACTGAACACATGAACAATAGGTCAATAACCTAACTAAATCAAAAACTGGTAGTATTTACAAATGGAATGAGTGGACTGCTTAAATACAGAACCAATGTAGACTCTACTTACACAGAAACAACGTGATCATAATGGTTTATTTTCTGTTATGCATCACATCCATGATCACCTCAGAACTTTTGAGTTCTCATGAAAATTTTTAACTGATGGAGAATCGACTACAGTTTACTCAGCTAATGTTACGCTGAGGAAATAATCAATGCTCGTTTTTTTCTACGATTCCGCTCTTTATGTCATTAAGAGTGTAGCAATCAAGGAACAGGTAAAATAAATTTGACTAAGTAATCAGGAATAGGATTGTGTACACAATGGTGTAGTCAATTTTTATGTTTAATATATAAAGCAGTGTAAAATACTTTTTTAAACTCCTCTATTCAGCGTGTTAATTCAGGAGAACTTGAACATAGGTGGACATGATTCTCGAAAACGGCTCTTAGCTTACTAATTTATCGGTTCAAAAATCTGGGTGAAAAAACCTGATTTTCCTAGAAATTTGAAAGTGCTGAAAGGTCGATGAATACCATGACATTAGCAATAGTACTATGTGTAGAGCAGGGATTCCCAAAGTGGTCTACGAAAGGGAAAAAATAAATTGGGGTCTATGAGATGTCCACGGGGGTGTGAGATAATGGACCTCACTTAAGCAGGTTGCGACTTTAATTTTCACATCCCATTAATGTAAACTAATAAATGATTTCTACCTTAGTTATAAATATTTATCCTGCTATTCAAACGAAAAATTGTTGTTTTCAATTTCAATACTTATTTCACTAGCTTCATTGTGTCTACATGTAACTAATGTTGAACAAAAAGAAATGTACATTGTACAGTGTTGATTATTTAAAGTTGGGCTTCATTCCTTCCTTGTCAAATGAGTGGTTGTTTAAGAGCCTTTTTTATGACAATATGAAACCAATTGCGTTGGAGGATCATTTGAGACGATGCCACCCTGATAAAAAGATAATGGTTTGAAAAACTTTCGATCACTCAAAAATAAAGTTTAGAATAGACCCACAAAATCTGTCTTCAACATCATATAGAGAAGTATTTGGTTTATGATCGTCTTACAAGATCTCTTATAGCCAAATACGGAAACCATTATAGAGGTTAGCAGTTGAAGTAGTTTTAATTCTACATCTGATATTATTACAAGGATTTCTCTAAATAATAATACAGTTCAAGGGTACATAGGTTGTATAAGTTGTAACATTTAAAGGGTCTTAAGTAATTCTTTGCAAACGATATATACAGTTTGGGATCAGCGGCGTTGCAGGCTCTAACAGGGTGTAGCGCTGTGTGCTGCAGGCTCTAACAGGGTGTAGTGCTGTGTGCTGCAGGCTCTGATAGAGTGTAGCGCTGTGTGCTGCAGGCTCTGACAGAGTGTAGCGTTGTGTGCTGCAGGCTCCTTATTTTTCCATAGGGTTGACCCTCGAAACCATGTTTGGGTCTAGTTGCAAGGCAGCAGAGGTTCGAGTTCAGTTTTTCTTCTGCTAGGTGGAATGCAATCCGATTCTAATGAGTCCCTCTTGCCCAAAGCTTACATATTTAGACGCCAGTTACGCACCTTCTGTTAGTGACAACTGTTCCGCGGACCCAATAGTTGAGCCACATGAAAGATCAAGAGATACACGTGATCTGATCTTTGTGTTAAACTTTAACAATGAATCTTAAGGTAAAATAATTAATTAATATTTTATGTTTGAAGGACTACTTCATGTAACAAGAAATTTCTATATGAAACATAATATCCGAAGAAACGGATGAAAAATAAATTTGTTTAGTGTGTTTGATGATTTCAGTAATACATATTAATTGATATTGTAATTGGTTTAAATTTGAATTTTATAAATAAAAAAGATAAATCTCTCTAACCTGAAATGAAGCTTTAAATTACTTTTTCATTTTTTGATTCACTACAGTTTAGAAAGTAGTTGATGAATGAGCAAAAAGAAAAGAAATACAAGTTAGGCAAGGGGTCTACCGAAAACCACAAAACCAGGCAAGGGGTCTACCGAAAACCACAAAACCAGGCAAGGGGTCTACCGAAAACCACAAAACCAGGCAAGGGGTCTACCGAAAACCACAAAACCAGGCAAGGGGTCTACCGAAAACCACAAAACCAGGCAATGGGTCTACCGAAAACCACAAAACCAGGCAATGGGTCTACCGAAAACCACAAAACCAGGCAATGGGTCTACCGAAAACCACAAAACCAGGCAATGGGTCTACCGAAAACCACAAAACCAGGCAATGGGTCTACCGAAAACCACAAAACCAGGCAATGGGTCTACCGAAAACCACAAAACCAGGCAAGGGGTCTACCGAAAACCACAAAACCAGGCAATGGGTCTACCGAAAACCACAAAACCAGGCAATGGGTCTACCGAAAACCACAAAACCAGGCAAGGGGTCTACCGAAAACCACAAAACCAGGCAATGGGTCTACCGAAAACCACAAAACCAGGCAAGGGGTCTACCGAAAACCACAAAACCAGGCAATGGGTCTACCGAAAACCACAAAACCAGGCAATGGGTCTACCGAAAACCACAAAACCAGGCAAGGGGTCTACCGAAAACCACAAAACCAGGCAAGGGGTCTACCGAAAACCACAAAACCAGGCAATGGGTCTACCGAAAACCACAAAACCAGGCAATGGGTCTACCGAAAACCACAAAACCAGGCAATGGGTCTACCGAAAACCACAAAACCAGGCAATGGGTCTACCGAAAACCACAAAACCAGGCAATGGGTCTACCGAAAACCACAAAACCAGGCAATGGGTCTACCGAAAACCACAAAACCAGGCAAGGGGTCTACCGAAAACCACAAAACCAGGCAATGGGTCTACCGAAAACCACAAAACCAGGCAATGGGTCTACCGAAAACCACAAAACCAGGCAAGGGGTCTACCGAAAACCACAAAACCAGGCAATGGGTCTACCGAAAACCACAAAACCAGGCAAGGGGTCTACCGAAAACCACAAAACCAGGCAATGGGTCTACCGAAAACCACAAAACCAGGCAATGGGTCTACCGAAAACCACAAAACCAGGCAATGGGTCTACCGAAAACCACAAAACCAGGCAATGGGTCTACCGAAAACCACAAAACCAGGCAATGGGTCTACCGAAAACCACAAAACCAGGCAATGGGTCTACCGAAAACCACAAAACCAGGCAAGGGGTCTACCGAAAACCACAAAACCAGGCAATGGGTCTACCGAAAACCACAAAACCAGGCAATGGGTCTACCGAAAACCACAAAACCAGGCAAGGGGTCTACCGAAAACCACAAAACCAGGCAATGGGTCTACCGAAAACCACAAAACCAGGCAAGGGGTCTACCGAAAACCACAAAACCAGGCAATGGGTCTACCGAAAACCACAAAACCAGGCAAGGGGTCTACCGAAAACCACAAAACCAGGCAATGGGTCTACCGAAAACCACAAAACCAGGCAAGGGGTCTACCGAAAACCACAAAACCAGGCAAGGGGTCTACCGAAAACCACAAAACCAGGCAAGGGGTCTACCGAAAACCACAAAACCAGGCAATGGGTCTACCGAAAACCACAAAACCAGGCAATGGGTCTACCGAAAACCACAAAACCAGGCAAGGGGTCTACCGAAAACCACAAAACCAGGCAATGGGTCTACCGAAAACCACAAAACCAGGCAATGGGTCTACCGAAAACCACAAAACCAGGCAAGGGGTCTACCGAAAACCACAAAACCAGGCAATGGGTCTACCGAAAACCACAAAACCAGGCAAGGGGTCTACCGAAAACCACAAAACCAGGCAATGGGTCTACCGAAAACCACAAAACCAGGCAAGGGGTCTACCGAAAACCACAAAACCAGGCAATGGGTCTACCGAAAACCACAAAACCAGGCAAGGGGTCTACCGAAAACCACAAAACCAGGCAAGGGGTCTACCGAAAACCACAAAACCAGGCAAGGGGTCTACCGAAAACCACAAAACCAGGCAATGGGTCTACCGAAAACCACAAAACCAGGCAAGGGGTCTACCGAAAACCACAAAACCAGGCAATGGGTCTACCGAAAACCACAAAACCAGGCAAGGGGTCTACCGAAAACCACAAAACCAGGCAATGGGTCTACCGAAAACCACAAAACCAGGCAAGGGGTCTACCGAAAACCACAAAACCAGGCAATGGGTCTACCGAAAACCACAAAACCAGGCAAGGGGTCTACCGAAAACCACAAAACCAGGCAAGGGGTCTACCGAAAACCACAAAACCAGGCAAGGGGTCTACCGAAAACCACAAAACCAGGCAATGGGTCTACCGAAAACCACAAAACCAGGCAAGGGGTCTACCGAAAACCACAAAACCAGGCAATGGGTCTACCGAAAACCACAAAACCAGGCAAGGGGTCTACCGAAAACCACAAAACCAGGCAAGGGGTCTACCGAAAACCACAAAACCAGGCAAGGGGTCTACCGAAAACCACAAAACCAGGCAAGGGGTCTACCGAAAACCACAAAACCAGGCAAGGGGTCTACCGAAAACCACAAAACCAGGCAATGGGTCTACCGAAAACCACAAAACCAGGCAAGGGGTCTACCGAAAACCACAAAACCAGGCAAGGGGTCTACCGAAAACCACAAAACCAGGCAAGGGGTCTACCGAAAACCACAAAACCAGGCAATGGGTCTACCGAAAACCACAAAACCAGGCAAGGGGTCTACCGAAAACCACAAAACCAGGCATGGGGTCTACCGAAAACCACAAAACCAGGCAAGGGGTCTACCGAAAACCACAAAACCAGGCAATGGGTCTACCGAAAACCACAAAACCAGGCAAGGGGTCTACCGAAAACCACAAAACCAGGCAATGGGTCTACCGAAAACCACAAAACCAGGCAAGGGGTCTACCGAAAACCACAAAACCAGGCAAGGGGTCTACCGAAAACCACAAAACCAGGCAAGGGGTCTACCGAAAACCACAAAACCAGGCAAGGGGTCTACCGAAAACCACAAAACCAGGCAAGGGGTCTACCGAAAACCACAAAACCAGGCAAGGGGTCTACCGAAAACCACAAAACCAGGCAAGGGGTCTACCGAAAACCACAAAACCAGGCAAGGGGTCTACCGAAAACCACAAAACCAGGCAATGGGTCTACCGAAAACCACAAAACCAGGCAAGGGGTCTACCGAAAACCACAAAACCAGGCAAGGGGTCTACCGAAAACCACAAAACCAGGCAAGGGGTCTACCGAAAACCACAAAACCAGGCAAGGGGTCTACCGAAAACCACAAAACCAGGCAAGGGGTCTACCGAAATCCACAAAACCAGGCAAGGGGTCTACCGAAAACCACAAAACCAGGCAAGGGGTCTACCGAAAACCACAAAAACAGGCAAGGGGTCTACCGAAAACCACAAAACCAGGCAAGGGGTCTACCGAAAACCACAAAACCAGGCAAGGGGTCTACCGAAAACCACAAAACCAGGCAAGGGGTCTACCGAAAACCACAAAACCAGGCAAGGGGTCTACCGAAAACCACAAAACCAGGCAATGGGTCTACCGAAAACCACAAAACCAGGCAAGGGGTCTACCGAAAACCACAAAACCAGGCAAGGGGTCTACCGAAAACCACAAAACCAGGCAAGGGGTCTACCGAAAACCACAAAACCAGGCAAGGGGTCTACCGAAAACCACAAAACCAGGCAAGGGGTCTACCGAAAACCACAAAACCAGGCAAGGGGTCTACCGAAAACCACAAAACCAGGCAAGGGGTCTACCGAAAACCACAAAACCAGGCAAGGGGTCTACGAGACAAAAAAGTTTGGGAACCTCTGGTGTAGAGTAAAAAGTATACGGCTGGGAGTGGCAGTGTTCTAAAGCGGTCCGTGACAATTAGATGTAACAGAGTATATAAATTCAGGGGGGGGCGGAACGAAAAGGTTGGGAGAGAGAAAAGTGATCTCGAATGGACAAATTCATTATCAAAATCGCAGGTCAGTGTTGCTGGTTAGTGTTCATGCCTTCTATGACAATTGGTCTAGCCCAAGGTGCGGCGTCTCTACAAGAGTTATAAAGGTTAGGGTATAACAACAAACTTCAACTTCGGCAACTTTCAGGGAATTCTTGGTGCCAGTCAAAGGAACGCTACTATTGCATATCCCAGTAGACAGGGAGTTTTAATAGGCCTACATTGTATTTTCTTTTAACGAATCTCCATCAAAACATTGCAAGTATAGAATGCAAGACGTTGTTTTTTTTTTAATGAATCTCTTTTGAAATACTACTAATATAAGGGAGATTATATTTGCAAAGAAAGATACGTTTATGTCACTTGATCATGTCTCTGTTGTCCAATGTTTAAATAATGTTCTTGAAATCGTTTCTTTCCTAACCAGCCCACAATCCCATGGTGACCTACATCTCTTTGTCTACAGGTAGAAACTCATGCAATCTTAACGCTGAACGTAACCAGGCAACAAGTAAAGCCTCGGTCGTTAGTGATCGTAGGCAATCAAAAACATTCTGTCTGGAGGATTGTGGTAGCATTGAGTTCCTAGCTTCTGATAGTCAAGTTCTAAAACGTTGAAACCAGCCAATCTACATGCATGGCGGACTATGGACTGATCTTATTTCTTTTGCTCTTTATAAAACATCCCTAAAACATTTCTTTAGATTTGTTTCTATTTGATACCTCGATCTACATTTTTCTCTTTTCTGTCTTTATAATTTCTTTAGAATTTCAAAGAACTCTTCAAGTGTGAAGGTAAAGAAATGGAGGATTAATAAATATGCTTGACGATTGTAAACTTGATTGCAAAAAGCGAGTATAGGGCGCTCTAACTCTAAACCCGGGTAGATCAAGCTCGTTAGTTAGGGATAGTTCATTTAGGAGAGAAACCTCCGAAAGTAAACACCTGCTGCCTTGCAGATGATCTTGCATGATCAAAAGCTATGGGAGCTCACCCAGAGAGAAAAGCAGGCTTAAGTCGTAGTCAATTGGCCTCCTGGAGCATAACACATTGACACGCAAACTCATCTATGTTGGAGTTCAGTAACGATTTTAATAGATGTGGCGTCCTGCCTGTGGAATCCCACCGCGCAGGTAGGGGGCTGGGTTCTCCACCTCGAAGGAGCCCACACAAGCAAGCTGGTGGTTCTTCTATCTCTGCCTGTGGAGCCAGGAGCAGGGACAAGAAAGTTAAAACTACTGGCCAACTCTCCAAGACCAAAAGTCTAAAAATCGTACAATGGCTCATGTGGAGTGTCACCAGAGAATGCCGACCATGTCCTCCAAAACTGTTCACTTTACCATGAGGCCGTACAAGACACTGCCCCAAAACACCCCAATAGAAAGAAAACTATATGGAGAGCTCCCTGATTTGGAAACCACTGCGCAGTTGATCTCATGTATTGGTCTACTCATCTGAACGCTCCAACATAAAAATGAGAACGAAGAAGAAGAAGTAGCAACCAAATCACTTTCCGAAACACGGCGAAGTGTGGCCTCGAAAGTGATAAAGCGCTACGCTATCAAAGGAAAGAAGTCAGGGTGTTGACTGTCGCTGACAATGCAAATGTTCAAGGAACGAGCATTCAGGCGCAAGACAAAAAAACAAAATGATTCGACTATGAGAATAACGAAGGAATCGACTTCTTCACCTGAGGAGGCATTCAAAACAGGACAAATCAAAAGCAATAGAAAAAACATTCGAACAGCTTCAACCTTTGCATTTCTATACAACTTCAAGAGTTGACTAACATTGAACTACAAGCTTGAAGTGCTGCTTGGATTTAGTCAAAATTTTACGTGCAGAAGATTGACGCAATTCCGTGTGTCTGACACTCGCCCAAGGCCCCTGCTAAGGCCGCATCCGACTATACGTAATAGGAATGTAATATATATATATCTACGCTTGTGCCTTTCTCTAGGTAGAAACATTGTGTATTGATCAGCAACGAGGGTTCTCACATATGTACGAAATATTTGAAGAACATGGAGCATCATTAAGTGTCAGGGAATGTGGGTCTGTTAAACTTCTTTTATAAACACAATCTTCATTTCCATTGGCGTTGTCTGGTTGGTAGATATCAAACAAAAGGGGCTTCAACAGTGGGTTTATTTCTTCACCATTATCTATCCAGACAAAATGACCTTCGTTCGCCAGGTCATCCAGACCTATCCAGTCGCCAAGAGTATTGTCTCCAATAGACAGAAAGAGATAAAATTTTTCTAACGATCTGGCCACAAACAAATGCGCATTCATACTTTGACATATGACTTGAGCTTGCGTGTAGTTCCTTGGAGGGTACTTAAAGTAGGCAGCGTAGGCTGACACTGATGGTACCATTTACCAATGTGTGGATTCTGCAATCAAATAGAACATTTCATAGGTTAGCAGATAGCCAGAGTGATATATATATCTAGTGCTTTTTATTGGGAAACAAATAGGTGCCGGTAGTCAGTGATGGATTGCCTAACTTTTAACTACTAATAAATTAATAATCAGCGTTAACGTACAAGAAAAAAAATGTTTCCACACATTGAAAAGGTACCGGTGCGTACCGTCACATAAAAAGCACTGTATATACATTATACATAGGGCTTTTTTTTGTGACGGTACGCACCGGTACGGCGTACCGGCACCTTTTAAAAAAATATATATATTACGTTTCTTGTATTTTAACGTATATTATTAATTTTTAGTGGTTAAAAGTTAGGCAACCAACTACTGAGTACCGGCTCCTAATCAATGAGTACCGGCACCTATTTTTTTTTTTTTACAAAAAACAACAACATTGTATACATAATATATATATATATATAATATATATTGTTATAACCCTAGTGGCGGACTGAAAGGGTTAATGTGTGTGCGGCCTACTGACACACATGATTCATGCCAATCACACAGGTCAAGGGCTGTTGAACAAAGGACATTACTGCGATTGCACGCATTAGGAACAATGTTATGGTCATGTGACCAAAAAGCTTTTACAGACGAGAGACAGTGTGTTTGAAAGGACAGTAGAGTCCAGGACGCAAGGCAGTAAAGACAGTGTGCTACAAAGTGAGTCCTTGAAAATGTAGCTGTACGAGTCTAGAAGTAGACAGAGAAAGACTTGTAGTGTTTAGTAGGCAATTCTCTTGTGTTAAAGCATTTGAATTTGGTGTAGCCAATTGTGTTGTATTGGCTTTTCATGTATTTGTCATTAAACCGCCACATTGTTACTTGAGACTCTTGTTGTCAAGTTCGTGTGTTAGATATGCTGTGTTGTGTTTAGCAGTGTTTACAGAAGGCCTGATTAGGAGAGATCGTAACAATATATATTAATATATATATAGATAGATAGACAGACAGGCAGGCAGGCATATACTTACTTAAAATCTGGATAAGAATCACAAGATTCATGAAAATAGAAATCTCCTAAGCCTAAAGAGAACTGCGGCTGTGAATTGGGAGATAATCCGGAACAAGGAGTACACAATCGACTAGTTCCGTTGTACAGATAACCATGACAACTGCTGGGATACCTGGAAACAAGACAATCAGACAAACTTGTTATTTTTCTTATAGCCAGCTTTAAAAAATGCACTTTTGAAGACAGCTTCGGTTGTATTTGTGTTTTAGTTACTCCATATATTAGTAGCCTGTTAATCTAGTCAAAACGACATTATTACCAATGTTTAATTAATTCAATGACATGACGTTGTTTCATCTTTTAATCATAACTTTTTTTTGTCGTTAGTCACAAAATCGATTCAAAAAGTTCTTTAGAAGAAAACATTTCACGAAGTTTTCCCCAACGCAATTCTTGAGTCTGCCACCTTCTAAAAGTGTCAGAAGGGACAAATGTTTCTGGATGAAAGGACCGCCTTCTATCAACGTGACCAGAGCATGCTCGCTACGACTTGCTAAATAGGACGCGATCAAACTCATGACAAACGTACATTCTCTTACTGCCTCGTCACACTTCAATGTCCTAAACCTTTTTCATTGAAGTAATCAGAAGCGGCCCTGCTTGTAATCTTAAAAAGGAAAAAGAGTTTCTAAAGCTCAGAAATGCAGAAAAACGCTTATCGCCCGGGGGCCGGATAATTCTGAGTGAAGTTACGGCTCTCCCCCAGACCTCTTATCTGACCAACTAGGTAGCCAAGTAGGTGACCAAGTAGGTGGCGAACATTTTTGGTTGTAAATGTTTGAGAAACTTAGAGCAACATTGAGACTTAATTGCTCGCGTGCCGTTTGGCGCATAGGGCGCATGTTTTCTACTGAAAGATCTAAGGTGACTTCCAGAGCTAGCTGGTGCTGATAAGGTGACTTCCAGAGCCAGCTGGTGCTGAAAAGGTGACTTCCAGAGCCAGCTGGTGCTGATAAGGTGACTTCCAGAGCCAGCTGGTGCTGATAAGGTGACTTCCAGAGCCAGCTGGTGCTGATAAGGTGACTTCCAGAGCCAGCTGGTGCTGATAAGGTGACTTCCAGAGCCAGCTGGTGCTGATAAGGTGACTTCCAGAGCCAGCTGGTGCTGATAAGGTGACTTCCAGAGCCAGCTGGTGCTGATAAGGTGACTTCCACAGCCAGCTGGTGCTGATAAGGTGACTTCCACAGCCAGCTGGTGCTG
Organism: Biomphalaria pfeifferi; assembly: GCA_030265305.1. Taxonomy (NCBI): domain Eukaryota; kingdom Metazoa; phylum Mollusca; class Gastropoda; family Planorbidae; genus Biomphalaria; species Biomphalaria pfeifferi. The sequence continues at coordinate 2,715,153 of JASAOG010000021.1, read as the reverse complement.
ATAAGGTGAGTCCCAGAGCCAGCTGGTGCTGATAAGGTGCGACGCCATGTTTTACGTGGACGGCCTTGTTTTCACTTCCTTCTCTTCGGCGTCCAGGATAAGACTTTGGTCAACGTATTTCTTCTTGTCTATGAACGCTAGTCATCAACACACTGGCCATCAGCCTTTGAAGTCTTGACGAGATCTGTTCAGTGCTGATCTGCCTTTGGAGTCTTGACGAAATCTGTTCAGTGCTGATCTGCCTTTGGAGTCTTGACGAAATCTGTTCAGTGCTGATCTGCCTTTAAAGTCTTGACGAAATCTGTTCAGTGCTGATCTGCCTTTGGAGTCTTGACGAAATCTGTTCAGTGCTGATCTGCCTTTGAAGTCTTGACGAAATCTGTTCAGTGCTGATCTGCCTTTGGAGTTTTGACGAAATCTGTTTAGTGCTGATCTGCCTTTCGAAAGCATTTGAGAAAAGCTAGTAAAATGTTGAACTGTTTCCCTAATAACATTTAGTAACAAAAAAAACAAAATGTTCAATTCAACTTTTTTAAATTTCAATGATTATGCATTTTTAATTTAGGAAATAACTATTGATGAAATGTCTTAAACAATAAATTTAAAAATAGAATCGACAATCATTTTCCAGTGTAACAATCAATTAATTCACAGTATTATGGCTCAACGAAAAGAAAAAACATACGATAGGGGGAGGGGTGACAACGTGAGCTTTTTACACCAAGTAACACCGACCTTATTGACGCCACTGCTGTTCCGAAGATGAATGAGTGGATTTTTTTCACATGACTACACAAACCCAGTTGCAGCCTGCATATTTTCCCCCATTTCATTTGTTAGACGATTCCACGCTGTGTATTATGCTGCTAATTCAAACGGAGGTAACTCTCAAATAACAAAATCCAATAACAAAGGCGAAGGGCGAACAATACAAGGTAGTCGACGCTGATAGTAAATGTCGAATCGGTTAAATAATAACAGCAATAATAACAAAGGGAACCGTCGAATGTCGTCAAGTTAAATCTCTACGTTCATAAAACCTGCCTCTCTCTAAAGCCGTCAAAAGTAGTCTGTTAACGTTCCTCTATTCTTCCTCAAATCCTATTCTTGTTTTTACTAGTCGCGTCATTGTCTCTAAGTCAAAACTTTCAATATTTACGAAACAAATAACTAATTCCTAACCGTGCCATAACATTATGTATACAAATCCATTTTCCGCTGGCAGTTATCTTTTCATCTCCTGCACCTGTCTTCAATAAAAACTTTTCTTTGGGTGGTACCCGAGGTCTTTGTATGAGCTCTCCAGCTCTTTCAAGGGCCATCTGCTGCCAGCTACTTTCTTCTATACCAGTAAGCGCGAAATGGTGCCTGAGTTGAACCTATGGGTTGGGGGGGGGGCACCTCTGTGACGCCGTCCTCCTTATCAGCTCGACAAGTGACCAACCCAGCGCAGCTATCGAAAGGTAATTAGTGCTTCTATACTGTCCACACAGGCCTCCAGCAAGTTATTTGTAATGTATCTGGCCAGCATATGCAAATTATGGAGCGAAGCAACCTTTGATTGGCCTTAAATATGCCTTCAATAGAGCACCCAGGTCTCAGCCATACTAAAAGGTGGTGAGAATCACAAAAAATCAATGTTTATAGAATGTAGCTATTAAATAATAAATGTATCTAGCGTTACTATTATATACCTACCAAACGTCAAATATCTCTCATTTGTTACCTTTCAAGACATTGGATAGCGCGGGACAAACGTGACGTCACTCTCATACTCTGGGCTATAGGACGGGGCCAGAGTAGACCGGGACACGTCTGACGAATTTCAAACTAATGTTGTTAAGTGAAGAAACACCAAGAAAAACTGTGAACAAAAAAGTTCAATGTCGGTGTTTCAAGAAGGCAATGACCTTGCTATTATTAAGTTTAGTCATTGTATGACTGGTACTTCAGCAAAGTAGAAAATGTTCCATTCAGAAATATATTTAGAACTAAACAGACAAAATGATGGCAGAAATACCAAAATGACCAAGACAGTTGTATGTCTCTAGTAGGTACACTCCGGTGTCCTGAACTTTTAGCACAGAATTAGAATTTGAACGTTAACATTTTGTTTGTTTTTTTACAAGTTGACTCTTAAAAATGAAATGATGCAGAAACATTTTACATGCTGAGTGATTCAAACTGTCTACAATGTCCATCTACTATATAATAGCAAGTCTGGCAGTGATTCAGACTGTCTACAATGTCCATCTGCTATATAATAACAAGGCTTGCAGTGATTCAAACTGTCTACAATGTCAATCTACTATATAATAGGAAGGCTTACAGTGATTCAAACTGTCTACAATGTCCATCTACTATATAATAGCAAGGCTTGCAGTGATTCAAACTGTCTACAATGTCTACTATATAATAAAGAGGCTTGCAGAGATTCAAACTGTCTACAATGTCTATCTACTATATAATAAGAAGGCTTGCAGCGATTCAAACTGTCTACAATGTCTATCTACTATATAATAACAAGGCTTGCAGTGATTCAAACTGTCTACAATGTCTATCTACTATATAATAGGAAGGCTTGCAGCGATTCAAACTGTCTACAATGTCTATCTACTATATAATAGCAAGGCTTGCAGCGATTCAAACTGTCTACAATTTCTACTATATAATAGGAAGGCTTGCAGAGATTCAAACTGTCTACAATGTCTATCTACTATATAATAACAAGGCTTGCAGTGATTCAAACTGTCTACAATGTCTATCTACTATATAATAGGAAAGCTTGCAGCGATTCAAACTGTCTACAATGTCTATCTACTATATAATAGGAAGGCTTGCAGTCATTCAAACTGTCTACAATGTCTATCTACTATATAATAGCAAGGCTTGCCGAAATTCAAACTGTCTACAATGTCTATCTACTATATAATAACAAGGCTTGCAGTGATTCAAACTGTCTACAATGTCTATCTACTATATAATAGGAAGGCTTGCAGAGATTCAAACTGTCTACAATGTCTATCTACTATATAATAACATAGCTTGCAGTGATTCAAACTGTCTACAATGTCTATCTACTATATAATAGCAAGGCTTGCAGCGATTCAAACTGTCTACAATTTCTACTATATAATAGGAAGGCTTGCAGAGATTCAAACTGTCTACAATGTCTATCTACTATATAATAACAAGGCTTGCAGCGATTCAAACTGTCTACAATGTCTATCTACTATATAATAAGAAGGCTTGCAGCGTTTCAAACTGTGTACAATGTCTATCTACTATATAATAGCAAGGCTTGCAGCGATTCAAACTGTCTACAATTTCTACTATATAATAGGAAGGCTTGCAGAGATTCAAACTGTCTACAATGTCTATCTACTATATAATAGCAAGGCTTGCCGAAATTCAAACTGTCTACAATGTCTATCTACTATATAATAACAAGGCTTGCAGTGATTCAAACTGTCTACAATGTCTATCTACTATATAATAGGAAGGCTTGCAGAGATTCAAACTGTCTACAATGTCTATCTACTATATAATAACATAGCTTGCAGTGATTCAAACTGTCTACAATGTCTATCTACTATATAATAGCAAGGCTTGCAGCGATTCAAACTGTCTACAATTTCTACTATATAATAGGAAGGCTTGCAGAGATTCAAACTGTCTACAATGTCCATCTGCTATATAATAACAAGGCTTGCAGTGATTCAAACTGTCTACAATGTCAATCTACTATATAATAGGAAGGCTTACAGTGATTCAAACTGTCTACAATGTCCATCTACTATATAATAGCAAGGCTTGCAGTGATTCAAACTGTCTACAATGTCTACTATATAATAGGGAGGCTTGCAGAGATTCAAACTGTCTACAATGTCTATCTACTATATAATAAGAAGGCTTGCAGCGATTCAAACTGTCTACAATGTCTATCTACTATATAATAACAAGGCTTGCAGTGATTCAAACTGTCTACAATGTCTATCTACTATATAATAGGAAGGCTTGCAGCGATTCAAACTGTCTACAATGTCTATCTACTATATAATAGCAAGGCTTGCAGCGATTCAAACTGTCTACAATTTCTACTATATAATAGGAAGGCTTGCAGAGATTCAAACTGTCTACAATGTCTATCTACTATATAATAACAAGGCTTGCAGTGATTCAAACTGTCTACAATGTCTATCTACTATATAATAGGAAAGCTTGCAGCGATTCAAACTGTCTACAATGTCTATCTACTATATAATAGGAAGGCTTGCAGTCATTCAAACTGTCTACAATGTCTATCTACTATATAATAGCAAGGCTTGCCGAAATTCAAACTGTCTACAATGTCTATCTACTATATAATAACAAGGCTTGCAGTGATTCAAACTGTCTACAATGTCTATCTACTATATAATAGGAAGGCTTGCAGAGATTCAAACTGTCTACAATGTCTATCTACTATATAATAACATAGCTTGCAGTGATTCAAACTGTCTACAATGTCTATCTACTATATAATAGCAAGGCTTGCAGCGATTCAAACTGTCTACAATTTCTACTATATAATAGGAAGGCTTGCAGAGATTCAAACTGTCTACAATGTCTATCTACTATATAATAACATAGCTTGCAGTGATTCATACTGTCTACAATGTCTATCTACTATATAATAGCAAGGCTTGCAGTGATTCAAACTGTCTACAATGTCTATCTACTATATAATAGGAAGGCTTGCAGCGATTGAAACTGTCTACAATGTGTAACTACTATATAATAGCAAGGCTTGCAGTGATTCAAACTGTTTACAATGTCCATCTACTATATAATAGCAAGTCTTGCAGTGATTTAAACTGTCTACAATGTCTATCTACTATATAATAGGAAAGCTTGCAGCGATTCAAACTGTCTACAATGTCTATCTACTATATAATAGCAAGGCTTGCAGCGAGTCAAACTTTCTACAATGTCTACTATATCATCGGAACGCTTGCAGCGATTCAAACTGTTTACAATGTCCATCTTCTATATAATAGCAAGTCTTGCAGTGATTCAAACTGTCTACAATGTCTACTATATATTATAGGAAGGCTTGCAGCGATTCAAACTGTCTACAATGTCCACCTACTATATAATAACAAGGCTTGCAGTGATTCAAACTGTCTACAATGTCTATCTACTATATAATAGCAAGGCTTGCACCGATTCAAACTGTCTACAATGTCTACTATAAAATAGGAAGGCTTGCAGCGATTCAAACTGTCTACAATGTCCATCTACTATATAATAGGAAGGCTTGCAGTGATTCAGACTGTATGTTAGGTTTCTGCTAGCCATAGATTGGGTCATCAAGACAGACAGAAGCGGAACGGTATATAGTGGACACTGTAGAAACAGCTAGACGACCTTGACTTTGCAGATGACCTGGCTCTTCTTCCTCACACACAGCAGCATATGCAAGAAAAGATAAACGTCGTTGTGGACAATTAAGCTAGAATGGGTTTTACAATAAACAGGGGAATAGCAGAATGTTCAAGATAAAGGCATCCAACACTACACCCATTACAGTCCAAGTTGAGGCGCAAGAAGAGGTGGAAGGCTTCACCTATCTCGGCAGTATCCTATACCACCATGAAGGAACAGATTCATATGTCAGAACCGCATTGGTAAAGCTTGAGCAGCCTTCCAACAGCTGAATAACACCTGGGCATCAAAGGAAATAAACACCACCACCAAGATCAGACTCTTTAATACCATTGTTAAGTTAATACTACTTTGTGGAGCAGAGACCTGAAGAACCAACACCACCAAGATCAGGCTCTTTAATACCATTGTTAAACCAATACTACTTTGTGGAGCAGAGATCTGAAGAACCAACACCACCAAGATCAGGTTCATTAATACCATTGTTACACCAATACTACTTTGTGGAGCAGAGATTTGGAGAACCAACACCACCAAGATCAGGCTCTTTAATACCATTGTTAAATCAATACTACTTTGTGGAGAAGAGACCTGGAGAACCAACACCACCAAGATCAGGCTCTTTAATACCATTGTTAAACCAATACTACTTTGTTGAGAAGAAATCTGGAGAACCAACACCACCAAGATCAGGCTCTTTAATACCGTTGTTAAACCAATACTACTTTGTGGAGAAGAGATCTGGAGAACCAACATCACCAACATGAGAAAAATCCAGGCATTCATCAATACCTGCCCTAGGAGGATTACATGGAATACATGTCCAGGACTACGATTTGGAAGTAGGTGCCAAGCAAGATGGGCAAGACTTGGGGAGAGTTGGAGAGACTTGCCCAGAACCGAGACGCTTGGAGGAAGCAGGTTGGTGGCCTATGTCTCAGGGCAAGACGTGGGGACAGTTGGAGAGACTTGCCCAGAACCGAGACGCTTGGAGGAAGCAGATTGGTGACATATGCCTCAAGGCAAGACGTGGGGACAGTTGGAGAGACTTGCCCAGAACCGAGACGCTTGGAGGAAGCAGGTTGGTGGTCTATGCCTCAGAGGGAACCACAGGCAGAGATGAGATGTTAGGTCAAGGAATATTACTCAGATTAGTACAAATAACGGAACGATTGTCAAACGTCAATGAAATAAAGTAAAAAGGAGAGGGGGGCTGGAACATATTTAAGAACAGAAACTTATCACCAAAAGATACAGAAGGCATCGGGCGCTCTATACAATACCGACTTTCGTACTATGCCGTCAACATATAAATGAGTAATAACTTTTCTCTTCTTCTATTATACATCACAATTCAGATTATTTTATACAAATACTCACAATAAGAACAATACTCGACTAATTGCTAAAATGGGTATAGAATAAAATACACTTACCAAATAATTGACAGAATAGAATTATTACATTTTTTCTTAAAAGCTTTAAAAGTTTCGACATTTCGACATCAACCTATGATCTAGAAAATCTCTTCCCTCGTTTTAATTCGAAGACATTAGGCCAACGGAGACTTCTCTCCCTTACCTGAGTCAATGTTCAAATATCAATGCCGTATCATGACAATCGGTTTGCTGACAACATGAACACATCATGAAACTCGTCAATTTTCTTTTATTGAACTACTTGGCAGGGACTGTTTTCCAAGTTTTTAAAATCGTGTTTGTAATCTACCGGCCATAGTTTTATATTTACATTCAGCGTATAAAGTAATTATTAAAACTTGTCTTTCTTTCAATGATTATGTTTTACAGACTAGAGCACAGTGCGCAACTTGAGTTTGACGAAGTCGTGAACTATCTACTTTCATCCCATAACAAAGTTTTAAGGGGAGGTGCTAAGACTCAACTGATAATAATATATTATTACAAAATGGTCTCTATGATAAAATAAACTGTCTGATAAATTGAAAGCTAATTAAACAGGCAGGACCGCCCCCCCACACACTCTCAAAGGGTTTAGGTTCGAAGGGTAGTAGATGTATTCGCCCCCCCCCCCCACCCAATCGGCCAACAAGGGAACGACATAATATAAAGATCAGTTAAAATATCAATACCAAGTTTTAATCATATAGATATTAATTGATTCTGTTAGCAAGCTGTGATTTCTACAAATAAATTGGACCACCCGCCCACTCGAAAGTTTAGGGGGGGGGGCGGGATTGATGTTATCGCCCCCTCCCCACCCCACCAAATTGGCCGCATACTAGAAAGGGGGGGGGGGCGAAATAATCTAAAAATAGGTTGAAATATAAATATAAAGTATATATTATTAACGTAAGAAATAAGTAAGTAATAAATTCGTATACAAATTGTGTGAATTCTTTTATACTTTACCACATTTTAACGATCAACCTAACATACTTGTGTAGCCCGTGAGTTAGTGTATGTTACAATGTAATTTCACGGCCCGCTCTCTCTTTTCCTCTCTCTCTCTTTCGTTCCCTGGAACCCCAATTTTTGCTTTAGAAATACGAAATTTGTGTGATTTTTAGCGGCCCCGAAAGGGGAAAAGACTAGACTAGACTTCACATGCTAATGATGGACAGAGACCATAGTTTCACCAGATACTAGTTCTGGCTAACCCTCAACCTGGTTGGGCCCGTCAGTCAAAATGGAGTTTGGTGATGATGATGATAATAGAAAGCTTGCGTTTTTTTGCCAATAGCGGTACCAAGGTTGCGATTTTGTCAAAAACAGTTCTTAGTGAGCGCTAGGCCCAGTCTAGAGGGTAAAAGAAACCTGTGTACGAAATTTGATGCGGATACGTACGACAGTTTAAGAGATCTCTTGATCAATGTATCAGTGAGTGGCACTGGCGGATCCAGGGGGGGGGCTGTAGTGGCGATCCCCCCCCCCACTCGGCCGACCCCCCCCCCCCCCATCCGAAGGGGGGGCGGACGAATTTTAGATTAGAATTCACACAATTTGTATACGAATTTATTTTAATAATATATACTAACTATTTATATTTTTAACATATTTTAGGTTATTTCGCCCCCCCCCCCTCTAGTATGTTGGCCGATTAGGTGGGGTCGGGAGGGGGCGATGGCATCAATCCGCCCCCACAATAAACTTTTGAGTGGGGGGGGGTCCAATTTACTAACCAATTTGCTAACAGAATCAATCAAATATCTTTATGATTAAAAGTTGTTATTGATATTTTAACCGATCTTTATATTATGCCGTTCCCCTGTTGACCAATGGGGGGGGGGGGGGCAAATACCTCTACTGCCCTTCCCACCTAAACCCTTCGAGTGGGGGGGCGGTCCTAATTTTATGGACAAATCATAGTTTGTGAACAAAATTAGTTGAATTAATATATAAATTTTATATCATGTCGCTCCCCTTCTGGTATTTTGGCCGATTCGTTGGGGTAGGGGGGTATGCGATTGCCTGTACTGCCCTCCACACTCTAGCCCTCTTAGTGGGGGGGGGGGCGTTCCTATTTTTATGGAGAAATCATAGTTTGTGAACACAATTAGTTGAATATCTATATAATATAAACTACGTATTGATATGTGAATCCATTGTATATTATGTCGCACCACACTCTCATCTCAAATTTTATGATTATTAAATCAAAAATGAAAAAGGGTTGTATCACAGGTGGGAGGGGCGATACATGCAATCGCCTTCCCCCCCATCGGACAAACAAATACTTTTTCTTTTTTACTTTTTTCGCCCCACCCCTATTCTTTAATGCCAAATGCAATCATTAGCAGAAATTATAAAAAGGAGCGAGGATTAATCGTTTTCACTCTATCGCCCCTCCCCTTTCCAGACAGAGTTTATGTAATTTCACATGAATTTATCATAATTATTTTAAGAAAGACTTTGCGTTGGAAAAGTTAGAATTCAAACGAATTTTTTCAGTACAGGAGTCACGATTGAGATGAGTTCTAAACCAAAATAATTGTTGCCTAGTCGCCTTTTCCAACCTTTACTAAATCTGATATCTTCTAGTTACATAAATTTGGGACTATAACAATTTACGCTTGAATTTTATTGAATATTATTTATCGAATATTTTTTTCTTCGGCGGCGATCCTCAAAGCTTTAATCTAAATATGTGGGGTATCTTATCTTTTCAATGAACAAATCGGTTTTATTTGCAATGTATTAAGGGCCTATAAATTCATATTAGAATAGTTTACAACACTATTTAAAAGGTCCTTTTTTAATAGGGAGCTTTAGGTCATGAGAATGCGTTTCTTCAGTGAAGAATGCAAGAAAACACTTATGTCGTCGGGGCTTTGCCCCAAACTCCATTGATTAATAATGTGCTGTAGATATCAGGAGAATACTTTTCTTCAGTGAATAATGCAAGAAAACGATTTTGGAGGCGGGGCTTCGCCCCGAACCTCACTGGAGAAGCATACAGGGTTGCCCCAGACCCACAAGCTTGCAAGAGAAAGGCCTCAACATGACTGGGTTTTTTTTTCGCCGAAGGTTGAGAAACACTGCTTTTTTTATTCATATATATATATGTTGTACGCACGTTTATGCATAAGGTTAGGGTTTACTGGGCGCTAGGGTTAAGGTTTGGAAAAAAAATCGCCCACCCCCCACTCCAAAGTTCTGGATCCGCTAGTGGTGAGTGGAAACTTACAAGTAGATAATAAATAGAGCTGTCACGTACGCTTTGTCTATATTTAGCCGCCCAAGGTCTGCCGACTAGCTCCGTTAGCTCGGGAATTTCCATCATGCAACAAACTTATGTTTTTTAGTGAATGTGATTGGTTAGAAATATTAATTATGCTAAGTTGAGCTGTATTTATTGGTCAGATTGATTAACCAAGCGGCAAGGAGAGATTAGTCACATGGGAACGCTGCAAATTTGTCTTCAGTCTCGTGTTGGAACTCAAAGGAAGATGATATGATCATATTATTTAGTAGAAATATACATATTCTGTTCTATTCAAGTACATTTAACTATTGTAATTATTTGTGAATAACTTTTCCAAGTTTTGAATTAAAGTATTTGTTTTAGACGAAGAGAAGTTTCTTCATTGAATATATAATAACATACTTAGATCGTCTTGTCGACTAGCAACTTCTGGATGATCCTCTTATCAACTGGCAACTTCTAGATGATCATCTTATCAACTAGCAACTTCTAAACGATCATCTTATCAACTGACGATTTCTAAATCCTCGGCGATCACGATTATTGGTTGTGCAACTCAGGTCAAGATCATCTTCAATAGAAAGAGGCATATTAGAGGTCGTGACATCTAGCACCATTGATGATCTTGACAAGAGCCTATACATAAAGAATGATAATAACAGTATTCGTTGTAAAAAAAATAATTTAAAAATAAAATGTGGTTAATTCAAAAAAAAATAATTGGAAAAAGAAGAAGGGGTTAGAGGTTATTTTGTGTGGTTACTATTCACACGTGCAGCAAGCGGACATGTTTATTAAACTTTTTAATGCAGTCACGTGGTCGTGACAATCAGACCTAAACTGCCCACAGGTTTCGGCATCGCAAGTCAGTGTTCAGGACTTCTATAACGACTGGTTTCGGGGGACTCACTAAGAACAGCCAGGCAATACGTGTGTCACTAAGAACAGCCAGGCAATACGTGTGTCACTAACAACAGCCAGGTAATACTATGTGTAAATCGCTCTTCACTGGTCAAGCTGGAGAGCTGTATCAGGCAGATGGCGTGTTAATGTCCAGTTTCTCCGTCCACTTCTTTGTTTACACTACAAATATTACAGACATTTGGTGCGATTTTAAAATGCACATAAGAATAAGTCAGAAAAAGTCAAGCATGTCCTTAGAGGAGATGGAAACATTTTATTTTCATCTGACAAACAAACTTTGTATTAGAAAAACAACAACATTGAAACCAAATGAACACAAGACAAAAACATGAACACAGTTTGACAACAGAATGTTGGATTGGATTAGAAGTTATACAAACAATTGTCTTCCAATGTAATTTCAATGTACCCAGGCCACAATCTGCCCAACAAGAGATGGGAATGGTTTAAATAAACATTTGGAATAAATACAAACAGTTTAAAAACAGACATATGATATTTCTAAACTTGAATTTAACAATATCCAAATATTCAGTGAACAGTTACTTTTCAAAAGACAAAAAAAGAAATTAATAAACAAATCTTTGAGTTTCATTATTGTAGCAGTTTTTCTTTGTCTGATTCTGAGCTAAATTTCTTTTCAAAATTTTTAAAAAGAATCTCAGTAATTCTTCATGAGATTTTCTTTTTAGCAAATAAGTTTCCTAGCAGATTTTGAAAGTCTAACAAATGTACAAGAAACATGAATTGATCCAATGAGAAATACTTGAAGAATGTTTTGTACTCCATCAAACTGGAATATTCTGTTATATTTGCTTTATTTGTGTATGAGCTCTTGACTTAAACAGCAGAACCTATGAACAATGACAACTATTTCAGTGCTGGGTGATACCTAAACACAGATATTCAGAGAAATCCAGGCATGATTTATTGTCTCTCAGGCCCATGTAGTTTTTTGTCAATGTCTCCCGGTGTTATTAGTCTTTTAGTTAGCTAATAGCTTTGTAAGTTAGATCTGTAGCAATCTATTGATTTGAATGTTTGTGAAAACAATTGGAGCTCTAATAATTAATACAATAAAATTCTCTACCTGAATCAATTTAAAAAAGAATCAAAGTCAGTTCTAACAGCCAAGCTACTTTATACACAGATACTTCTTGACATCTGACAGAATATATTGATCATAACCAAACTTTTTGACACTAACAAGTCAAAACTAGACAAATTCCCAGTCCATCTTAAGAGCCATCCTTACATATTTTGGTACAAAATGAGTTACATTTAGTATTACTTGTCTTCAAATAGCAAAAACTTAACATGCTGCATATATATTTATTAAAAAATCTAGGAATATATAAGACATACGTGTATGTATATATATATATATATATGGCACACTAACACAAGAGAAAATAGCAGTGATGTAATGTGTGGCAGTAGTTCATGAACATAATGTGGTTTACATTAAAAACATAATTAGTGTTCTTTATAATAACTCTCAATAGTAGCCTGTTCTAAATTACATTAGACATGATTACCAATAAAATAGTTAAACTATTCTTGAACATTCCCAGTTAAGTGAATGTTAAATGTCTAAAAAGTGGTTTATGGGTTTTTCTTGTGTAGACTCTTGTGTAATAACATTTGTGTGGCAAAAACCAGATTGTAATTTTACAAAAACAGAATTTTGTTCTTACATTTTTTTTACAGTACAAATATTACAGACATTTGGTGCAATAAAAAATGCACATAAGAAAATGTGTGCAAAAGATGAAATGCCTACTATTTCTAGAATAAAAATCTGTTGTTTCAACTAATATAGATTCATTTTGGTGTTATGTAAAGAAGCTGTTTTATATCAATAAACAATGTAATTCAAAACAACACCAAAATTGTATAAGCATAAAAGTTCAAACATCAGATTCCAAAGAAAGTATCAACTTGAAGGTATTAAAGTAAACTGCATAGTGCTGGACTCATGCTGCTCAGCAGTAAGAAACAAACTAGTCATAGGACAAGAGACTATACAGAGAACTGAAAACAAAAAGTTATTTACAAATAATCAGTTCAATCCAAACCAAAGAATTAAAAAAATGTGGCTGCTCAGCATAGTATTGTACATATTGCAGTCTATGTTACAATCTGTGGAGAAATGTTTACAGTTGGCATCATAAAGTATTAACAAGTTGACCAGACAGAAACCCAGCCAAAGGTTTACATGAAAAACTTAAACATAGATCTCATTATTTAAAGTAAAAAAAAAAAAGTTTTAAATGTGGAGGAAAAATCATGTATGAAGTAAGATCTGTGTATAATTGACCTCAAACAGTTTTGTACTCCTCTCTTAAAGATCCTGATTTATACTCACATCCACATGTCAGAGAAGATTAAAATCATTTCCAACAGTCATTGGGGTAATGGCACACCCTCAGATCAGATTCCATACGGGGCATGGAGAAACAATGAGACTGCATGAGTTCTGTGTATACATGAACTTATGATCTTGACCAAGCTTTAAGCCTACTATTTACTTGTTCCTATGACCAATAGTTGACTAAGTAGTATCTAGGTAATAGTTGACTAAGTAGTATCTAGATAACCTTTGGATATACACCAGAAAAGTTGTCTCACTGCTACTTCTGCTCTACATGGGTATTCAACTAAATAATCACATACAAAAATGTCCATAACTTAGTACCAAACTTTCACCAACAAACATGATTCATAAGTAAAACAAAAGTCACTGGTTTCAAGCTAACATGGATAATGTTGTTTCAAACTCAAGAATCAAACAAAAGAAATGAATGTGTGTATACTTCATAGTCAGGGAAAAGGACATTCTTTGCTATTAAAGACAATGTTGCATAGAACAAAAGGGAATTAATTGTATTTCTTCCCTCCCAAAAACATAAATGAAATTATGTCCCTTTAAAACATCCACCATAGTTAAGGACTATATTTTAACTATATTTTAATTACAAATGATGTGTATTCATTTGATAGTATATATATGAACAATTGCAATAACAGATGAAAATAATGTATAGCTCCAAATGGTCTCAAGGATGAAGAGCAGGTATGTCAACTATGGGGCTCACTGGTTGCAGGCAGTCCTTAAATGTGTCCAACGAAGTGAATCGGCTTTCATTTGATATCATTTGAATACAACTGAAAAGTATTTGTCCAGTTAGAGAAGAACAAGGTAATTATAAAATTGAAAAGTGAATGTATGACAACACAAAAATAACAAAAATGAAGCATCACTCACAGGATAAATAGGAGGACCCAGTACCAGAGGACTGCAGAATAGGAAGTTTTGAAATAATGAAGGTTATTGTAAAGAACTGAAAACTTGCAAATGATAGCCATGCATGGAAAAGCTCAAAATCTTAAAATGGCATGGGGCACTCTGGGCAACAATGGAAAAATACAATATAAATCAAAACATAATAAAAGTAATCCAAAACCTCTATAAGCAGGTCACTAGTGCAGTGTACTTGAACAACATTGGAGACTACTTTAAAACCCCATTGGGAGTGAGACAAGGCTGCCTTCTTTCACTTTTCAATATCTTCCTTGAAAGGATAATGAAAAATGCTCTCAGATAAGAATCACTAGCTTGCACTTCGCTGATGACATAGATGACCTAGAAGGGACAGAAGAACTAGCTGACTTTGTGATGCGCATAGACAAGACTTGGGCAGCATATAATATGGAAAATTGAAAATAAATGCCAAAAAACCCCCTCAAAATATGACCAATAGCCAACAGGGCTTTAAAAGGGGCATCAGCATTGGAGGTGAAATGCTGACTAGTGTCAGAAGTTTTAAATACCTTGGAGCTATCATCTCAGATGAGGGAACCAAACCTGAACTACTGGCCAGAATTGAACAGTCCACAGCAGCCCTTGCAAAACTCATAACAATATGAAAAGATAGAGACATAGCCCTAGACAACATAGTCAAACTGATGCGCTCCCTGGTCATGGCCACATTCTTATTTGCTTGCGAGTCTTGGACTCTGACTGCAGTGGAATTGAGATGCTAGAGAAGGATCCTAGGTATCACATTTAAAGTCTGCATCAGAAAAGAAGACATGCCAACTATTGTAAAAAGAAATGCAAACTAAAACTCTACGGCCATATTACAAGGTCTTCTGAGCTTGCAAAGACCTTCATTCATGGGAACAGTACCAGGAAAAAGAAGAAGAGGCAGACAGAAAAAATGATGGGAACATAAAAGAATGGACGGGCCTGTCATTGAAAGAGGTTCTATAAAAGGTAAAAGACAGAGAGGAATGGAGAAGGATGGTCAATAGATCTTTTGTGGTGCCCCAACCGTCCAACAGACTAAGGGCCAGGTGAAGGACAACAATTGCACAATATATAAACATTTGAAGGTCATGAACAATTGATGGTCATAGTATTTTGTTGTCTAGCTTGGCATACAGTGGAGGAGTAGCAGATGTCAATTGATTATTTCTTAAAAGATATTTCTAAAAAGTCCTGGCATTATTACAACAGAAAATATGATCTTTGTTTCTGATGTAGGCATTATAACAAGGAAATTCTAAAAAACTGCATCAAAATGTGTCATTCACATAATAACATAGCATTCTCTGGCTGTACAATGTGTATACATAAGTCCCCCAGCATTAGTTCAAACATTTCCCCAATGTTTTTATGAATGTTTCTATTTGAGCTTCTTCCCACTAATTGGAATAGTCAGAGTTAGAACAAAAAAATTGTAAGTTCATGATTGGTTTCTAGCGATTGCAAAGCTTGTTAGAAGGTAATGATATTTTTTTGTCTCTATTATTAGAAAAATTTTAGTTTTCTGATTAATAATTTGGTTCTTCTATCATTGGTGTACATTTCGTATTTCCAACCAATCAAAATCTTCTATTAGATGTGCAGGCCAAACTGATCAATGACTGAAATGTAGGGCCTAAGCTAACTGATCAAATCAAGAATTCATTACAGTCCAATGCATAAATACCCTCAACAACTAACGATGTACTAATTAACATTTAAATTATTCATTAGGTAATCCACTAGCCTGGTATAGTCTTTACTGGTGCAAAATAATATGTATTTTAATGAAGCTATTTACACACATATGTTAATTTTATTGGAAGTCTATTCCTGGAGTGTTCACAGAGCAAAAGATATTCTCCATAATACCCCATTGAACTTAGATGAGATATCTTACTGACATCATGGTAGCAATGGCAAACAAATCTACTCAATAGCCCTATTCAGAAACCATGAAACAAAGTCAAGTATTCCTATTCCTGTTTAGATCTACTAAACAATTGGGTCAACATGATGTAGGTGAAAAGCATGGCTTCAAAAAGATTTGAAGTGAGTGAAGAGTTGTTGGCACATTCAGTCAACAAAATGTAAGAGATACATTCACACAGACTTTGCAAAGATTTTAAAGAGATTCTCCAGCATTGTTTATATTGATCTGCATCAAGTTTTAAAACTACACAAATATTAAATAGCATTGCATTGTGGTTACTGCACCATTCACGTCAGATTAGATTGTGCTCTGTAAAGTTTTTGTTGAACACCACTGATATTCAATTCTAAGCATCCAAAGATGCAGGCAATACTGTTAAATCATATGCAAGCAATGTGAACCTGTTAGAGACCAGTGATAGCAGGGGATAAGTTACATGTACATTTGCTCTGAAACATGTTGAAACACATAGAGATGCTGTATACAAAATATAGCACACAAATATTTTCTGTAGAAACTTTTTGAGTTTTCCTGAAAAAACTTGTTTAAAAAACTGTCATGATTTCTTTTTTCAGGCCATTTTGAATTCCAACAGAAGAGAAGGTAAACTTTTATCTAGACATGTCATATTTATATTTATTTATTTCAAGTAGTCAAGCTGCTTTATTTGTCTTTTACATACAAAAACCACAACTTTGTTTTTCAGCATTTTCTTTCCTAAATATAAAGTTGTCATTTTTTTAACCCTACTCAAAAGTATGGAAAACTTTAAGATAAATTAAATTTCTTAAAATGTTGTTTTAAGGCCTCAGAATTGGATTCTTGATTCTCTGCAATGGGAGATTTTTTCTTTTTACTGCCACGGCGTTTGAAGACATTCTTAAATGATTTAAATGGGTTTGATTCTGAAGGTGGGGAAGCATTGCTTGGACTGGGTGCTGGCTGGCCGACATTGTTTAAGCTTGTTGTGGAGCTGCTATTACTGCTTGGTTGAGCATCCTTAACTAACAGCTCTACACTGGATAGTGAGAGAGGGCGTTCTTTTAAATTTGTATTCCCAGTATCATTTTCTGCAACTGTTGGCAAGGCATGGGGCACTGACCGAGACTTTGATAATTCATTAAACCCATAAGAAGGCATTGACTTTGATGATGGCTTACCACTCATGGTAGCTAACCTCTCGGAGATATTGACTAATGAAGAAGAAGAAGAGTTCTTGGAATCATTTGGAAAGCCCTCAGAGGAGTCACCAAAACAACTGTCAGGACTTTCATTATGATGCTCATCAACATCCCGGAGTCCATAGGGATAGTCCACTAAACTTCTGCATCTCTCTTTACGATCAAAATTTCTGACATCATTTTTGGTGACAAGGTTTTCTTGACTGCCATATCTTAATCCGCCTTCATCTAGTGTCTCCAGTCTGTCCCCATGGTAAAGCTCCAAACTACTTTTATGCCTTCTGAGTATTTCTTTCATAGCACTGAAACGAACTTTACTTGGAGTCTTCTCACCATTTTTTGATTTAGGTGCCCTTAAGATGACCTTGTTGCCATGGTCCTGAATGGGGATAGAACCATTTTGATTAACAACAATGTTTTCAAGTTTGATAAGTCCATTGTCCTCAGAGTAACCATGACTCTCTTTCAGAGCTTTTAGTAGGCCATCATTTTTCTCTGTAAGATCTGTAATTGCAGCCTTCTGCCTTCTGATGATGTCATCTTTCTCCTGTAGGATCTCTGACATCTGCTTATGTTCTCTTTGTAGGTGACCTTCAAGAAATAGCAGTCTCGAGAGAACAGACATCATCTGTTGCTCATACTGTGCTTGTACAGATTTCAGTTTGGTCTCCTTCTGTCTCAGCTTTCTCCTCAGTGCTGTGGTCAGCAAGTTAGATTCCACTTTCTGCTCTTGGGCATAAGCCTGAAGCTTTGTCATGGCTATGTGTTGTTCTTGAAGCTGTACCAGCAGCTGACTCTCTGACATACTGTTTCCTGGACCCTGCACAAGAAAATTTACTTTGATTAAAATAATTGAAAAAATAATAGCATTAGAATTCTTCGATTCTAAGAACAATTATAAAATACTCAAAAAATAAAACTAAAGCAAATGTAAGATAAACATTTATATAATGTATTCTTTTCAACAATCTGTGAGGCAAATAAATTTGTGTCTTGTCCATTAAATTGTATTATATTTATAAGGGCCCTGAGTGATTGATTGATTCACTAACCAACTAGCACCAATTCTCCCACTTGCTGTGTAAAAAAAAAAAGGACAATTTAGCCTGTTATTTTCCATGTGTCTATGATAACTAAGCATCTTTAATGATCAAAACCCTAGCAGTTAAAATTACCTAAAATGATTTTTTTTTTATTCACAATTTTAACTTTCAATGTTTTTATAAATCTGACATTTTGAAAAGGTACAAGATTATACTACCAATTACTTTCTGTGCATAATTTTCACTGATTATCAGACTTTATTTTGGTGTATTTTTTTGTGTGCTGTTTTTGGTAAAAATAATAATTAAAGGAAATGTTATGAGTTTTAAGTGTTGTTTTTTTTTAATTTTAAAATGTTTTTTAATTTTCTATTGGATGAAACAATGGTCGATATTTCTAACCACTTATCTTTTCTTGGTCATGTAATTTTTTCTTTCAAAACTGAGTTTTTCCTTTTATGTGATTTGCATTTTGCAGATCTGTTTTGACATTGAAAGGATACCTTTTAGCTTTAAATCTCAGTAGAGAGAAAAAGATTCTCTAAAACAGTGATGCCCAAAATATGGCTAGGACGTTGTATTAAACAAACAATAAAAAAGGTAAACAAATTTATTTTTCTTTACAGTCAGCTCTAAATCTTTTTTCTACAGATTTTCTAATATAGTATTCATAGTAATTTTTTCATTGAAAAAAAAAACAAGGTTATGTTTTCAGTCACAAGAGCTGACATTTAGTTTTATTTTTTTATTTTTTAATTCAAAGAGATGGAAAATAGAATCTGCGTGCGTTTCTATGAAAAGTTGGCAGATCTTTATTTTTGTGGAACATGAGCCAACTCGTTTGATTTCTAAGGACCATAACATTAAATGGAATTCTGAAAAAAACAAACATTAACAAATATTACAAACTAGTCAACCGGTGGCGTAGCATACCCCACTATTTTGCAGGGCTGACCTTAGGCCACTGCAACCTATGCAACCACAGTGGGCCCCGCACATTTATAGGACCCATGCTCATTTTAGGTGTATAAATTATTAAATTAAACCATTTGATAACTTAAAACAGATTTCCCGCTGCCTCCTGTCGATTTAACAGGAGGTCCTGGAAATCTCCTGAAATTGCAAAATATACGAAAAAGTCCTGGAATAAATTATTTAAATCTTTTGAAAACTCATACAAATCTCCAGAAATATATAGACGAAAATTGTCATTTTGGGGTGTCATTCAATATGGAAAACGCCATTCCTACGTGCGATAAAAAAAACCCGCATTATGCAATACCTGCCATTGTAGAATGTAGTGAAAGAAGCTTCTACCACCTCAAACTAATGAAGAATTACTTGTAGATAGATTGAAACATTTGGTAATTCTTGCTATTGAGCAAGATCTACGTAGGAAATAGAATTTTTATGATATACTGTATGACTTCGCTACACGCAAGGCTCGTAAAGTAATTCTGTATGTAGTAAAGAATGAATAAAATGCAAAGACGAATTTAATTTCTAATACAAACTCTTAATTTTCACTAATTATTCGTATCTCTACCCAAACTTGGCCCGGCAAAACCCGTGATCTTTCCATCGTGTCCAAACTCTTGAGCATGCTCTGTCGCCTCGATGGTTACTACAGAGAAGAATACTCCCCCCCCCCTTTTTTTAACGTGAGGTAGAAATTTTAAAAAAGAGTGCTTTTTTGTGACTACTTTCCCCCCCCCCCCCCACCCCTGTCTTGTTTTCTCGTGGACTATCCGCAGAAATAAGAGAGTGATCTTTCTTTTACTTCTTCTCGTTTAAACTGTTGAGGGAAGAAGAGAATTATATCTAGAGATATTACAACATTCTTAATTTGAGCTGCAAATAAAAGATTGCTTAGTTATGTCTAGAAATAGAGTATTGACAAAATATTTGCCAGGAAATGTCAATAAAATAAGGTTCTGGTAAGGGCAAGCTTCCTAGATTATTCACAGAAAAATGAAGATATTTTTAGACGCTGAGTGCTTGGAGAAGGAAATGTGTCCATGAAGTCGTCAGTCTTTTTCGCATGACTAGCAAGTGGAAAATATGGGTAAAAATCTCTATTTCAATCTAAGATTAAAGCAGCAGATTTTGAAATGTTTTTTTTGCCAAAGACGAGCCCACTGACGTATCTGATACTGCTCAACTCTTGATATTTCTTTGTGAAACAAACAGCCATTTTAAAATCATGAAAGATTTAGTGGCTTGGAGGAGTATGTATGAGAGCGCACCACTGGCGAGGAGGACCTGTGCAAAAGAGTTTCAACCATCATAAAGGACCTTTCTCTTCCTTAGGAAAAATGAGTCGGATGACTACTGATAGTGCCAGAAATAGAGTAGACTGGCATCAAAAGTATTTAGAAAAGAAGTCTGGTCAAATTGAAACAAACCTCAAAGGTTTCACTGAGTTATTGTCTGATGTCTGTGTTTAGTCCTGTGAATTTGA
Source organism: Biomphalaria pfeifferi (assembly GCA_030265305.1). Classification (NCBI taxonomy): domain Eukaryota; kingdom Metazoa; phylum Mollusca; class Gastropoda; family Planorbidae; genus Biomphalaria; species Biomphalaria pfeifferi. Next base: position 2,694,191 of record JASAOG010000021.1, on the reverse strand, counting down.
TAAAGGGTTGACCCACACAACTTACACAGATTTTCTGATTTTACGAATATGAAGAAGTTCTATTTTGCAGTAAACTACGCTGCGTAAGCTGAAGAAAGTGATAAAAATGTTTCTTATCTATGCACCTTTCAAATGAAATAGCAACTCTTCATTCAGCTGGCAGAAAGAGATCACCTTCCTAGCAAGTACAGCACTATAGCACACTTTCTCAGTGATGAATGAATCAATACTCATGTTACCTAATGGACTCACTGACACACATTCAGTACTCTTACTTGGTGCCTCATTGGTGCAGAGGAATAATTAGAAGTTCAATAGTTTTAATCAAATGTTTTCTGGTCCATTTTAGTCAATCTTTTTTTGGTACCTTTTCAGTCAAAAATTCAAATGACCCTCAGGTCTAATAAATTAGGCAGTACTGTTGTATAAAAATAAACCCCTAGAGAGTTGGGATCAAACAGGTAACAATTTCAGAAGACCTGAAAAACTGCAGGTGGAAACAACACATTAGCTATACTTTCTCTGTCATGTATTTTATCCTAGATGTGTGAACTTTTAAAGCTTTGAACCATACTATTTTAAGTATTTGGTTTTCCTGTTCTACCAGGGTGTAATAGTACAAATAAATCAATGTAGGCCTATAGATGTAAGCTTTAATTGATGTTTGTTTGTGTTTTAAATAACAGTCACATTAACAGATTTAAAAGAAAAAAATATTGACATTTCTTAGGTTCACAACTAGATCCACAGAGCGCAAAGACTCACTGTACTTGCAAAGACTCACTGTACTTTTGCTCATTTTGTGATTCTAAATCTGCTACACTCTACTAAACATTGATTAGAATCATTAAATGAATACATATTATTAAGATGAAATACCTTTTTTTTTAAAATAATAGTAAACAGGGCTTATTTAAAAATGTTATTTTAAAAATAAGTAAATCATTAGCCAGGATATTGTTTAACTTTAAAAAGTTTTATTTTTGTTAAAAACTTGATTCTTGATCAGTTATTTATCTGTCTTTAGCAATTCATTGTGTTATATCTATAACCAAAAGTTAAGAACAGAGAACTATAAAAATAAATATAGATTTAGATCTGGCCTCAATGTTTTAAGAAGTATAGTTTATGCACTTTGGGTGCGATCAAAAACTATTTTGAAACTAGGTATTTCGCCTCTCAATGACTTGAAAGAAGCACAAGGTTAGGAGAGACTATGGACAAGGTTAGGAGAGACTATGGACAAGGTTAGGAGAGACTATGGACAAGGTTAGGAGTGACTATGGACAAGGTTAGGAGAGACTATGAACAAGGTTAGAACTACGGACAAGGTTAGGAGTGACTACGGACAAGGTTAGGAGTGACTACGGACAATGTTAAGAGAGACTATGGACAAGGTTAAGAGAAACTATAGACAAGGTCAGGAGAGACTATGGACAAGGTTAGGAGAGACTATGGACAAGGTTAGGAGAGACTATGAACAAGGTTAGGAGTGACTATGGACAAGGTTAAGAGAGACTATGGACAAGGTTAAGAGAGACTATGGACAAGGTCAGGAGTGACTACGGACAAGGTCAGGAGTGACTACGGACAAGGTTAAGAGAAACTACGGACAAGGTTTAGAGAGACTATGGACAAGGTTAGGAGTGACTATGGACAAGGTTAAAACCTTTGTAACACCCATCAAACGACTGAAACTAATCGATGGGGACAAGTAGCAAGTGTACAATGTTGGGAAACAGAAAGGAAAAACAGAATACGTTCGCTTAGACAACTCTGTTGAGAAATAAAAATACAATGAGTAGCTTCCCTTGAATCTGATACTTGGGTTGAACGTTGACTTGGTGATTAGAGAATGTCCAAACTACAAATACGGAGCCACAAATGGGTCAACAAAGATGGCTGAATCGTTGAATACACCTGGCACCACTTATCTTATCAACACATCTAGCTTAATTTCAACTTAAAGGTGTATAGTAGTGTGAAGAATTGAACCATTATCTGCTTAGTTGCTTCAATGAACTTAAAAGACTTATAGTAGTGTGAAAAAGTGAACCCTTATCTGCTTAGTTGCTTCAATGAATTAAAGACATATAGTAGTGTCAAGAAGTGAACCATTATCTGCTTAGTTGCTTCAATGAACTTAAAGACATATACAAGTGTCAAGAAGTGAACCATTATCTGCTCAGTTGCTTCAATGAACTTAAAGACATATAGAAGTGTCAAGAAGTGAACCATTATCTGCTTAGTTGCTTCAATGAATTTAAAGACATATAGTAGAGTGAAGAAGTGAACCATTATCTGCTTAGTTGCTTCAATGAACTTAAAGAGATGGATAGTGTGTGAAAGAAAGAGCAGGGATAGAACTATATAGGGTTACAGTCTTGAGAGATAAAGATGCAAATTAAATATAACTTTTGTTTTAAAAATAACTGTATGGAATAGGTGGAACGAAGGTGTCATAACAGTTAACAAATGCACGGCCCTTCAAGGAAGAAACTAGCCAGGCCAACTAGTACAACTGACAGCATACACCATTTGATAGGATACACCATATGAACCAAGCACTATGTCTTCATTAAGTACAAAGCCTAACTACGAACCATGCACTATGTCTTCATCAAGTACAAAGCCTACCTACGAACCATGCACCATGTCTTCATCAAGTACAAAGCCTACCTAAGAACCATGAACTAAGTCTTCATCAAGTACAAAGCCTTCCTAAAAACCATGCACTATGTCTTCATCAAGTACAAAGCCTACCTACGAACCATGAACTATGTCTTCATCAAGTACAAAGCCTACCTACGAACCATGCACTATACCTTCATCAAGTACAAAGCCTACCTACGAACCATGCACTATGTGTCAATGTAAAAGCTAATGTATGACTTACACTATTTCCTAAATGATAGCACAGACTAATTATGTCTGCATCAAAGAGAGGAGGACGTCTCGTGTATCACCTAGTTCATGAGTAATTTCTTTTAACGCACACACAAAACATCTGATTGAAGGACACTGTAGTTGAAATGTTTACACACAAAAATCCTTAGTTAGAACTTGTACACAAATCTTACCATAGTCTGTGTTTGTATCTGTGTTTGTTTGTTTGTTCACTAACACGCAGAGCAGGTAAGTAAAAGTTGATGAGCTGGAAATTAAAACTAGTGGCACAGACCCAGGAGGCAGTAAAACCAAAATGGAATCTAACAAACCTTGCTTAAATTGTTAGAAACTCATCAACCATCGGGATTGAAGACTAGAGAATAGATCGGCATGCGGGAATCAACGAGAAGGTTTTCTTTTACATTTGAGATTGTGATCAAGAACCAAGTTTGGCTGTGACAAAAAACAAACCCAAGTTTTGCTGTAACAAACCAAAGTTTGGCTGTGACAAACTCAGGTTTTGCTCCAGTTCCAGAGTCTCTAGAACTCACTAGCTGCCCTGTTGATGTTTGTGCCCTGAACCCCCCCCCCCCAAGTTGTTGCCCTGTTGATGTTTGTGCCCTGAACAACCCACCCAAGTTGTTTTTACAACGACAAAAATATAGTCCCCGTGTTGCACTAAATAAAAAGTTCTCCCCAACAGTCTTTTAAAAAGTGACTAAGTTCAAAGTAACTATTTCACGCGAGTGTGTGTGTGTGTGTGTACTTTAATGTAAGAGAGAAAAAATTATTTGATCGAAAAAGAGTCAAAACACGTTATAGGTACGACACCAACCAATGTCTAGTTTTAGTGTGCACTCTACCAGGTACGACACCAACCAATGTCTAGTTTTAGTGTGCACTCTATCAGGTACGAAACCAACCAATGTCTAGTTTTAGTGTGCACTCTATCAGGTACGAAACCAACCAATGTCTAGTTTTAGTGTGCACTCTATCAGGTACGAGACCAACCAATGTCTAGTTTTAGTGTGCACTCTACCAGGTACGACACCAACCAATGTCTAGTTTTAGTGTGCACTCTATCAGGTACGAAACCAACCAATGTCTAGTTTTAGTGTGCACTCTATCAGGTACGAGACCAACCAATGTCTAGTTTTAGTGTGCACTCTATCAGGTACGAGACCAACCAATGTCTAGTTTTAGTGTGCACTCTATCAGGTACGAAACCAACCAATGTCTAGTTTTAGTGTGCACTCTATCAGGTACGAGACCAACCAATGTCTAGTTTTAGTGTGCACTCTATCAGGTACGAGACCAACCAATGTCTAGTTTTAGTGTGCACTCTATCAGGTACGAAACCAACCAATGTCTAGTTTTAGTGTGCACTCTACCAGGTACGACATTAACCAATGTCTAGTTTTAGTGTGCACTATATCAGGTACGAGGCCAACCAATGTCTAGTTTTAGTGTGCACTCTATCAGGTACGAGACCAACCAATGTCTAGTTTTAGTGTCCATTCTATCAGGTACGAGACCAACCAATGTCTATCTGAACTGTATGAGGAGTGGAGAAGGAAGAGTAAGAAAGGAACTTAAAAATCAATGGAAATATGTTCCCAAAGCCGCTAACCTAAAAATGCATATTAATGAATGAAGCCAATAAAATATTAACATATGTCCTCGCACGCAGCTAACTCCACACAGGCACTCATTGTGGGTGCGGTCTAATACTAAGAGATAGTATGGTGACACGCCTATCCATTAGAAAGATGAGAGTGTCCATTCATCATAGCCTGTGAAGGGAGAATATCATTTTAGCCGAAGGAAGCAACAAGATAGATGATAGGCTAAAGTACAGGGCTACCCACGTTGAGATTGCTATATCCCGTCACAACAGAACAGAGAGCATTGGGCTTGGATCCTATGAAAGACAAAATAGCCTTTTTAAAAATGAATCTCTATGCGAATATCTGCAGGAGGAAAGAGCCGGTGTGAACATATAAATATACATAGATTTAAAATGACCAACATGTATGGCGATCTAGTTAGCTGCAGTCAGAGCTCAAGACAATATGGTGGTGTAAATCTAGTTAGCTGCAGCCAGAGCTCAAGACTGCATGGTGAGGTAATTATAGTTTGCTGAAGCTAGAGCTCAAGGCTGCAGGACCGGTCTAAGGCCGATTGCTCCAAATAGGAGCCCCGCAATGTACATGTAGCATATATCTCTATCAGTCTTGGCTCTTGTCACAGGCTTTTATAAATGTAGGACTTACAGGGTTAACATATTTAATGTATCGTACGATTCATCTCATCTCTGCCTGTGGTCCCTTCTGGGGCATAGGCCACCAACCAGCTTCCTCCAGGCATATCTCTGTTCTGGGAGAGTCTCTCCAACTGTCCCCATGTCTTGCCCATCTGCTCGGCATCTGCTTCCAAATCGCGGCGCCGACGATTGACATAACTTTCATAAAGCCACTGGCGCCTATCGCGTTTGAGTTACTTCCTACGTAGCTTGTATTTAATAAATGTTGATAGAATGTTCCAGTGTATAGGTTGTTACTGTAAATAAAATGAGAAGAGCGGAGAACGCACTAAAGATGACAAGATAATAAATAACAAGACTGGAGAACTTATGGAGAACGCACTAAAGATGAGAAAATAGTAACAAGACTATTCTTTGGTTCAACGTCCCTACTGTTTCTAGAGACAATACTTGAGAAAATGTTTTCATTGAAATATTCTTTCGTTCCAGATACCTTCGCAACAAACCTTTCAGAACAGATTTCTTTATTAGAATGTTCTTTGCTTCGACAACAATTTCTCTGTGCCTAAAACGTTCTTCTAGTCCATTGAATTCAGTTGGCTGGCTGCAATAGCTTGAAGAGTAAGTTTTCTTGCTGTGAATCAATGGAGCGTGACTTGAGGACAAAATGTCACGTAACTGCTACAAATGTCACATTTCAACCGGTTTGTTTCTTGGTTACAACATGATTTGTCTCTCCAACGGGTTAATGATGTCATGTTAGCCTGCCAAGAAATAGATTACAAAGTAGACCCCCACTAGAACCCAATTACTCTTAATCCAGTAAGTGTCTAGCTTGCTAAGCCCCGAACTATCGTTAGACAAATAAGCATAGCTCCTATAGATTTAGTGTACATGGGCCTGACTCATGAACATCTGGGTAGACCATATATATAAAATACTGGTTTCTAGATTGGTGTTGCCTAAAACTGCCCAATGATCGTTTAAAAAAAAAGCTATTTGTAACAGTTTTCCCTAACTCTAAACTCGGTGTCACCTTAATATTTCACGCTGTGACATTTGATCTATATCATCAAGCAAAGCATCCAGTCGTTATCTAGCCCCCGGGTTAGGATTTCGGAATGAAATGTTGAACTACAGACTAAGCAGAAACTGTGGGCCTATCTACAGGTAGATGAACGAGTGTAACCTACACAGTGAAACTTAGCTTTAGTCTAATCGGTAGTCTAGAGTCTTAGTGTATCAAAAGTTGAACATATTAAGAGGTCATATCATAGTGAACACAGCACACAATATAGAATCAATACAGACACAATGACACAAGAGAGGCACACCTCTGTGTATTGATCTACATCTACACCACTACAAGCAGAGCACAACGAACAAAGCAAGACATGGAACAACTTGAATGTGTAGGGATCACTCAAGACAATAAACACATCACATAAACAAACATAACATTGTGAATGCATAACACATCATAGTAAACAAACATAACACTGTGAATGCGTCACACATAATAATAAACACATACAAATACAAAATACATGTATTAGAATAGAACGCATCGATTAAAATATAATCTAGTCTATTGAACACATCTGGACTCTATGTATCAATTGCACGAAGGCACATATCACTACACATTCAGTTCAGTAGACACACCAAATGAATGCAGAGCACACAGCATAGAGTAAACCGTAAAGACACTTCAAAGTGAAGAGGTCTTAGAGACACTTCAAAGTGAAGAGGTCTAAGAGACAGTGAAAGCATTCATTGCGTCATACACACAGCATTCATACACAAGCAATCATGGGACTTTCGTAAGACAAGACATTGCTCCAACTGGTAGCTCTACATTGTCGTGTAACAGCAATCAGGGAATCACTAGTTTGACTTACCTCTTCCATTATTCCTCAAACATGATTTGAATCAAGAGTGACTCAATCTTTCACTGACTCAATCATTGACGTCACGTACGTGTGCCCCTATTAACTCGCCTACACATTCCACACAACGGATCATCTTCATTTCACAAATACTTCCAAAGAATGAATCACGAATCAACTGAATCAAAGAATATCTCCCGCACAGAACTATGTCACCATATAGATCTAGATGCAGTCGTTACACACCACCGAATACGACCGGTCACGACATTTTCCTTGGGACAGAATCAATACAAGTCTTAAAGTTATTTGATGCGACTATGAGTAGAGCCTGGGTCTCCGGTGTAGACACACCCACACTTGTACAACTTCACCCTCGCCTGTGTTTGCCTATGTCTCTACATGCACCACTTTGCCAAGCCGTTTTGCCGGTAGACGTTTTAATTTCCCAACCCCCCTCTCCTGTATGCCCTATAACGGAAGCACTTGAATATTATAATGACATTGAAAAAGACAGGGGCGGAGCCATTTCCTCAAACACAAGATATAGATAAACGGAATATGTGTTCTAATAACAGACTCAAACAGGATCTATTGAATAGTCTGTAAGTGTCAATACAACGAAGACTTTCAAGTCAAACATATTCAGGCTAGTCCAGTCATTTGTTGGCCATGTTTGCACGATATACGATATGTGGACTAGTGTCATATAAAAAATAAAAGAGTAGATATGCCAAGGGCATGCTTGATTGGGCGGCCTTCTTCTGGGTCTTATGGGTAATAGTTGGTTACCTTGGTGCGAATAACTAAGATTATGTTGTTGTTTGTTTTTTTTATTAACAACGATGGGCTTAAAAAAAAATAACTTGAGCTGAGGAGCAGAGAAGTTGTTTGCTGAGCTAAAGTATCCTGACGATGTACTATTCAGCCTATTATAAGACACGGTGGCTTTTATAAGACATGCTACTAGCACTTGCGGTGTATCCTGGTTCCGCCCCTGGACAAGACGACAAGGAGGAAGTGTAACAGCCTTTCTGTTCCTACAAGTGACGTCTTGAGGACACTTTGAAGTTTCGGTTTCTACCTGTCATACCTTTGCATCGTCCTCTGTGTGAGCGTGAAGACCAACCATTCTGTCCGTGTGTGTGTGTGTGTGTAACACGAGTCTAGTGTGAACGTGTTTCTGTTTGTAGGAGTGCACTTTACTCGGTGGAGAAACTTGGGCGGAACTTGTAAGGAAATCTTGATCATAGAACAGGATTAAGACAGCTAGAGACTGTAAAGCTTCAAAAAGATTTCGTACCCTCCCCCCCCCCCCCCTTACTTTAAGTATGAAAGCACGAACACTTGACCTGAAGGTTTAGACAATCAACGTAGTCTAGAGACCATCTGTTGCAGAGTAAACACGGAGACACTTCTTCAGCTAATGATACAATGGACATTCATAAATGCAGTAGCGATACAAAGTGATTCGCGTAGACTGACCTTGATAGTCACTTTTCCTGTCCGATCTATTGAGAATCACGGTTTTACCCTAGCGTTAGATGTAAGCAACATTCATCCCAAGATTGGTCCAAAGATGTTTTCTATTAATAGTAGAACCTTACAATTAGCTGCACATAGTACATCAAGAACAATCGAGTTTTATTACATGGACACAGCGGGGGTATGTCTCTCTCCATAGATGGAGCAGATAACTTTGTCTCACACTATACAAGGGACGGAGGGGGGGGGGGTGCTCATCTTTCTACATTTCCTCTAGTCCCACAACTCCTGTTCCTTAACAAAACATTCTCACCACATCTGCTTAACGTCCACAAGTGACTATTTCTATACAGGTTTATAGAACTGGGTAATACAAACTAAAGTGATTTGAACTGTGATCTAGTCAGACACTAAATATGGAACACGGCCTGCAGAACAAAAAGAAACTCATTATGGGACAGACACGATAGCACTGTTCCACACCACATCTAGTGCAGACCGGAAGCGTCACTAAATATGAATGAATACTCTTAAAATCGCAAGACTTTTGAAGACAATTTCTTAGAAGTATATTTCAGTGTTACACATTTAAGTTCGCAGACTTATTCGTTGCTTGTAGAGTCTAGTAGCTAATGGATCCCTTTAGACTTTCCAGTAGTCACCATGATTACCTTAGAACGTAGCCAACTCTGTCACCGCCTGACGTTACACGTACGTTCTAGTGTTGACGAAATGTGACAACTATCAATTGACTAGCCGGATGTAGCATGACATCTTAAGAACATAACAAGTGACTCACTTCTCTCTTAGTCCAGAGGCGGGCCGATGTAAACAACAGAATGTACTCATTCATGCAGCCATGGCGATGTAATGTTCCATTCTACATATCATACAATTATTAGTTTATTTCATTGTTATATAAAGAACATGAAAACTTTCTCATTCAGATAATGTTGGGAATGTACTTCAGAGCTTCTAGTGGACATACCAAGTGTACACTGTAGTCATGTCTAGCCTGGCCAGCACTAGTCTAGAGTACGTACCTCTCCTTCATTTAACGGCTACCTAAAACAACAATCTCGGTGTCCACCAATGTGTGTTTCAATCGGATAAAAGCAGAGATATTTGTATACATCAAACTCTGGGACTTAAAGACTAATCACCACAGCGACAAGGAGACAAAAGGACATGTCCTATATTGGCTTGAAATATCAGGACATGTTGACTTGATTGTTTGAGTCCACAGTGAAATTGGGTCATGCAAGACTGAACTTGTAAAGGCGCGTTAAGAAACCGATTAAATAACAGAGGAAGTATTTAGAACTAACAAGACAGATGCTAACCATTCAATAAAACAAGTAGTTTGTAGAAGACACATGAGGTCTAAACTTACTGTTCAACATTGATATTTGAAAAAGCAATTAGATATACAAGTAAAAAAAGGATGGAATAACTTTCAACAAAATCTTAGCGCTAGGTCTATTTAAAAGTACAAACACATGATACCAATGTACTTTATGTAGCATTCACTACATACTGTACGTATGTGACTTTTAAAAGATCACTTTTGATACAGTATAAGTTCTATAAGACAGTATGTGTGTATTCATAGGATTCAAAAGTCTGTATGGGATGATCTGTGATGCCCACACCAGAAGTACGTAGAAGTCAATAAATAGATAGTTACCACCAGCAATGGGAGAATGAAAAAAAAAAGGGGGGGGGGGGGGGGGGACTAGACTAAAAATCTTAGGCAGTAAAATGTATTGACATCATGAACAAGAAATTCAGTGATACAAATACAGGGGGAGGGGAGAATAAATTGTACTTCAAAAAAAAAAAAAGGTTTCCTATTAATATAAATAGATGTTAGCCTCTGGCTATAGACCAGTAATGTCCTATAGGAAAATCCTAATGCGTTTTGCTATTGATTTGTTCAAACGTATTGCTAACTACAATGTCTATAGCAGGTTGACTAAATGTGTGCAGGCAAAAATGTTTGAATACAAAAATACAAAGACAATATAAGGATAGTCATTTAGAATCAATCATAAATCTTACCACAGTCCTAACCAGTGGCGTCACTATGGGGTGCGGTCCGCTATGGGTGACACCCATAAGGGGTGTTTTTTTTTTTTGTTTTTTTTTAAAGAGCACAGGCTCGCCAAATGAAGTCTTGCTAAACACAAAGACGACGAGCAATATGTTCTACTGTCGCGTCTCTCACCGGCCCGACCCTCACCCAATGTCGGATCTATTTACAATTTTGCACAATTATTTCTTGTACCTGACAAAACAAGAATCAATTAAAAAAAAAATAACCGATTAGTTAATTAACTCTTGGTAATAAATTATTTTGCTTGATATCGAACAAGGGAAAGAAATTGTCGACCAATGTGGTGGTATACGTTGAATGTCGTAGAACTTTCATTTTAATGCATTTAAAAAGCGATAACAGTACATTCACTCAAACCGTCTCCTTCTCACTCAACCCTTTTAGTTGTTTTAGACTGGCCCAGACAAGGGAGAGGATCATAGCACGGTGAGAAAGCTTAGAGCATGAAATTGCGCTAAATATTAAAAATATTTAAAATAAAAAAAATTAAATAAAATATTAAAAATATTTAAAATAAAAAAAATTAAATAAAAATTTTAACAATTGGTTAAAAATTCATAATCGCAGATTATTGTTAGTCTAGATCTATAAAAAAAATTTTTACATGATTGATCCAAACAAATTGATACCATCACATTTAATATAAACTTTCTTTCAATTTTTAAAAAAATGTTTTCCTGTTATATAAGTCACAGAAATTCAGGTAGGAAGGTCAAATGAAAGACCTCCCCGAGGTCAAAGCCTTGTACTAAAGTTAAGGAGAGCTGGTTTCAACACTAATACAATTACCTTCAAGTCAATCTCAAGACAGGGAAAGATAATTCTATAGACAGCGGAGAGGCGGAGGGGGAGCAGACACGAACAATCTCATTCGTTCCACAGTCCAACCTTTAATTATACCCTAACAGATAAGTGGTCTGACCTGTGACGTGCGTGACTTTTGTTTGCATTAGCCTTGTGTTTAAACATGTAAGACTTTATTTCTCCACGCTCTCTGTGTTCCAGAGTTTATTTAAAGCTGCTGAGGCCTAGGAAATCAACATACTAAATAAGCGGAATAAATCCTGTGAGTAGGGCCTACACTGCTTTGAACATTCCCTGAAGCAACAGAGTCTTGAGAAGTGGACAGATATTTATTACATTTAAAATGTACAGCTTGCTCGTGGTCAAGATAATTAGTCAAACTGAAACAATGTTACTAACTACAATTAGCATTGCATGCACCACTAAAGATATTTATCACAATTAATACAGCTCAAGTAAAGACTAAATAAATAGATCAGCAAAAAAAAATCTAAATTGCTGATTCATTGCTTGGACACGGACACAACGGGCAGCCTAATCGAATGTTACAAGGAAATAAATGTGTTCTTTAGGGCATTGGTCCCAGAGGTCAACATTGAGTGCCTAGTCACGACCAGCTCTTGGTCAACTTAGTAGTCCATGATTAGTTGTTTGTTTTCGTGTTCAACCAATTTCATTCTGTGGTTCTGCAACTAAAAGACAGACTCTACGTGGCTTGGGGGGGGGGGGGGGGGGGGAGGGGGGATGCTATGCAACGGTAAAGCTTGGCATGGATACTGCAGAGACAGATGGAGGTGAGAACAGCCCCCCCCCCCCCCCCCAACTCACACGACATCAATCTGGAGACCGCTACATTGAAACTAAAGCTTTTATACTTCAGTTCTATTGGTTTGGTTTTGCCCTACGTAATGAACATAGGCAAGGGGGCACAAGTCTCTAGAAAGATAGTGTGGCAGATAAACAAGCGGATTTCACTATTTTTATCAGAAGCTCTGGGAAGACAAACATCAAAGAATGGAAGGGCCTGCCATTGAAAGAGGTTCTAACCAAGCCAAAAGACAGAAGGGAATGGAGAAAGACGGTCGACAAATCTTGCATGGTGCCCCAACAGACTATAGGGGATAGGTAAATGAATTGCAAACAATCAAGAACAACAACTCTTGTTCACTGGCCTAGACAACAAGAAGAGACGTGTACGTATTGAAACTGTTGCAGAGACGTGTGTATTGTTAGGTCGACTGACGACATGAGAGTAGAGAATACGGAGATTTAGTCATGTTAGTATTATTATTACACTGTTAATATTCATATGTATTCAATTAGAACATGGTCTATATGGTGTTATTGGATTATTATATCCTGAATTTTGTATTTGTAGTGATTGCGTATTGCACTATAATATTGTACACTGCTTATGAAATGTTTGTACAAATATGAGACCTATACATACAAACTTCATTCTTTCTCTTTGAAAACAAAAGTCCATCATGTCAGTAGTTTGTGTCACAACAAAACTATTCAATAAAATATTTTTGTAACATTATTTTAGAAGAAAAAAAAAACTTGACTTATGTTTTTAAAATATACATCACTCCTCTTATTAGTCTCCCCTGTTTGTTTGTTTTTTAAACGGTTTATTTTTTATGAAAAAAATTGTAGGCATATTTATTTTTAAAATTTTGGGATCTAAACGGGACGGACAGACAGACTAACTGACAGACAGGCGGACGGACTAACAGACAGACCAAACAAAACTATTTGCGGCAGTTCCCCTTTGGGAGACATTAAAAAAAGGGATTTTTTTAATCACGGGAAATAACTCTATATTAACATATGAAAGAGTATAAGATTAGTTATCTATCTTTAACGATGAGATACAAGTCAAGCAATTTTCTAATATATTCACGGAGTAATGTGTATTTTTAAAAAGTCAAGATCTTGATCTATATTCTTTATAATACGTATTAACTGTATAAGTGTCATGGGAAAGGCTTCGGGAGTCAACCCTGAGGAAAAATCAGGAGCTGGCGACCCTAAGGCAGTTTGCAGCAAACAGTGCTACACTCCGGCAGAGCCTGCGACGCCGCTGACCCCAAACTGTATCGCACTGCCGTTCCTTTGGATACATCAGCTGCGTGGAGAGGGGGGAACTGATGTGTGGGTGACATCGTTTCGACCACACCTAATGCCCAGGCATTCATCTCATTTCCATGAGATGATCCATAGTCGCTTCCAGGGCTGGTCTTAAGCCACAGCAACCTATGCGGCCGCAGTGGGCCCCGCACTTTCATAGGCTCCGTGCTATGCAAATTCTAGGTGTAAATTATTAATTAAACCATTTTAACTTATTATTAAAGGTTCCTTGAATTCTCCTGAAATTATAAAATATACGAAAAAGTCGTGATAATCACCTGAAATTCTTTAAAACTTCTGAAAACTGACTTACAACATACAAACTTGTCATTTCGCGATGTCATTCAATATGGAAAACGCCAATCCTACTCGCGATTAAAAAAAACGGAATTGTCAGCTTTCATTTAATAAAAATGTAATAAGGCGAATTTTAACCAAAACAAGAAGTTCCAATACTTAATTTACTTTAATAGTCACTGGCATACAAATATAGATCTAAATCTATCTCGACCTCATAGAAAAAAATAACAAAAGCGATATTTTGCTAGTCGATAGTAAATCTAAAAGGCAGATTTGAATGTTTATCGGCTATTTTTTTTGTTGGAAAACTACTATTTACTGAAGATGGCTCGTAAAGTTAATTAGACAGTGATTGTGTACTCAGTAAAGTATAAATAAAATTCAAAGACGAATTTATTTTCTTAATACAAAATCTTAATTTTCACTTATTATCCTTATCACAAGAGAAATTAGGCCCCGCGCAATCCGTTTCGCATAGGGCCCCGCAACCTGTAGGACCGGCCCTGGTCGCTTCGCTTCGTGTCATAGAGCGAATTCTTCAGGGATGCCATGTTCTTTATTTTCTCAATTGACACTATCAAACGCTTTTTACGAAATAAAGTCTAAATAAGTCATCATTCATTGGAAGGACACAACTCCCTAATATAGATTCTCCCGCACCGTTCGGCCCATTGGGCGGCAAGCTGCCTAGACAAAGATCTGTCACTGGGAATGTCTCCTCCCACCTGGTGTCCACTGAGGTCCTCCATGAAAGTGTGGCGCCAAGTTATAGGAGGACGTCCCTGTTCGCGCTTTCCTCGTCATCGCAAGATGAAAGCGATTTAAAAAATGGTCTTGAATAATTCAAGACTAGAAGATTGTGTTGGGGTGGGGAGCATTGTTCCGGACAAAATAAACATTTAACAATTATTTCAACATTCGAGCAGCACGGGTATCAGATCAGCTTGGTGCTGATAAAGACAAGATTTAATTAGCAGATCATGTCAAGTTTAAAGTAATCTCATTTTGTTTCAGGGTCCGCTCACAATGTCTTGTTTGTATTTGATGTTAAATTATCACACAGACTTATTGTAGTCATGTTGGATAATGACATATTCATATTCTCTACCCATCAAGCCCGGTTGAGAAATGAAAATATATGCTCAAGGGTTGTCAGTTTCAGAGAAGAACTAGAAGGCTTTATCGCTTCTTAGTATTGTACCCTAACCCATTACTTTAAGTCCTTTATTTCCACTGTGTACCATAAGCCCTTTATATCAACTGTGTACACAAAGTTCTTTATTTTAACTGTGTACCCTAAGCCCTTTATTTCCGTTATCTGTACACTACACGTTTAGCACAAGAATTCAGTGTGTACGAGCAAGTCAACTAAATGAGCAAATAAACCTTGCACAATACATATTAGATGGAAGATCTCAAACTGATTCTCCAGGTGATAACGACACAGCAACACGCAGACACTAAAACATCGTAATAAAATGAACCTAGCCAATCAATACCTCCCATCCCTTCTCCCAACACACACACACACACACGTAACAATGTTGTTTCTATTCCCAGGTCCCTAGCCTTCCATACAAGACAGATGATCTTAAAATCAATGAGTTGGTTGAAATCAACCAATCAACAGACTTTTCCGTTTTGTTTCACAATCGACCATTGTAAATGTAAACAAGTGACCACAAGTGTTCATTCAAAACAAAACAAAAAGTTGGCCTTGTCCTAACTACATTTGTAGTCAGTTTTTGAAAAGACATTTTCTAGCAAGCTTACAATTGGAAAGGCTAGATTAATATGGTAACCTTGCTAACATAGTAAATATTTAGTGTAATGTTATTCCCTGACAGAGCGACGCCGCTGATTCCAGCACTTGCAGTTCCTTTGGATACATCAGCTGCGTGGAGATGAGGGCACTGCTGTGTGCACAACATCGTTCCGACCACAGCTTAAGCCCAGGCATTCATCTCAATTGTATGAGATGATCCATAGTCGCTAAGCCACCGAAGGAGGCCATATCTTCTAGGTAGACGACTGTAGACCTGATAAGACGGCGGTGTTACGAGATTCCCGGAACACTTTTCAGGCAGACAAAAACTGAGAATACTTGAAAGCTAATGGCTGTCGAAATGGACAGTTGGAAAACTCTTTATTAAATATCAAGAACACACATTGAGACTCAAGTTTCTTCTTCTTCGTTCTCATTGTTATGTTGGAGTGTTCAGATGACTAGACCAATACATGAGATGAACTGCGCAGTGGTTTCCTAATCAGGGAGCTCTTTCTGATAGTTTTCTTTCTATTGGGGTGATTTGGGGCCAATGTCTTATACGGGCCTCTTGGTATAGAGAGCAGTTTTGGAGGACGTGGTCTGCATTCTCTGGTGATTCTCCACATTGGCAAATTTCACTGGTTCCAATTTTGAGCTTCCGGTACATGTGTTGTCGCATTCTTTTGTGTCCGGTCCTGAGTCGAAAGATTAGACGTTGGTCTTGTCGGGAGACTCAAGTGAAAAGTTATCATCCAAAAGACAGGCGCAGAAAACACACAACTTTCCTTTTTTCAACAACAACCTCTAACAAATTCAATCTAGTGTTTTATCTTCAGAAGCGTTATCTGCCATCGCCCTAATGTCTTTTTAACAAGCTCTCTCTAATAGAGCCTCCAATTCTCTCTGGGGTATGAGTGTTACCAGGTTAAGAAATGCCGTTCTGCCTGATGACGACAGGGGCGCGGTGGTCGAATGGTTAAGCGTTTGGCTTCCGAACTTTAGGTCCTGGGTTCGAATCCCGGTGAAGACTGGGATTTTGAATTTCGGAATTTTTAGGGCGCCCCTGAGTTCACCCAATTCTAATGGGTACCTGACTTTATTTGGGGAAAGTAAAGGCGGTTGGTCGTTGTGCTGGCCACATAACACCCTGCTCGTTAACCGTTGGCCAAAGAAACAGATGACCTTAATATCATCTGCCCAATAGATTGCAAGGTCTGAAGGGAAAACTTTACTTTTTTTTTTACTGATGACGACACATCCTGGCAAAGGACAAGTCGAATCAACAGACCCTAGTTTCCTGTGTTCCAAATGTGGCTGGTATGGTACTATGGTCCTACTTGACCTAGTGTTCCTAGGTGGCCTGGAACTAATCTAAACATACCCACTTCTTCCCATCCCCCGTTAACTGATAAGATCCTGCCCCATTTCTTCTTTCATTTGACATATAGCAATATTTATTTCCGAAGTCAACAAATACAGATTCACCTTTACTTTAGATAGGCCTACACGTTATTTTTTATCCTTCAACTTACGTCATTATAGAAAAGTCACATACTACTGACGTCACATACTACTGACGTCACATACTACTGACGTCACATACAACTGACGTCACATACAACTGACCTAGCAATTTCAAAAGTTAATGTGCAAAAATAATAAATTGTAACATGGGCTAAATTAAACAGGAAAGAAATGTTTTGTTTGCATCAGAAACAAGCTATAGAAAATAATTTTTTTTTAAAGAAAGCTTATTGAAAGGAAAGAACCGCTAATTACTGTCATTAACTGAAGATTACAGAGTTTAACCCCCTTTCAGTTATATAAAACGAAATTAATTAATAAGTACTAAATCATTAAATAACTGGTTAATTTTTCTTTTTTTCATGTATTGTCATCGACTATGAATAATTATTTAAAATTTCAACTTGATCGAGAATGGAAAGTGGGAGAAAAATCGTGTCAAAACGTAATGAGGGGATTAAATCCATATATATATATTCAAATCTCTCATTAAGTAGCATTTATTCCCTTACTTTGATATCAAACAAAATAATTAACCACCAATAATTAATTAACTAAGTGGCTAATTTTTTAATTGATTCATACCTTGTCAGATTTAATGAACAATCGTGCAAAGTTTTAACTTGATCTGTGAATGGGAAATGGGAGGGAAAAAACCTTTGTACCAGACATGCAGACAGACAGACAGACAGAGTGAGTTGATATAGGCTTTGTAAAAAAGAGTCCATAAAGTCCGTGGTATTTTGTTATTTTTTTTAAAAAAAGGGTATTTAAATGTTGATTTTTCGGCTCCTCCAAACTCTCTGAACACAGAAGAGTACAATAAGTAAAGAACACTTTCAGAACTTGTGATCTAGGGGCAGATAATGTTAAGGTGGCTCAAGGTTAACGAGCAGGGTGTCATGTGGCCAGCACAACGACCAGCCGCCTTTACTTTACCTCAACTAATGTCAGGTACCCATTGAGGATGGGTGGACTCGGAGGCGCATTAAAGATCTGGAAATAAAAAATTCACTAAGATTCGATCCCCGGATCTCTCGGATCTGCAATAATATTTAATAACTGTCCTCCAAATTTGGAGTAAAAGTTTCCTTCTTTAAACTTTATCTAGGGCTCAATTCTTTCTGTACATCAACATAACGTTATCAATCAGATCTACTTTCTGTTCTTGTAAATCAACTTGTGTTACAAAATTCTAGTTTTGTGTGGAGTGTTAATTATTTAAGCCACACAAGATAAACATGTTTTATTAGTTCAAATGTTTTAATATGTCAATGAGAATTGAAACTGTCCTAGTCTCAACCCTCAGCTCAGCGTTAGCGGAAGTGAAAGCATTGGTCGGTAGAGAAAGAAACATGTGCTGGAATTTTTGAGAAAATGGAAATATTTCCAAACTGAAAAGTCATTCACCAACTGTCCTATAGTATTATGTCCAACAGGTCAAACAGGGGTCATCTAAGAACGAGAACGTTCCGAGGTGGACACTATTACTTCCACTCTGATGTTATCTATCGTCACCAGAACATCACGCTGATATTTTCAACGCTACATATCTGACCTCGTAATGATACTACATACTAGTCCTATGCAAGCTTAATAATCTACTAATACCGGTGTTAGTATCAGAAAGTACTTGATCCGTTGCACTAGTAAGCTGAGGCGCCATAGTTTTTATTAAAATCGACAGATTCGGTATCGCAACCAGTATAGACTATAGACCCATTCTACCCCCC
Organism: Biomphalaria pfeifferi; assembly: GCA_030265305.1. Taxonomy (NCBI): domain Eukaryota; kingdom Metazoa; phylum Mollusca; class Gastropoda; family Planorbidae; genus Biomphalaria; species Biomphalaria pfeifferi. Next base: position 2,675,287 of record JASAOG010000021.1, on the reverse strand, counting down.
CCCCCCCCGCAACGAAATAAGCAGGTAAAGGAAACTATGGGAAGCCATTATTTCGACCTTTCATTCTAAAGACTTCGACATAGCTTAATATTTTCATTCTTCAACTAGCAGAGGACCACACTTGGGTTGAATCGAACAAGTTGTTCAGCGACTTCCTACCAATATGGGTGACATGTCCTATACTTTAACTAGCAGAGGACCACACTTGGGTTGAATCGAACAAGTTGTTCAGGGACTTCCTACCAATATGGGTGACATGTCCTATACTTTTACTAGCAGAGGACCACACTTGGGTTGCATCGAACACTCATTCCTATGACTGGACCCATCCTTAAGACATGGCTAGAGGAGGGAACCTAAACCATCTCAAGTCAATATTCAGCCCATGCCGCAGCCTTCATAGTTGATTTCGGCCCGCCACCGCTGCGTCTCTCACACTTCGAGGACGAACAGCAGCGAACGGGGCATTCCAATCTAGTTTTCAGCTGTAGCTGGCACCTCCCAACGTACAAATCACGCTAACGGACTAGAACAGTCTACAGCACCAAGTCAGAGGGATAAGTATCTGAGAGGGACGCGACTAAACGCAGGATTATAAGAGCTAAGTCTTACAAACAATAGAGCTCTCATACTCGTACATATCAGCAGTCAATAGGATGAGTTCACTTATCTTTATTGATAGATTACATTAGGATTTATCTCCCAACGTTTTGTCCCTTTCTTTCTTACCTTATATGTTACATTAAATAGTTTCATCTTTCAAATTGAAGTCATCCTTTTCTATATTGTACGTTTTCTGTTTACCAACCAGTAATACGAGCTGGTCTATGGTGTCGTTAGAAACCCCTAGACCTAACGTCACCAAAACTAAATTATTTCAATAATTAATTGATTTGAATGACATCGTCTTACTGGGTGCACGCAAAACATGCAGCCCTTACAGCTACTATTACCTCTGTTCTGAGCTGTATCATTAGTCATCACATTGAATGTTTCCAGGTTTTGTGAACTTTATAGCCATTTGAATCTTGGAATTTGCAATTTAATTGTGTTTTATCTAAGTTTGAAGTTCGCTTTAACTCATGATCTGCACTGAACCTTATTACTTAGTTTTGCTATCGCCTAATTTCATAAAACGAATGGAACTGGGCCCGAAGATAGTTCGATTCCCATGTTAAATTAAAGCCATGCCAGATGAACATATTATTTTGTTAATGTCTATTAAAAAATTAGATTTTTGAAAGTGAGAGATAACTATGGCACAGTTTTAGTGAGTGTATTCCTGCATTAGATCTCTAGTTTGTTTTCACTACTGTGCACTTACCTTTGTATGTTGAGATGACGCTCTGGTAGGACTGATTAAAATGCTATCCACTTGCATGTGCGTTGTCCTCTGAGAATCTTCGGCTAGAGAGCTGCCAACATTGCTTTTTTCCTCAGCTTCATCGATATCCTTATTTTGTTTCTCTCCAAAAACTGGATCAGCATTCAAGCCATTATCCACTACAGTAGTATTTGAGTTATGTGAAACAGATTTCTCTTCTTGAATTTGATCATACTTACAAGTTACATTGTCGTCCGTATCGATGAGATCATTACATTTGTGTAATTCACTGTTGTCATGGACAGTTTTATCTCCCTTTATCAATGTAACGCTGTTGCAAGTATTAGGCATCTTTTCCCTGTCCATGTTGGTGTTAGCAGGGACTTCCTTGTCCATGACTTGTCTGAGGAGATACATCTCAGTCAGCCTCTGTCTACTTTCATCCAATATCAAAGTATGCGGGTGCATAATATGCCACGTTTCTGCCAACTCATTTAATGGTTTACCTTTTTTCTTTTTCTCCTCAACATTTTGAGCAGCCTTCCATTGCTTTCCATTTCTTTCATCAATATTTGTAGTCGGGGATTGAATATCATTGCTATGAACACCATTCTTAAGAGTAGTAGTTTCCTCTTGGTTATCATGCCCATCAAAATAATTACCGGTAGATGTTACATTTACTTTCACGTTGATTTTATCGCTATGTATAGCGTGCCGTAGCTGATCAGCATTCATCATTTGTTGAAGTGTATTGTTTACTTCATCCCCATTAGTAGACTGTTGTACCTTATCATTGACTTCATCCCCATTAGTAGACTGCTGTATCTTATCATTGACTTCATCCCCATTAGTAGACTGTTGTACCTTATCATTGACTTCATCCCCATTAGTAGACTGCTGTATCTTATCATTGACTTCACCCCCATTAGTAGACTGTTGTACCTTATCGTTGACTTCATCCCCATTAGTAGACTGCTGTATCTTATCATTGACTTCATCCCCATTAGCAGACTGCTGTATCTTATCATTAACTTCATCCCCATTAGTAGACTGCTGTATCTTATCATTGACTTCCTCCCCATTAGTAGACTGTTGTAGTTTATAGTAAGCTTCATTCTCATTCGTAGATTGTTTTAGTATATCTAGTTTATCATTTACTTCATTGTCGTTTGTAGATTGTTGTTTATCGCTTACTTCCTTTCCATTCGTCAGTTGTTGTTTATCGTTAAGATCATCCCGATGTATATGTTTCACTAGGTTCTCGTTTTCTCTACTTTCAAGACAACTGAATTCTTCTAAAGCAGCTATTTGAGAAGCAGTTCTTTCTAAAGAGATCTCACTTTCAGCTGTCTCAACATGACAAATAATCGTTGTTCCCATTTGATCCATAATGAAACTGTTAATTTGATCAGTTCCTTCAACATTGTGTTCACACGTATTGAAAGGGATCTCACAATTTTCGTTTAAATCGGTTTTGATTTTATTTCTCTGTTCAAACTTCTCAAATTGTTTGTCTTGGCACTGAAGGTTCATCTTTTCTTTGATGACTGAACTTTTCAAATCTTCTTTAGGTGCTGAACTTTTCAAGACTTCTTTAGGTGCTGAACTTTTCAATAATTCTTTAGGTGCTGAACTTTTCAAGACTTCTTTAGGTGCTAAACTTTTCAAGACTTCTTTAAGTGCTGAACTTTTCAAGACTTCTTTAGGTGCTGAACTTTTCAAGATTTCTTTAGGTGCTGAACTTTTCAAGACTTCTTTAGGTGCTGAGCTTTTCAAGACTTCTTTAGGTGCTGAGCTTTTCAAGACTTCTTTAAGTGCTGAGCTATTCAAGACTTCTTTAGGTGCTGAGCCATCTCTGCTGGTCTGTGATGCTTCATTCTCAATGGTGATAGAATTTGATTTCTTTTTCTTCCTTTTCTTTCTCTTCTTTTTCTCTCCAGAATTTTGTTGCTTTACTTTTGGATGTTTCATTGGAATGGGTTGCCTGTCCATCCCTTGTGTTCCACTTGTGTCAGTGTCATTGCTCTCATCTTTATTGCCATCTACTGTGTCATTAACGTCTTCAGAATATACGGTTTTGTCAGTTTTAATGCCATTGGTGACATTGGCTTCACTGCACATGATGTCAGCTCACAGAAATGTGGAAAATGTTATTTGTAAAAAATAATTGTCACGTGACAATGTTACTCTAATTTTAAAAAGATGCTTAGTGGGAATTTCAGTGTGTTGACTCATTCATCAAAAAAAAAACAAAAAAACAACTATTCTGATTTCCTCCAGATGAGTTGAGATCTTTTGTTACTATGAAGTTCAATGAATGAAGTAGACGTCAATCAGCTTGTAGCATTCTTTACCTAAGAAGACAAAAAAAAAGACAATACATACAATATCTTGAGTATTACTCTGTGTTTAACAAAGACATTTATGTATGATTAGACAAGAGTTTACCATGAAATGTGCACATTTCTCATGGGACACTTCTAGTGTCACAATCTCTGTAGTACTCTTAGGGATCTCAAAGAAGACCAATAGAGATGATAAGCATCTTATATAGACGAGTTAGGGGGAGGGACACGCGCAACATTGTCAAGAGGACTTGATCGATTTATGGTCCCAAAGTAACTGGTGACATAACTCAATCGTTCTCAAACTACATATGACGCCCATCAACCTGAAAAAAAAAAAGGTTCGCGCCCCTTTACTTGGTCAGCTACGGGTCTAAGCTATAAGCTTCTCCAGAGGGGGTGCAGAGGATTTTTAAAAAAAGATTAGAATAGAATAGAAAAACTTAACATAAATTTCGTTGTTTTTTTCCTTGTATTTATTAAATGAATGTTTATTAAAAAGAGTCCATTTCGATTGTCCAAGCGTTTTCCTGTCTACTGAGCTGTAGAACTTCATTCTCCTTAAGTCTGCAACGTACATTTTCTCAACTTTGGTGCAGTTTTTAAAAAAAAAAATGATATACAAAAGAAAGTGTTGAAACGCATTTTAAGCTGCAGTAGGACGGGGAAATTTCCCCATTCTGGCCTACCATTGAGTTGTAGTGTTTTTTAAAAGTTTTGAGGCGATCTTATAGCAGACAACTATGGTTTAAAAAAAAAGTATTCATTCTAATAAATAAAATAATAAATATTAGAAATAATTAATTACTTTATTAATATTTGAAAAAGGGTTTATAACAACAATGAAAATACATTTTTGTCTCTTGAAAAAAAAAATTTACGCTCCATCGTCAACACGCCGCCTCCCCCTGCAGTTTGAGAAATTAAATGGATGAGATTGTTTTATTAACTTTACCAGAGAGGTCGTAATGACCTCTGTGTCTTTCCCAAGTCAGGATAAAGGAGGAGGGTCAGGCATAGGACTAGCAACTCCACCCTAACAACTACAGAAAGCATACAACAGATAATAAACTTTGTCCTGAGAGCAGAAAACTCAAAGTGATGAAAGCCAAAAGAAAGCTGCTAAGCAGAATATCTTTCTAGCGACCAGGAAGCTAATACATAGGCACATAGAATGTGAGGACCATGTAGGAAAGTGGAAAATCAATGCAGGTGGCAGCTGAAATGAGAAAGAACAACATCTCAGCATGAGAACTTTTATTGTACTCTGGACAATGAGGTGATTGACGTTTCACATCCACAATGAGTAGGGCTTATGTTATTAACCAAGAACAAAAGGATGGGAAGCCCATGGACCCAGGAAAATTGCAGCAACCTTTAGAACTAACAAGCAGAGAATACACATGAATATCATTCATGCCCCCACAAATGATGGTGATGAGGAGGATAAAGATCAGTTCTACAGTAGGTCGCAAAGGATCCTTGGTACATAGCCAGACAAGGATGATACTGTCCTAATGGGAGACTTTAATGCTAAAGTATGAGGTAATAACTCCTAACTCCTAATTCGAGGAGATCGTGGGCACCCAAGCTCTTGAAGAAATCAATGAAACTGGAGAAAGATTTCTATAGGCTACGTATGTGTCGTAAATAGCTTGGAGGCAGTTTACTTTTTATCACAAAAACATACATTTGGAGATCACCAGAAAATAAGACTGAAAACCAGAGCGACCATGTTTGTATAAGCAAAATGTTGAACGACCGTTACAAGTTGGTAGGGTACGAAGTGGGCAGCCCAAGACTTCAAGCACACACAAGAGAATGAAATAACCCTAACCACATTGACGTACTCGCTAACCACATTACAACCTAATACTCTCCCATACTGACTATCTAGTACATCTATCACATTGAATATCTAGTACTCGCTAGCCACATTGACTATCTAGTACTCGCTAAACACAAGGACTATCGAACAGCAACATTTTAAGGCTACTACTATTTTGTTTGTCAGCTGTATTTAGTTTCTATAAGACTCTATAGGGTGTAGGCGGAAACTTTCAAGAATGTTCAAAGGATGCCAGATACTAATGAAATAGAAAGCATTGGGTGTATTTCTTTCCGCTCTTGCTTAACAGTGAGAACCGGTATGTCTTTTTTAAACATGGCTGGACAGTAACTGTAGTATTCCTGGACATTCTTTCTACGTTCTATTCCAAATATTGTCATTTTATTGACTTAAATGGGAGGACAGCATTTTTCCTATTTCTGCTTAATGCAACCTGTTAAGCCTACTTGAAAATTATCTTTTTTGAGTCGTAATCGTCCGCTTGCAATTGGAGAAGCCCAGGCCGGAAGGAAAATAAACATTTAATGACAGTCAAACTTTTTTTGAAGGCATTCGAAATTGATGGGAAAAACAATAGCTTTAGAATGGCACCGTTGTACAAAAATATATACAATGGGATCAGTCCGGATACCGCGGATCCATAAAGCATACACCGAAATAAACGGTCTAAAAAACAGTTGAAATGTGACCTTCCTGTAGGAATAACTATTTGGTTTTAGAAACTATGGAAACAACACTTAGGGAACAAGCTTGTGTTACTTGGACCAAACAAATAATTTAATCCCAATTAGTCTACCGGTATGACTATTAATATGTCTTAAACCAATTACCATCGTATCTAGTAGAATTCCCCCGTCATGCGACAGAGTGCAAATCATCAACGACTGTCAACTAGCACTCAATACAGTACCTTTGTGAACTCTCGCGTTCTTTGGTCTCTCTTTGTCTTAACATGGTGAGTAGGACGGAACAGCAAGTGTTATGTAAGTAGATACACAACTAACTCCTGAAATACCAGTCCTATTGTTATGCATGTAGATATATCAATGGAATTGTTATGTATGTTTATACACAGCTAACTCCTGTAAGACCACTCCAATTGCTATGTTATGTATACATCTAGCTCATGGAATACCAGTTCAATTGTCAAGTATGTATACAACTAATTTCTGGAATATGTCGTTAGAAATTACGTGCCAGCACGTGTAGGTACGTGCGAGTGATGAGTTGTTTGAAGGCCTGTGTTAGCCATATGATAGAACTATTTGTGCTGAGTGAAATATTAATTTGCTTCAAGTTTGGTCATTGGACTCAGTTTTGCTCAATCAATAGACCCGCTGAGAAATCCTTTGTTTGGCGTCCAGTGATAGCGCCGTCAGCCATGGCAATGTTTAGTGAAACTCATGTTATGCAGTGTTCTAACTGTGAATTGTTCTCACCCATTTTTAGCGGCCCCCTAAAGGGGAAAAGACGCTATTAGTTTTGTATGGAATGTCTGTTCGTCCGTCCGTCCCGTTTAGATCTCGTAAACTAGAAAAGATAATGAAAATCTGACATCATAATATTTTAGACTTTAGACCATTCAAAGTTCTGATGCAATGGCTACTTTTTTCTTTTCTTAACGCGAAAAAAAAATTTTTAATCACTTATGCAAGCAGTTTTTTTTTTTCATAAAAATACACCACTTTTACAACTATTTACTATTAATAGTAACAAACAAACAAACACTGGAGGCACTTTAGTAGGGGAGTTGACTATTTACCATATTTATAACACATTTACGCAAATGTTTTTTTGTTCTGTCATACTAACTACTATATTTATACAAAAAAAAATGTTTACTTTTTTTAAAGAGAAAAAATCTATTAAGTATGCATATAATTTAGACATAATTTAAAACAACAATTAACAAGTAGTTTGTTTGTTTTTTTAATATTATCGCGTGAACTGCAATATCACATAATAGCCATAGAACACTGAACTAAAGAAAAATTAATTTTTTTTTACGGAAATAATTTTTACTTAAGGATTTGAATAAGAGATGACCCTTAACAAAACAATTAGATCATTAGATATTCATTATAAGACATCAGTTAGGCCAGGTTCACATTTAACTCCACATTCACTTTCACCTATCCTTAGGTCTACTGGACCGCTGGGGCACCACACAAGATCTGTCAACCTTCTTTCTCCATTCTTCTCTGTCACTTGCCTTTGATAGAATTTAATTCTGATGCTCTTTCTGAAATTATTTATACCTGCATTTTTATCTGCTGGGTTGACCACTTTGGGGGCTGATTTTGAGTTTGTGTTTCCACACAAACTGTCTTTCTAACATTGTTATAGATAGATATAGATAGATAGATAGATTAGATAGATAGATAGATATTCTTGGATATAAGTGGATGAAGTATGTACTGCTGACTTTCTCTTGTGGATCGTTGCTAAATCAATGTAACAGCTCAATCAGTTCGTTGTATATCGCTACAAAGATTGTTACTATTTTAGTAAGAAATAGGGAGACTTCAGAGAGTTAGGGAGAAAAAAATCATTAAGCGAGAGGGAAGATGATTCGATAAGCAAAATATTTTGTACAAAAATACATTAAAAAGAAAAGCTTACATTGAGTGCAATTGCATTTATTATTTTTAATCAATCATGTAATTAATTTTAAGTGGATTTAGACTAACAATAATAAATGTGTGCGATTAGTTATATTTGTTTTCATTGTTTTTGTTTGACGAAACTTGTATGCGCATAGTATATGCATGAGCTAGGGTCTAAACTCTGAACACTTTAGTGGAAGAAGGTTTCCGTGCTGCATTATCGAAAACATTTTTTTTTAAAGTTGCTGGATTGTGCTTTCGAACTCGAGCATGCACGCTGGAGGCCGACTTGTTAAACATTGTGCTATCCAAGTACTTCTAAAAGTAGGTTTTATATTCTATGGAAAGTTTAGCGAATAACCTAATTCCCTACAACAAGGTTATCACTCCTTAGCTTAGTAGGTTTTCTGTCTCAATATAAAACTAAAGTACCAGGTGAACGAGCCTCGCTCGGATGCATAATTTGTTAAGGAAGGATATATACCCGAAGTCATTTTGAGAATATTTTTGTAATTACGAAAAGTCCTCCTACAGTCTAGACAAACCACAACTCACGTCGTGTCGTTTTACAATGCATCTTTTGCGTAAAACTATTGGGTTATTATTGGCTTTTAAGAAAGTCTTTGCAGTGTAACTTCTAAAAGGGTTACGTTCTGACATTTAATATTGCAATTAGTATATTCATTATGGCTTTAGTACGAAGCATCAAGTGATGCAAAATCTCTACGTTATAGGGTAAAACGTGCAACTTGTAACAAAGTAAAATAGCGCATTTTTTCCTAAGAGACTTAAAAACATCGCGTTAGTATTCCAAAGAAGCGTTATTGTGGGGCATCTCTGTTACGCCGACCACCCTTCAGCTCACTAAAAAAAAAAGTGCCCTACCCAGCGTGACTGTCGGACTGTAAGAAGTTCATACCATTTCGCAAGAATATCGCTGTTTGTAGTGAGGTCTTGCCATCGTATGTCCATGATGGTGTGCAAATATCTTTGGTGAAGGCGTTCAAGAAGTCCTAGTTGCCTTTTATAAAGTAATCATTTCTCAGATCCACAAAGAGGAGTTGAGAGAACCACTGCTTGGTAGATACTGATTTTTGTAGACAGGCGGAGCGATTTATTTCGCCACACTCTCGCTTGGAGGCTTCCAAAAGCACGACCATCCCTGATCACATATCAATCATTTGATACTATACTTACCAGTTATGTTAAGTTATCTACCACGTTAAGGGATGTCTATGCTATGTGATCTTTGGGTTGAGTAGATTTTATTGGGTGACTTCTGGAACATGACTTCCGTGAACTTTCTTTCATAAGCCACGCGCCAACTCTAGGTGTAAATTATTAAATTAAATCATTATAACTTATAATAGGGTTACCGGTATCTGAAACTCATAAAAATGTACTTAAAATAGACAATATTGTCATTTTGGGGTATCCATCACTAAGGTAAACGCCAATCCTACGCGAGATAAAAAAAAAAACGGCGTCGTCAGCTTTTATTTAATAAAAATGTTATGTAAAGAAGAATTTATTTTCTACTACAAAATCTTAATTTTCTCTTATTATCCTTATCCCTACCCTCATTGGGCCGCGCGCAATCCATTTCACATTGGACCCCGCAAATGTTAGGGCCGGCCCTGATTATCATGTTAAGTGTGTGCAAGTAAGGCATAGATAAGTTGTGTTATGACCACTTCCTATGTTTTGGTATGGGACAGTAGACTTCGAAGCTTTAACACATTGCAATGATTTACCAGCAAAATAATAAAGTAAAAGCTACCTACGGGTCTACACAATTAAAGTGAAAACATTTTATAAAGCCTTTAAAAGACAATAACTAATCATACATCAACAAATGTAATTTCATTATTTTTCCTCCATAGTTACAACTAAACAGATCTAGTCTCTAGATGTAACAACACAAACAAGTCAACTAAAAAGATCTCAGATCTAGTCTCTAGATGTAACAACACAATCAAGTCAACTAAACAGATCTAGTCTCTAGATGTAACAACACAATCAAGTCAACTAAACAGATCTAGTCTCTAGATGTAACAACACAATCAAGTCAACTAAACAGATCTAGTCTCTAACAACACAATCAAGTCAACTTAACAGATCTAGTCTCTAACAAAACAATTAATTCAACTAAATAGATCTAGTTTCTTACAACACAAGTCAACTACACAGATCTAGGCTCTAACAACACATGCCAACTAAACAGATGTAGTCTCTAACAACACAAGTCAACTAAACTGATCTAGTCTCTGGATGTAACAACACAAACAAGTCAACTTAACAGATCTAGTCTCTAACAAAACAATTAAGTCAACTAAACAGATCTAGTCTCTAGATGTAGTAATAAAATCAAGTCAACTAAACAGATCTAGTTTCTAACAACAAGTCAACTAAACAGATCTAGTCTCTAGATGTAACAACACAAGTCAACTAAACAGATCTAGTCTCTGGATGTAACAACACAAACAAGTCAACTTAACAGGTCTAGTCTCTAACAAAACAATTAAGTCAACTAAACATATCTAGTCTCTAACAACACAAGTCAACTAAACAGATCTAGTCTCTAGATGTAACAACACAATCAAGTCAACTAAACAGATCTAGTGTCTAAATGCTTACATTTACAGTAAGAACTTAAGTTCTCAAGAAATTTTGATACCAGCACCTAAAGTAACTAACACAGCGTGCGTAGATGCCCTAAACACACACACGCACACACACATGCACGCGCAATAAAAAAAAAAAGTCTGACAAAGAGGAGACCACGCTTACTTTAGTCAACACATCAAAAAACGATGCGGCAACGGGGACATAAGTGGTCGATTTTGAAAAGGGGAAGAAATTGTAAACAACGCATGGGAAACATGAGTAGATCAACTAGCTTCTAGCGTAACTTCCTAGGAAATACATAATGCTATTGCTATATGCACAAAGAAACACGAGCTTCTAATTTTAGAACGCATTCAAGTGTTGCTCATTTAATAGCGGAGTTTTTTTGTTTCCGTCGGCCAGGAGTAAATTGGTGAATCAATACACGGCAGCAAGGCACAATTGAAAAACTAGTACTAGGAGCCTGGCAGAGTACTTTATAACTACAAGCGCTAGGGTAGCCTGAATACTAAAGTACAAATCTCGAGTTTTATCTAAAATGATTAAAAAAAAAATAATAATTAATGATTGCACTACTCAATTTTATGAAGAGTTTTAGTGATGATTATATTAAGAAAATTGACGGCAAAACTTCATATTTTAAGGAGATGCATGTCTAGCATGAAATCAAGACATTCTCCATATGAGTTAGTATCGATGTTTCTGAACACGTTCTATCTGTTTCAGTATCGATGTAATTCTTTTCTTGTTTCTGAACACGTTCTATCAGTTTCAGTATTGATGTAGTTCTTTAGTGTTTCTGAACACGTTCTATCTGTTTCAGTATCGATGTAGTTCTTTCGTTGTTTCTGAACACGTTCTATCTGCTTTAATATCGATGCAGTTCTTTTCTTGTTTCTGAACATGTTCTGTTTCAATATCGATGTAGTTCTTTTCTTGTTTCTGAACATGTTCTTTGTTTCAATATCGATGTAGTTCTTTAGTATTTCTGAACACGTTCTATCTGTTTCAATATCGATGTAGTTCTTTAGTGTTTCTGAACACATTCTATCTGTTTCATTACTATCTGTAAGTCGTTTCAGTCTCTACATAAAACATGCTTTTGATAATGCTCTTTAAAAATCGTCTTTGATCAAACTACAATAAATCAGCAAGAATGAAAATAAATATTTCAATCTCAAATGCCTTCATTTAAAACAACAACAACTGCAGGTTACTAAATATGTCGTAATATTCAAGATCAGCTTGTAGAGCAGGTAATCGGTCAGTCTATGGAGCAGGTCATCGGTCAGCCTATGGCGTAACTCATCAATCCATCTAAAGAGTAAGTTATCAGTCAACTTAAAGAGTAGAGTAGAATAGCATCATAAGTCTCATCAACTAAACTATATACAAGAAACTACAGCTATCATGTAACCCAAGTAAGGAGCTCTTGATTAGTTAGACATACATTATGCTATTTAAGAAGACAAAAGGAATATTTTGATTTCTTAGAAGATCCCAACCAAGTGAATTCAACGTCTAGAATGATCATGAATAAAGTTGAATGTATCGTTTTCCTCATAAAAGAATAAGCTCTCTGTATTAACATCAACATTAACCATCAACATTGAAACAATCTTTTCAACAAGAAAAACTTTTTTTTAAATTATATAATTAAGTTAATTGTATATCTAATAGTTTGGATCAGTCATGTCATTAAATGTGTAATAGATCTATACTAAAAATAATAAATCTGTGCAATTAGAAATATGTTTACTAATTGTTTTTGTTTAGCGCTATTTCATGCTTTATAGCTTTCTTGATGCGCTATGATCCTATCACGTCTGGACCAGTTGGGAAAAGGAGGAGGGTAGGGGAGGGGAGGGGGGGGGGGGTGTGTCCCTATTGAATGTTGACGTCATCACTTTTTAAATTGATCTTTCAAAAAAGACAGAAACGAAAAAGCTTATTCGAGAAGTGTGTCATTGTATCGTGTCATTACATTGAATTAGCTCTAAACCAAGAACAACAATACATCTGTGCGACTAATCATATTTTTACCAAGTTTGTTTTTTTTTTTGTTGTTTTTTTTGTTTAGCGCTATTTCATGCTTTTAACTATCTTAATACGCTATGATGTGTTATGATCCTATGAGTTATCTGTTGGTGAAAAAAAAAAAGGGAGGAAAAAAAAAAGTTATCTGGGTGGATTTTCCGTAATTGGTTTTTAAAAGCATTTACACAAAAATGAAACGAACTGAATTTGAACTAGAGAAGATTGCATAGTTATATATTGTTTTGTTTCAATTTAGAGCGGCAACCCACAAGGGAGACTAATTCAGCTTGCACCACCACTTCAGTCAAGTACACTTTTTTTCCGTTGTTCGAGATACCAAACAAAATAATTAATTACCAATAGTTAATTAACTTATTGGTTAATATTTTTTTATTGATGAAATAAATAATTGTACAAAATTGAAGCCTGTTCTGAGGTTGGGTGCCCGAGAAATAACGTGTACAAACTTTGTACAGGACAAACAGAGTGAGTTGATAAAAACGTGTTCACTCAGGCCTCAAGGGGACTAATTCAACGTATACCCACCACATGTCAAATTAATTAACTTGGTTAATTATTTGATTGATTCTTTTTCGTCAGCTACGAGAAATAATAATACAAAATTTCAACTTGAACCGAGATTGGGTGTTGGAGAAATAACGTGTACAAACTTTTGACCAGACAGACAGAGTGAGTTGATAAAAGCTTTGTAAAAAAGAGAAAGTAATGAGTGTCGGCACACTTTGTGGCTGGCTTCTGATCCAAAGTACAATAAATGAAACACTTGCACGTCTCAGTCTGAGCCACACTTTCATCTAGTTGACTCGAGGGGCACAACCAATAGTCAAAGCTCGGAGCTTATAAAGCTCTTCCACCAAGTGTCTTGGAGACTGATCAGCTCCTGTCACACATTCCAAGCAATGAAATGTTTGAGATCTACGGTTTGTTTTTAAAAGATTTTTCCCTGCCCCCTCCCTCATCCAGCTTTTTTTTTAAATATAGTTTTATGTATTTTATGTACATAGTCTCTATGGAGTCTAGCTGTAACAATACAATCAAGTCAACTTAACAGACATGGCATGGGTCACCAACTGTCGAAAATCAACTTGTACAAATACTTTTGTTTGTTTCTCTGTTAATCAATACATGTTCGTAAGAAGCTATTAAGTAGACCAATTGGACACATTATATTGATGTGGAATGAACAATAAAACAAGAGCTAAGGCCTACTCAGTTTCAACACAGACGGGACGGAACACAAATAAACACACTACTTTACATTTACGATGAAGACACAGACAAGACAGAGGTTCCATTCAACACACACAACTTCCAAACACACAACAAACACACATTCGCACTTCTGATGCGTGTACGGTGCCGGGGGGGGAGGGTGAAAGAAACACTGACAGACACGAATGGGAACAAAGATGTCAGTGTGACGTCATAGATGAGTCAAAAGGGAGACACTCGGGCAAGTCAATACTAGTCAAAATGTGACAGCAGGAGCGGAGTAACATCTGGGGCTCGGATCGAAAGGCTCTGCAGAAAGTAGGCTACTATTTCAATGGTAACAAGATCTATCAGCCTACGAGACAGTTCAAGCTACTATCCAGCAACAATATACATCTGTACTACTACTAATGCAATAGATTGGCAAGATTGGAATAGTCTACACCAGAGATTGCCAGTTTGGAGTAACCATTTCCATGACATCCTAGTTACATATATATTCACGTAGTGCAGCAAAAAGATTGTCAATCACAGTATGTAACAACAGAAATTAATAATTGTTGGAGTAGTTGGGGTTTGAGAAATCAAGAAACGGAAGTTAGTTTTTCTGCAAAGATTAAAAACATATTTCCAACGTTTGAATGGCACAGTATGTTTAGTCAAGAAACCTAAACGAAACAAAACAAAACAAAAAAAAAAGAGAGGTATTTACAGGCATTACATTACTCATATTACACTATGCCAATAAGTTCTATACTTGAATGAATCCAACCCAGCGGTTCTCAACCAAGAGTTGTTAAGAAATACGGATTTTGTTTCCATTTGTAGTTACTATTGTTAATATTATCATTCGATGAAAGATGTTGCAGACAAATGAATGAGAACGATTTCAAACAGTTCAGTTGTTTCAGCTAAAATATATGTACTAGTTGATATTATTGTAACATAAGGACACCCGCTAATGTCATTTACTTGAACTATAACTGTAAGCAGAAACCTATCGTTGACAAACTATAATTCCCTATTATTTCGTGATTAAACATAAAGCATTCGCAATGTATATCAGATGTTTACTATTTGATTACAACTTGTTTTTATAACAATATCAAAAGCAGTCTTAGACATGCACAAAACAAAAATGTACAGCTGGGGGTCGCCGAGATAAAAAGGATGAGAACCGCTGCTCTTCTTGTACAAATTGTTAGTGGCATACAGTATTGTTGTCAAGATACATGCACAGGGTTACTTTGAAGCTTTGGAAAAAGTAAAATTTAGATGAAGAGATTATTACTTAATTAGTAAAACAAAACCATATAGAACAAGATATCTAATGTTACATTGATTTAAACAAAACAAAAAATGACGCATTAACACATAACTGGCCTTCAAATCCAAGGCTTACAGTAGTATTCAAATGACGTCACATTATGTTATCAGTAAAGTCCTTTCATAAAACTGGAAATGTCAAACAAGGCAAACCAATCTTCACTTGGCGATAAAGGCATTTAGATATGTCCTCTACAAATAAAAGACATTTATATCTGCCTTCTACCAATAAAAATAAACGCCTTTGAATCTGCCTTTTACTAATAAATATAGATATATTTATATCTGCACCGTACTTACTTGTGGTGTTTCTAAACAAAATGTCTGCTTATGTAGCGCCATTAATCACTTCTTAAGTAGGATAGCAGGCTTTTTGTTGTTGTTTTTGTAGTTGACTTTTCTTAAAGGAGAGAGTCTACAAAACTTGGTCTTCTATCAATCATACAAATAATTCGTAACTCGAATGTAGTGTAATCGTGTTTAAATCACTTACGTGAGAAGAAATATAAAACTTCACTTTGTGGTGTTTTGTATAAAAGCAAACATAAGATTCCAATAAGTCTCGTTTTGTTATTGTCTCCCTAGAGAACAAGTACATTTATCTGACAAGCTCAACTCTTTCCAACACACAGTGCTGTGCTCTAAGTCAACAGGATATGATCTAGATCTAGTTTTTCAAAAGAAAAGGATGAAACACAACCTGGTTTATTATTTTAAAATGATACTAAAGCTTAGACATGCCCATTAGTGTAAGAATAGGATGGTAATGTTAATATCATTGAGATAAATATGAAACTAGCCTCACAAATGTGTGAGTATAGTGGTCAGTTTTAAACAATAAGAAAAAAACACTTTTAAAAAAAACAGAACAAAGCTTATTAAGTATAACTCTACAATTATTTTGAATTAATCATGTAATTAATTTATAATAGCTCTAGACTAAAGATAATAAATCTGTGCGATTGTAAATATTTTAGTTTAGCGTAATTTCACGCTTTTAACATGTTCAGTGCTATGGTCCAATCACTTGTGTGGACCATTTGATTTGGAGGTGGGGGGTATTTGGGGTTTCTGTAATGGCTTTTTAAGTGGTTCGACTTGAATCCCATGGGAGGGGGGGGGGGGGGGGTTCAAGGCTTATTTCCCCTTAGCTAGTCCTGTCTATCTAAAACCAACTTAATTATGACTAATTGATAAAATAATAGGTCAATTTTTCGATTGATTAGTGTTTTGTTAGGGGCAATGAATAATTGTTGCAGTTTCAAGTTACTCCGCAAATGAAAAGAGTGAGAAATAACTTT
The DNA here is from genome assembly GCA_030265305.1 of Biomphalaria pfeifferi. Classification (NCBI taxonomy): domain Eukaryota; kingdom Metazoa; phylum Mollusca; class Gastropoda; family Planorbidae; genus Biomphalaria; species Biomphalaria pfeifferi. The sequence goes on along the minus strand of JASAOG010000021.1, from coordinate 2,658,638 downwards.
TAACAAGATTCCATCCAGAATGATAGGCGGAATAAGCTTTGAAAAAAAAAGGGGGGGGGCGCTTTATAAATCTGAGAAAGTTAGCAAGCACTAGATAAAACACGTTTACAACTTTACAGTTGCCTGTGTGTAGATCTACACTCCACTTGACAGTAGGGATAGGACTAAATGGCTCATTTAAAACATTTCTTTCCTTGCCTACCAGGTAGATCATACACTTATAATACCACTAGTTGTGCTCCCAAACAACTTCAGCATATGTAGCATCTGTGTAGCCTTTGGTCTTGACAAGGTAAACGTATTCTATAATACCAAAGTAACCAAAACCATATTTTGTAACTGAAGATGCGTAATATAGTTTAGGGGTCTGTTTGGGGACCAACGCCAATGTTTAGGTCTGTATCTATAAGCATAAATTGCAGAGGACAAGAGAACGGCGATGGCAGAAGAAAGCAAGGTCAACGACACTAGTTCCAGCTGGAATAACCTGCCCAGTATGGAGCCGAACATTCCAAGCTCACATAGGTCTCACCAGCCACACAAGGAGGCACAAAACCCCAGTGCAAAGCCCTCAGCCCCCTGGATGGCAAAAGTGGTCAAAATCAAACGACGATGAACGAACTTTATCTATTTACGTTGAGCAAAGTGACAAAAGCTTTCAATAAAATGGCCCACAGGCTAAGGTTGGACATTAGTGCTCTAGAGCAGGATCAACCTTTAATTATTTAAATGGCAGTATCAGGAAATACTCTAAGAATGTATGAATAGCACAGTCCACTGTGTATGTTTTAATAAATACTAGTTCAACTGGAGGAACAAATAATAACAGCAAAAATTATTTCAAGCATTTGTTCACAACCTTTGTGACTAGTTAGCATCTCACCAGGGCTAAAATGAGCAGGTGTCACATGTATTTTGCACATGACATTGGTCTCACCTGAGACAAGATATATATATATATGTAACAGTGAGTTCAAGTATTTTAAAATGAAGATTGCCCTGACTTAAGGTATTGATGTCTTACATACTTAGTTCAGGAGTAGGATTGTTCTTTATAGTTGATCAGAGTCACAGCTGACTAAACCTATAGGATACTAAATGATAGATGATAATCATTTACTTAACTCTTTCTCTCCGTTATTATTTAACACGTTCTGATGGAATCAACGTTGGTATCGTCTGTTAGGAGAGAAAGAGTTAACTTATCCCAAAACTATGGAAAAGAGTAGTTTAATTACATGTTAATTTTATAAACTAAATGTTTATTTCCCAAATCACAAATTTACTAGCAGGGAAAAAAATAGTTTTGCAAAACATTTAACAAGAGAGTGGCCAACTGAAGCAATGGGGCCTAATGAAAATTGTCAATTAAGGTTTAGTAAGAAATTGCAAAATATGTATAAGTCTTGCTTAGGTATATGTGTGTAAACATTAGGTGAGTCCAATAGAAGAAAAATATTTTTAAAATACTTTTTTTTTTAAAATTAAAAAGGGGGTTATCGAAGTGGAAAAACTCTGTATTTACATTCATATCTCTCAGTACTGTAAGATTGTTTCCCTTTTTCTTTATCAAATAAAATCAATTATCACTATTTAATAAACTAAATGGTTAATTTTCTTTTTAATGATTTATACTTTCTTAGGAACAATGAGTAATTGTGCAAAGTTTCAACTTGATCCTAGAATGGAAAGTGGGAGGTATAAGGTGTTTGTTACAAATGAGAGGACGAGCCTCCATGTTATAAATGAAATGAGGTTGCTTGTAAGAGTACCCCATGTTACATATTAATGGGGATCGATTCTAAAAGAGCACCCCACTCAATATAACAAAAATTTTGATCAATTAATTTACCTATTAGCGGGTATAGCTAAAAATATTCAATTAGAATTATAGCTAGATTTAGATCAAAAGGTCAGTGTTAAAAGTGTGCTGGCACGTTCGTCCAGAGGTGTACTGGTCCCTTCTTCTACTGCCTAGGTTATTAAGTATAACCTCCAGGTATACAATTCAACTAATGTATGCAACAAAATACTTTACAAAGTTGCAGGTAAACATATATACAAAGTTTATTTACATGAGTAATATAAATGTGTAAATAAATGGCCATCACTTCACGGGCCGACACAACAAAAGTAAACAAAAGATACTCAAAAATAGTATGGCACACAGCCCTAGTCATATTTTACATTATCGTCACATTCTGGTTATCAAAAATAAAGGTCACAGGCCTCAGGTCAACACATGACCACTTTTGACCATTCTGGGGTTACAAGCTTCAGGCTGAAACTAGCCACTTTTAGTCAAAAAAACAACAACAGGGTCATGATGAACTATAGGCTATGAGCATACAAGCTTTATAGAATCCCACCTATAGACATCCGTTTGGTAAAGCCCATCTGATGATTCAATACAGGTTGAATCCCTCAGAGACAAGGCTATAAAGATATGTAAAGTCCATCTGATGATTCAATACAGGTTGAATCCCTCAGAGAAAGGTTACAATAATATGTCACGTTTGAGAGTACCCCAGGATGCAGAACATCAGGGTAAAAATATACTGCCTGGAAATCATTTGAGGCTATATCTACAAATAAATACTTTATATAAAATACAATAATACTAAAGATATACTCAGCCCAAAGATCTCCAGAGCAGGGCACACTTCTCCGAGTACCCCATGACACACAACCACTAACAGAAAAAAATACTATTCACAACACAGGTTAAGTGGTCAAGCTGGTAACTCAGGAGCAAGTGGCAACCAAGCACAGTTTGCAAGGCCTTTTATAAACTACACAAGGGGAATCACTCCTAACTATACAAGTAATCACAAAATAGTTAGTTCCCCATTATGTCACAGTGTTCAAAACTTTAGCAGACAGACAGACACAGTGAGTTGATATAAGCTTTGGAAAAGCTTCCCACATTTAAACACCAATATACTTTTTAGCTGTGAATTCTAGAATCTCTTACGTTGCATTGTTCTTTTCTCTTTCTTCCACTCTCACTCCACTCTCAACAACTCCCCTCCCCCTTTTTTTTTTTGCAACCTGCACATTGTAATGCTCTCTCACATAAACCTTTGATTTAAATTGGAGAGCCCTGATTTTTTAACCCTGCCCCTCATACACATCCTTTTGACCAATGAGTTCTAGTAATGTATCACTTAACTAAGCTCCACACAAAAAGAGTTAGTCCTGTATACAAAATGAAGAGTGGAAGACAGACTTCATGTCTGACATGTATACTACAACAATGGGTTGTCTGCAGATGAAATGTAAGTGCATAGTAAATCTTTTCAAACAAAGCTATTCCGTTTCTCCCTCCAAGCAAGCAAGTGAGCACAGGCATTATCATTTTCCTTTGCTAAAAGTGAAACTAGTGAAATGTTGAAAAGTACAAAACTTATATTCCTTAATTATGAAAATATAAAAGTGAATTGCAAGACAAGAACTTAAAACCAGTTTTCAATACCCTTAATACATCATTTTGAACAGACGCTAATTCAGCTCTAGAGAACATACTTCCAAGCAAATTATGACATAAAAGAGAAGTTCAAGTCAGTTTTTCAGCAGCAGTTTTAAGGGTCTTAACAGAAGCTGTATTTCCACAATTAAAAACTTTGCTGCTAAACTTTCACATTATTAGAGTCCACATAAATCTGTGAACAAGTATTTTCTTGTTTGAAAATTAACAAGTGTAAAAACAGTTTGATGCTGACTGAATGTAATTTGAAAGCAGTCACTGTAAGGAAAACAGCTAGTAAGCTAGTTCCACAAATCTGGAATATGCATGAGTGCAAACAAGACTTCACATTTAGTACAATTGTACATCTGTGGTGAATTGTGATATATAAGTATAATGTAAAAATTATATGAGTAATTAGAACTTGCTAACTCTTGTTGTAATTTCTCATTGGGAGAGTAAATTATAAATTTGCATTAAATGTCACTATACACAGTTAGCTATAATATATTACATTTTCCAAAGTTGTAAGTACACACACAACACATACATTTCATACATTATACATGCACACACACATAGGCCTAATTGCAGCCCACCATTTCCATTTTTTTTCCTCAATAGAAAAAGGTTGTCCACCCAGATCTGAATTCTAGATGTAGACTAGAAAGTGCCTAAAAAAGGATTGCTTGATTTCATTGGCCCTAGATATTATGATTCTAATCTAAAAAATATATAGATCTAGGTCTAGAGTTCTAGAAATATATCTAGATCTAGACTACATCAAGAGTCTAGAATACTCTAGAATGACTAGTCTAAATCTAGATCTAGACTTAAATCTATATCAAGCTAGAGTCTAGAAAACTCTAGATCTATATCTATATAAATATAGATTTTATTAATCTAATATAATTCTAGATCTCTAGTCCACTCTAGACTCTAGGAACTAAGACAGTCTAGATCTAAAAATAAATTCAAATTCTATCTAGATGTATCTAGACTAGAGTTAGACTTTAGGTCAAATTAGGAGTTTTAGAGTAGTCTAGTTCTAGAATTTAGGTTTATCTAGATATATAGATCTAGTAAATATAGAATAATATAATTTTATAGATCTATACTATGTCTATAGAGTATAGTAGATTTAGAATAATTTAGATATAGTTTAGCTAGAGTCTTGATCTAATCAATTTATAATTTTATATAAAATAATCTACTGATTATACTGAATACTCTAAATCTAGATCTATAGACTAGATCTATATTTATCTCATGGCAATCTCTAGACTAGACTAGAATTTAAAAAAAAAAATACATCAGTACCTGTGCTGGTTAGATCTGTTACACTACAGTCATAACAGTCTAGATTAGATCTACAGCAAGCAAGGCTATCTCAGTACAACTTGTTCTTAATCCTTTACAAGAGGTTTACACTTTTACACACAAGGGCCCACTAACTAAGCTCTGATTCTACACTAGCAGTCCTAGCAATTTACTCAACGTCAACCACGCCGGCAGGACCAAAACCAGCGACGTCTCCCCTCTCCCAAGTTGACCCCTCCACAACACACACAGTGTTTACTATGGAAATGAATGGCGGAGACTTGTGTTGGCCTGGAGCGAGGTCAGACCGAAAGGGAGACCACTGTACTTGACGCCATCGTAGAAACTTGAAAATAAGATGCTAGAACCAAAGCTTCTTATACTTATATAATTATAAGGGAGATGGAACATTCAAAATCGTCTGAATAGCATGATAAATCTAGTTCTATGTCTGCATTTAAAATATTTAGCCCTAACATAGTTTATATTTAGAGCTACGGTACTCTAAACCGACATCAAATTTACACTGGTGTAGCACTGACGTAACCACGCAGACCCTACAGAGACCTGCATATTTTGCCACATCGGATGCAAGCAATTCTTCTCCGCCTCAGCAGGGCGTCCGAATGGACGGTTTAGACAATAATAAAACAAAGCTGCTGTTGGGATATCGAATCCATTGCACTGGCAGGCATGGAAAAGAACCTCAACAAAGGGGAAGTCCAATTTGAAATCCCCCCTGGGCCCCCACTTGAGGGGGTCTCAAAATGAGTGTCCGGTTTGTTTTGTTATTATTCTAGGTGTTAATTGTTATTTCTCACCAAATAGGCCTACCAGTATCCCTTAATGTTTGCTTCTTGGATGTCGATAATTTCGTGATAAAAGAGTCATTCCTTGGTTACTTTGAAATTGTGACATTTGTACAACATTATAAAGAACTTGTTATGAAAACACTGCTCATTTGCCTCCGATGAAGTTGGATGTCTCTCACATTTCAGATAAGGCCAGTCTGGCCCTTTCTTAATTGAACTTTATGTGACCTGCAATCTTTTACCAGAAGAAATAGTACTAGCTAAACTTACGGAGAATGAGTTTCTTAAAGCACTCGTCACCAGGGGCTACGCTGCCTGATTGAACAGTGTGTTATGTCTGGGGAAGCGTCTTACTCGTACCGTGTCTATTTTGACGCTGTCATTTCCAGTGACACGGTCATTACAGACTCGCGGACTAGAGACGCCGGGAACCTCCACCATTTTCCTATTATGTACCAGCTAACCGAGCGGGACACGCCATTTATGAAACGGCCCTTTGAGGAACGGAGATCGGATTGTTGACAAGGTTGTGGGAGCTCTTTTACAACCCTGCACAGTGCAATGAGGATTCTTTCAACCCCCTTAGGCACCCCCATTGGAGTCTTGCTTTGCTACCCCTTAGCCTAATTGTTTCTCCTTACGATCGTTTCCACAAGGGCGCCGCTATGAGGCAGGGTGGCATATATAGACCCTATAAAGCAGCGGTTCTCAACCTTTTAGGCTCGGCGACCCCTTTTTACAATCCCCCACTCTGCCGCGACCCCTCCCCCGCACACACATATACAGCAATAGAAGAATGAACAAAAACAATCCATTTTTTTTTCAATGGTCTTAGGCGACCCCTGGCAAACCATCAATTGACCCCCAAAGGGTCGCGATCCACAGGTTGAGAGCCCCTGCTAAAAAAAAAGGATTTTTTTCTCGGGGGGGGGGGGGGGGGAGTTTTTATATTTCTTTTTTATTAAAGCATTTAGCCTATATATATATATATCAGTGGCGTAGCTACCAATGTGCGGGTGGTGCGGGCCGCACAGGGCACCAAGTGGAGAGGGGCACCAAAATTCCCCCAGTGTGTATTAATTTCCTATTTCCTTGAGCTTTTCAGTAAAAACGACTTATTGTATGGACACGAGCAAACATAAACTACCGTATTTTAAACATGAACTAACGATTTATAAACTAGTCATGTCGCTATTTTGTTTCATCTCCTTGACTATTTCTTCCATACAATGTAAGCTATAGAACAGTTTGAATCTAATTTACTAGATTTATTTCGGACACACGGTACATGTTGTTACTACACTGATCAATACTTTGTAATATAAAGAAGAAGATAGACCAACCTTTTTTACTTCATTGTTTAGTCCATTGGTTTAATCTAGATATTGAGTTAACAAATATATTTATAAACTCTAGCTCTAAACAATTGTCTTAGTTTATCATTTCTTTATGATTCTTTATAGTTTAATTTTAGAAATAATTCTATTGTAATGTCAATATTTTAAAATAAGCTAACTTTTGTTTTCTACGAGTTTTTTTTAACTAACTAGTTAATTGTAATACTGTAACGTAAACAAAATGATGAACAGTGCTTAAGACTGACTAGTCTGGCTGGCGCCTCAAAATCGGCATTTCTGGTTCTGTCCGGTCTGGGTAGACTATAAGGGCCCCATACCCAGATCTATCGGGGTCCGTCATTACCGACCCATCGGTATAACAGACAATGGCATCTGATGGGTAAGACTTTAGTGTAGCTGATGCCAAGTTTTGGAGTATGGCAGGTGTTAATCGCCTCTTGGTGGCTCCTTTTTGCCCTATAAGGGACATGTTTATTTGTGGGGCCGGCATCTCCTCCACGGAGGGCAAGTACTAATTCTTCTAATAGGAATTCAATCAGTGGAGAGCCCAGCTGATTTTGACAAATTGGCCGCAATGTGGAGGAAGGATCGCATTTGTATGCGGTTCCTCTCTCTCCACTGTTGCACTAAGATTGTGGTGGGTAGCCTAGAGTCGCCCCTTTTGTAGCGCTCGTAGGCCGTAAGTACCGCCCTCTCCCTCCTTAAATGTTAAAGGGGCCACGTTTGTTAAGATTTCAGCAGCGTTTGTTGGGCTTGTCCGAACCGAATACAAATGAACCTTAGTGCCTGTGATTGTACTCAGTCAAGTGATTCGAGGGCAGTTTTACTAGCATATACTTCAACTGTATAGATGTACTCAATTTGTGATCTGACTGCCCCTAAGTACAATGTGTGTAGTATGTCAGCTTTGTCACCCCACTTTGTGCTGGCCAGCTTTTTAGTAACGCTAACTTCTCCGAGGCTTTTCTTTCAACTTCCTGGACGTGCTAGAACATTGACAACTTTCTATCCAGGGTTATCCTTAGATATTTTGGCGTGTTTTCACGTTGGAGTCGCAGCCCACCGAGTTGGAGCTCGAATGGAGGCTTAAGAATGTCTATCCCCAGGCTGAACAGGGACCAGGTCGTTTTGGCAACGTTTATCTGAATCTGTCATTTGTCGCAATACGAGGAGATGGTTTGGAGGTCTGCTTGTAATGCCGCCTGTATTTGGTCGGCTTTCTTCCCGGTTGACCAGAGGACAATGTCATCCGCATAAAGCAGTTTCTTTGACCGCAATGAGGTGCGTTTCTTAAATTTCTTAAGTCTAAAGAAGCATCGAGACAATTTCAAGTCACATCATTGCCAGAGTCCACCGACTATAGGCGAGCTGTTATTGGGTATGAATTAACTGAACAATTAAAAGCAACAAAGCAAGATGAGACGGTTATCATTGAATACAGAAAAAAATGTGAGGCCGACATCCTGAATGATGAAAAAGAAGAAAATACTTCAATACAGCAGGTTCTATAGACTTTAGGACAGCACACAAGCATGTCTTTAGTATACTCCTAATAAATTCATCAGGCAGTGTAAACAATACAGAAAGCAGGATAATGAACTCTAGACTGAACGACATTGGAGATTGGCCTGATGTCATCACAGATAATATTCGCATACACCTTGTCACTCAAGGATCTGAAACAGTTCAGCGTATGGACAGTCAATTCAGAGAGGCGTAGAGACATCAAGAATCAGCATAAGGAAAGACTAGAAAGCTTTCAAAGGTTTGGTTTTTCCGGCAAATGTCAAACGGCGAGAAAGTTCTTAGAAAGTGGATGTGTTATTCGCCAAAAAAAAAAGAATCCTTATTTTGCTTCATCTGCATACTCTTCTCAACTAGATCAAGTACCAAATCTTCATTTAAATCCAAACATGGATTTAATGAGTGGTGGAGGTTATCCCCGAAAACAGAAAAACATGAGACCAGCAGAGCTCACATTCAGTCATCGCTTGCTTGGAGGGAACTTGAAGTTCGCCTGAGAGTAGGGAACAATATTGACAACAAGGCCCTAGATTTGATTATACAAGAGACGAAAACCTGGAGAGTTAGTAAAATTACTATCAAAGTACGATCCACTCTTGAGGGAGCATGCGCTTCGAACCAAGCTTTGTTCCAGACATGTCTCCACAAATACAAAATGAATTTATTACAATATTGGGGGATCACGCTAAAAAACAAATCATACAGCAAGTAAAACAAGCCAAATATTTCTCTATTATTTTTGACAGTACACCTGACATCTCAAAGCTGGATCAAACTTCCAAAATTTTGTTGTCATGGATAATGTCGGGGTGCAGTTTCGTGAGTCTTTTGTTGACTTCATCGACACAAAGGACAAGCATGCTGCTGGAATCGCTGAGATGATTCTAGAGAAACTGCGTTTAGTTGGTTTAGACATAATGGACTGCAGGGGTCAAGGCTATGATAATACTGCGGTCATGAAAGGTCAAAACTATGGTGTCCAAAAACGTATTCTACAAGTCACTATTCAATGCCTGCTCAAACCTTTCTCTTAATTTAGCAGAAATTCGAGCTGATGAAGCTGAAGTCAATTCGGTAACATTTTTGGTACACTGGACCGTTTACCCCCTTTTTTCTCAACTTCAACACAACGCTGGGATATTCAAAATAACCGGAACTAGCCTTAAACGTTTACTGAGACCCGCTGGAGAGCCAGAGGAGAAGCCTTTAAGATGATTAGGGATACATTTTCTAAAATTATTGAAACTCTGGAGACATTAACTAGCAGAGATAAAGATTCATCGACTAGATCTGAAGCAGGTGGATTATTGGTTTCTATTCAGTCTTTTAATTTTCTCACCTATCTTGGATTTTGGGCTCCTGTATTAACTGAAATTAAGGATGCGCCATTCTACCTTCGAAAACAAGGATTGTCTATTCGAGACTGCTCACTCAAACTAAAAACATTAGAGACATTTTTAAGTAGTAATCGAAAGGACATCGCTGAAGCCAGCATTATCTTTGCCGAAAGCGTGTGCTCAGATCTGAGAATCAGTACAGAACCTCAAAAACGTATTGGCCATAAGAAAAAGATGCCTGGTGAGAAAAGTGACTACTCTGTACTTACACACAAAGAAGAGCTACGAAAGGAAATTTATTCTACCTTGGACAGGATTGTTCAAGAAATAATCTCCCGATTCGAGCAACTTCATGATGTAACAGATAGGTATGAATTTTAGCCGCCTTCCCAGCTATTAAATCCTCAGGTCGAAATCAATCTCGATAGTACTCCTAGCGACATTGATAAAAACGAATTTCTGCTGGAGCGAAAGAGGCCTCAACGGTTTCTCACAGTTTCATCAGAAGCCTCTGCACTTCCAAAACAAGGACCTATTGAGCTCTTGAAATTTAAAAAAAAATATCAGCTAGATGATTCAGTCCCGAATATCGTCATCATGATTCGCATATTTTTGACTATTGCGTAAGCGTCGCTACATGCGAGAGAAGTTTTTCCAAACTTAAACTGATCAAGAATTACTTGCGATCAACGATGACAAATTTACGACTCACTAATTTGGCCATTTTGTCCATTGAACAAGAGCTGGTGGAAAAAATTGATTTCGATAAAACTATTGATGCCTCTGCCAGCAAGAAAGCGCGTAAAATTCATTTGTAGTATGTTTATGTAACAGTGATTTTTTTGAATTAACAATATTTGATTAATGAATACATGTTATTTTGAACAAAAAAGTATGGTTTTGCAATGTTATTAATTACTTAGTTGTTTTTTTTGGGGGGGGGGGGGGCATCAAGATGAGGTACCGCACCAGGCATCATATACTCTAGCTACGCCACTGATATATATATATATATATATATATATATATATATATATATATATATATATATATATATATATAATTCTCCCCGTCGCTCAATAGAAGAAGAAATAGTACAAGTTTGGACGAGAAGAGGAAAGCTCACTCTCTTATTTCTGCGGATAGTCACCCCACAAAAAAACAAGAGGGGGGGGGGGAAACAAGTATTCACGAAATAGCAAGAAAGAAAACATTTTTATTTCTACCTCACGTAAAAAAAAATGCCGTTTTTATTTATAGCGCGTAGGATGGGCGTTTTCCATCCCCCTTCGTCCTGCTGGAGGTTTGGACTAGAAAGTAAACTATCGTCAACTCTGAAAGAACATCCGAAACAAGGAAAACATTTTACAAGCAAACATTTTACAAACACTAAATAGCCATTGCGACCAAGAAAGAGAACAAGTAATCTACTATGTAGCCTAATTTAGAGGTCACTAACTAGCAGGGCGGACTACACCATTGTGGGGCCCTATGCGAAACGGATTTCGCGGGGCCAAGTTTGGGTAGGGAAGCGGATAATAAGTGAAATTTAAGAGTTTGTTTTAGAAAATAAATTCGTCTATGCATTATATTCATTCTTTATTACGTACAAAATTACTTTGCGAGCGTGTAGAAAAGTCATAAAGTATATCATAATAATTTTGTTTCCTACATAGATCACGCTCAATAGCAAGCATTACCAAATGTTTCAATTTTTCTATGAGAATTGTTGACCTCAAGTAATTCTTCATTAGTTTGAGGCGCGAGAAACTTCTTTCACCAGATTACACAATTATGACTAATGATATTGCCGTTTTTATTTATCTCGCGTAGCATTTTCCATATTGAATGACATCCCAAAATGACAATTTTTGATATATATATTTCCGTATATTTTAAGGACTATTTCGTAGGCCAATATTTTGCAATTTCGGGAAATTTCCAGGAGCTCCTGGTACATTGACAGGAAGGGCACGGGACATTTTTTTTAAGTTATAAAATGGTTTAATTTAATAATGTATACACCTTGAATTAGCGCGGGTTCTGTGAAAGTGCGGGGCGCACTGCGGTACGTCACATAGCTTGCAGTGGCCTAAAGGCGCCTCCTCAAAATAGCGGCGTATGCTACGCCGCCGGTCGACTAGTTATAATTATTTTGTTTGGTATCTCGAACAAGGAAAATAAATTGTATTTAACTGACTTGGTAGTAGTATTTTGTATGTTTTTCTTTATTAATCTTGCATTCATTTGTTCTAAAGAACAGAGTAATCGCTCGATCTAGAAGTTGTATAAAAAAAATATAATTTTAAAAAAAGTATTTTTTAATTTATCTTTTGTAAAGTTGATGGGAAAGGGGGGGGGGGGTCTCATTTATTCTACTCTCTATCATTTTCTTCAATTCTTGTAGGTATAGAGCAATCTTTTTTTTTTCATTCCTCCATCTTTGAACAGTATAATAGGCCTAGAGCTATATCTGCTTTTTCATTGCCTTCTAATTCAATGTGTGCTGGGGTTTCCTTCCTGTTGTTGTTAAGATTTACAAGAGCTGTCCTGAGTAATTTTATATAGAAAGTAACCGAGTTTTTTTTTTTTCAGGATTTGAAGGACTGTTTTGGTATCGGCTAGTAGGTGGCTGTTTGGTGTACAACTGTACATGATTAGTTTAATTAGAGTGGTAGCAGCTAGTTCAAGTGCTCGCCTTTCTGCTCTTATGGCTGTTTGAGAGATCGCCTTTTCTAGCATTTCTCCATTGGCCCATTCCATTAGTAGGCCTAGGCTATTTGCCAGCTCCTCTGTTTGTGTTGGATTTTTTGAGGATCCTTCTGTGGTTAAACCCTCTTTAAATAAAAAAGAAAAGCAAAGCTGAAGTCATTAAACTACATAAGAGTAGCTAAAAATGGGTTTTAAGTTTATCCCCTTCTCTTTAAAAAAAACCCAGAAAAGTATTAAATATATTATAGGCTAGCATTGCTTACCGGCTATGCCTGTTGATTTGTTTTTCCAGGCTTTATATTGTTATTTATAGCAGGAACATCCCTCTGTTTTTCAAACTTTCTCTTTCCCTCTCTCATTCTCTCTCTCTAGAAACCCCTATTTATTTTTTCTCACCCTGCGCATTTATCGTTATTAAACATAGACTTTCAATTGGTACGACCTGCTTTATAACACCCTCCCCCCAAATACACACATATAGGCTACTATTCGGCCGTAATTCTTAGCCTATATCTTTTTTACTGAACTCCACACCTTTTCTTTTACAATATCTTCAAATGGATCGACATTTAACACACTTTTCAGCTCTTCAATAAAGTTTAAAGGAAAGCTTACGGTTTTTCGTGAATTGTGGTGTTTAGGATTCGAATCTGTTAAAACCGTATATCGTTGTGAGCACCCAAGAAGTAGTTATTAATTATATAGATTATAGAAATTTCAAGCGAATAAATTTACTAGAGATTTCTTGAATGATAGATCTAGTTCAGTGAATACAGATCTAGTCTAAATAAGTGAGTTTTAGCACTTATAAAATAGATTAATGCATTTTTAAAATAAACATTGACTATGATAGATCTAGATCTATATTAACATGTAAAGATAAAATTAAATTTAGATCTAAATATAAAATTCTAAAAATGAAAATGTCAACAAAAAAAAAACGACACCAATAGCTGTTTTTTTTTTGTTACGACATTTAGCTTCATTTCCGCCTTATTGCACCATACGAAGTTACTGCTGTTAGGGTTGTGTTTTGATAGTTTTTATAATTATAAATAGTACATAATACGCAAAACTGTTGTATTTACTTTTAAGATAACATTAGTATATCAAAGCATTGAAATATAAAAAGAATGGCGGAATCAGATTGGAGTGAGGTTACTTACATTGGACACAGACCTGGCAAGGCAAGCCAGTTGAGGTCCAAACAGGTGAGTGAGGAGAGTCACAGTCCGACAGAGTCACTGAGCACTCACAAGTCACAGTGTCACACTCAGTTGACTCACAGCCATACTGAGACTCTGATAGTGGCCACAATGTCATGTGTATGTCTAGGTCTAGAACTAGACGTAGTAGATCTTATAAATAATAAATAATTAATTGCATGACTGGCCATGACGCGTAGGTAATCATCTTTTTTGAAGTAATCATCTTTTTTGAAGTAACCTCTGTATAGTACTATAGTGTATTACATAATCATAAGATAAGATAAATAAGTAGATTTAGGGACTGTGTGTCAGTGACTAAGTAAACAGTATCTAGATCTAGATTTAGTACTACTAGTCTAGATTTAACTAGATATGATAGATCTAGACTAGACTCTACGACTCTACTCTAGATTTAACTAGATCTAGATCTCATCTCTGCCTGTGGTCCCTTGGCTTCTGGGGCATAGGCCACCAACCAGCTTCCTCCAGGCATTTCGGTTCTGAGCAAGTCTCTCCAACTGTCCCCATGTCTTGCCAATCTGCTTGGCATTGGTTAATATGCATGACGCGTAGGACGTAATCATCTTCTTTTTTGAATTAACGTCTGTATCATATAAGATAAGCATCTGCTTTCAAATTGAGGGTTCCAGGTTAGGGCTTGCCTTGTTATGTTGGATGCAGGCTTGTGAAGGGTGTGACCTTTCCATCTCCAGCGTCTCTGAAGGATATCTACTTCAATGGGCTGCTGCTTTATTTATTGCCACAGTTCCTTATTCGAGATCTTGTCTTGTCTAATAAAAATCTTCCTCAGGCAGCTATTGATAAATACCTGGATTTTTAGCGGCCCTGCTATTAGGTTTGTGCAAAATGTCCGCCTGTCACACTCAGATCTCGAAAACTAGAAGAGATATGAAAAATATTATTTCATCATTAAATCCGGCTTGAAAAGTTAAGGTGCAACCGCTACTTTTGGTTTTCTAAAAGCAAACTGTTTAATTTATAAAATTAATTATGCATGCGATTTTCTTCATAAAAATACACCAATTCTAAAACAGTTATGTAAATGTAAGGGAGGCAATGTTACAATATGCTAACAAAGATAGATAATTTTTGTGTATTTTCAGTATCACTATGTCAAATATATTTCTAAAATGTACAGGAAATGTTTACAACAAATATAAATAATACTTAAAGATTTTTTTTTCTGGTTAACTAGCTGCTAAAATTAAAAGAAAACATTTCTGTTTGTTTATAAAGGCTAATAATGCACTTTGTATGTAAATATCATGCACATTTTTTAAAATGGACTTTTTAAGCAGCGACTTTTGTGCAGTAGTGTAACGTCGCAACATGATCAGGTGCTAAACCAATTCCTTAAACTTTTTTAAAAAATCAGATTTTATTTATTTTTTGTTTAGTGCCCCAATCCGAATAAAAGAAGCTTATTTTTGTGCATTTTGTCTGTTGGTTGGTCTGTCCGTCACGATTAGATTAACAAATAACACTAGAGGCTATTGTAAATCTGATTTAACCTTTAATTTTTCATTCAGAAATATTACAATAGTTTAAAGTATCTATAATAGATTGTTCCGGATGTTTTGTGAAAAACAAATCAATGCCAATGAATATTTGTTTGCTCTTCTAAGTTATAGTATATTTTATTTCCATGCTTAAACGTTGCAAGAAACACATGATCTTTAATATATTGTTCCGGTTTTTTAATATAAATAGCATATAAATGCTAAATAAAAATATCTATACTGATTTATATTTCATTAACTATAAAGTTGTTTCGGATATTGTTTTATAAAAAACAAATTTAAGTCATATAATTATATTTTTTTCAAAAATATCGACAATAGGTTATTCAGGATTTTAAAATAAGAAAGTAATTTACTAGAAACGATTATTGAAAATAAATTTTTAGACTTATTTTACAGCTAATTTTCTTGCCGAAACATAATAAAAGTTTTTTAATCGGTAAAGAATGTTCCGGATTTTGTTTCGAAAAAGAAGTCGAGCTACATTACCTTAATTTTCTTACAAATCGTCGCCAAAAATGATCAGAATTTTATATGAAAAATCTAGTAAATGTTTGAAATCCCTCTTCTAATAAATAAAACAAATAATTTTCTCATTTACGAAAATTGGTTGTTCCGGATTTTTTATGAAAAATAGTTTAACTCTATTTATGTAAAATCGCACTTCTCTCTAACACTACATTTAACTTTCTATCTAAAACGTTAAAAAATCTAATTATCGTTAATATTATGCTCTGATTTTTAAGGAAAACAACTTCCTAACACCAAAGTATGGTTTGATAAAATCTCCATAAGGGTATGGTACATCTAATTTTCATAACAGACCATCCCAGAAATTTGATTAATCTGGAATTCTTATTTTTTTCTCACTATAAATATATAAACATCCGGAACAATCTATAATAGAAACTCATAATTAAAGCGATGTTTCGGAAGGGAAATTAATTTTAATCAGATTTTCAATAGCTTTTAGTCTTTTTTGTTTCTCGCTATTAACATAACGGACAGACAAACTGACATACAAAACAAAACAAAAAAAAGCGTCTTTAATCCTTATATATATATATTAAGTCTAACTAGCCCATCAAATGAAATTCTAAAAGAACAAACTCGGTGCACCAATGTCTATGATCCCTTGAGAAGCTGCTCGTATAGATGATATTTTTTTAGTCTAACTAGGACGTGAGACGTAATGGAATCTTTTTCTTTTGACGTCATATGGAGTTAATTCTTTAAATGAAATGCTAAAAGATCTCACTCGGTGCACCAATGTCTATGAACACTCGACAAGCTGCTCGTATAGATGCCATTTTTAGTCTAACTAGGCTGTGTGACGTATTGGATTTTTTTTCCTTTGACGTCATATGGAGTTATTCTTTTATTAAATGAAATGCTAAAAGAAATCACTCGGTGCACCAATGTCTCTGAACCCTCAACAAGCTGCTCGTATAGATGATATGTTTTAGTGACGTGGTGTTTTTTTTTCCTTTGACGTCATATGGAATAAATTCTTTAAATGCTAAAACAACTCGGTATAGTAATGTTTATTAAACCTCGTAATGTGACTCGCATTTTAAAAAGACTATAGATTTAGATCTAGATTTTTTACACTAGATCTAGATTTTTTTTTACACTAGATCTAGATTTTTTTTTACACTAGATCTAGATTTTTTTTACACTAGAGCTAGATTTTTTACACTAGTTCTAGATTTTTTTTTACACTAGATCTAGATTTTTTTTACACTAGAGCTAGATTTTTTACACTAGTTCTAGATTTTTTTTTCTTTGTATTCAAAGGGTAAAGACAAGACTATAAAAATACAATGTAAAGCTACACTATAGTCATCGACCTAAATAAATAATGCACAGATATGTATTTTAATTCCTGACATATTAAGGGCCAGCATTAAAAGTTGTGTGTCTAGACTCGAAGACAAGCCTTATTATTATTAATGCTGATGTGGACAAATGTAGTCAAACTGAATATCCACTCATTTGGACCAATAAAATTATCTATTTTGTTTCGTATTTCAGCATATTAAGTTAGAGTGAGACTTGTGAATAACATTGGCTCTCTGAAGCTGCATGTTTCATATTTTAAAATTTTATCTTTTAGGCTGTCAACTCTGCACTCAGGACAGGCGCAGACATTGAAACCAATAAGAAATGTAAATATATTTTAACATCAACTACAATTTAAAGACATGATTAATTTTTTAAATAATTAATTAGTGTCTAAAGAAATTAGGGGAATATTTTTAAAAATGTTTTGAAAATATCATTATTAAGTGAAATTCTTTTGTCAGATGCTGGAGGTCAAAATAAACAAATGTCTGCCAACAAAAATACAGCTAAACTTGATAGGGAAACAGAAGAGTTACACCATGAACATGTCGCATTGGATGTGGCCAAACTTATTCAACAAGGTCGCCAAGCAAAGGGCTGGACCCAAAAGGACCTTGCCACTGTGAGTATTGATCTGTTTAATCAGTGTAGTTTATAAACTTTACAAGTGTGTCTTCAGTATTTAATACACAAATAGAAACAGAACTTTTAAAAATTTCTATATGAGTGTTTCTCCAGTACTGGTGCCAAAAAGTGTCACATTATGCTAAAAATTAAAGTTGAAGTTTTTGGTTTCATTTCAACTGTATTCACTTCTTCAACCAGTTCACTTTAAGAATTTATCAATAGAAAATGAATTGCAAGATGTAGATTTTGACAGCAGTGTCTATTCAAGGGGTACCCCCTTTTGCGTCACAGGTGCATCACCTTGACACCACTTGATAATTTAACAACTACCAATTGATAAATTCATTGTATTTTAGCATAATATAACTGTCTATATTGTTATTAGTCTTTAGATACTGAAATTTATACTTTTGCTTAAAAAAAGTGGATTTGAGCTCAATTCAAAAATTGTGACACTACAATTTAAAGTTTTTTTAAAAGATATTCTGTGAGAATATAGAAATTATTTTATTTTTGCACTAAAGTGATCCATTAGACTTATTATTAAGTTCACTATTCTAGTCATAAAGTACCCATTTGTAAAAATGCTGCTTTAATTTCACAAAATGTTGTGGGTGCTTCATGTGACACCATTTTTTTAAATAATGTTTTTAAGTGTACATTTTTGTCTTATCTGTGCACAAGTGAATGATCATTATTATTTTAAATTATTGACAAATATATATTTTATATCTTTTGTTAGTCTAACTTACAGAAAAAGGTTTAAAAAAAAAAAAGAAAGAAAAGAAAACGCATAAAACTGTGACACAAATTTTATTTGACAAATTCAGAAATCAAAACATTCCACTCTCTAACTATTGCCATTTGGTATCAACATCACTTCAGTAACAATCATGTCTGCATACACTAACTGTATGTCCTGCACTTTTGGATATACAAATATATTTTTTATTTCTGTGCCTTTTTTAAAAATTATTTCTGCGCTGATCATCCAGGACTTCTATCACAACTCCTGTTAGAAAAAATTACCAGTTATGTTGAAAAGTTAATACTTCAATCTAAAACATACTTTGAACTTGTTTATTGAAATTAAAAGGTACACAGTGCAAAAAATTATACCTGGATAGAATATTTCTCCATACTTGACAATCACACAGCTATTTACAATGTACTTTTGATTAGTGAAGGGATTGACCTGAGAAAACAACAACATAAGGCTGAAATACTTAATTTCTAAAATGAGTCTAAAATTATTTAGCAGGGTATATTATTAAAAAACAACTTATACAATACAGGTAACATAAGATTCAATGAAAATTTTTAAAATGTTTATATGTAAAAGCTCTTTCCTTTGAATTTGAGCATATGGGACACAGAGTCTTCAAGATTTGATTGAGATTGCACTACTGAAGAAAAAGAAACAATTTCAATTAGAAATCAATTAGGTAATTTTAAAATGAATAATGTTTTTTCTCAGATAATTGTAAAGTGCTATTTAAAAATAAATAAATACAAGTACTTACCATTTTGTTTCTGAAGTTTGAACATCTTCCAAGATCCACATATTTCATCATGCAGGCACTGACTGACATATGAATTTCTGCATGGAAAGCAGAAACAGTTTCTATTTCTGTAAGCAATAGTGTTAGGTGTAATACCTCTCACTAGGTCATTGAAAGATCCTTCTTTATTTACTGGTCGCCACTTTGTTACCTTTCGCAGTGTACCATCACTCTGAACATACTCATCCGTCATCTTTGACCACATACTGTAATCCTCTCTGCTAATTCATTCGTGCAATTTTTTAAAGGCTCAATACTTGTTAATTAAATCCACACCACAGTTGCTACATGATCTTTCAATGCACTGCAGCTTATGAAAACAATTGACATTAGTTCTTGGGCTTAGAGTTAAGTCGAGTGATGAAGCTGGATTTTTTAATGTCAGCTCTCAGTGTCCTTTTTTGATCAGAAATGTATTAATGCCCTCTATATAGAGAAAAATCTTCAAACAGAACTCACATAAGCAAGACTGCATCTTATGTTAAGTAGCTTTTGCATGAAACGTTTTCCTGTTTGAGCACTAACAGATGATTGAGAGGGATCAGTTCTTGAGACATCCTCTCTACTGTAAAAAATGAATATTGTTTCCAAGGCATTTTGTGCAATGCAATCACTTCATTTTTTTTCTTGCAATTCGTTCTGATTTGCACTTGGACATAAAACTTCTTGGAAGACCAAAATGTTAGAAATGAGTAGCACAACCTCTGAGTTTGTTGTACTTACTAAGGATACTGCAGAGTACTTGTCTATGAGCACTAGACATCTGACTTTTTTTTTTTTTGCTGGTGGAGTGTAGTTAGGTTTTGATATTTTAATGTTGTTTAGAAAGATGAGCTTTCTTCTCTCAGGTAGGCGCAGAAAGCATATGTCATGGACAGTTTTACTTTTTCTTGGGGAGCATATTTGTGTGAGGCCATCAAAAACTGCAGCATATTTCTTGGGTGACCTAGGAAATTTCATCAAAGCCCTTGAAACAGCCATTCTTTTTGCTACTGGAGTCTGGAATCCAGTACCTAGTGATTCACCAACCTCTGCTGAGATGACATTAAGTGGACTATTTGCTTGCTGTTTTGTTTCTTTGCGTTTTCTGTTTATCCAACCTTTTTCATGTGGGCTTAACTAGGCCCTGTATGCAGCTTTTCTCTCCGCTCAAAAACAGCAACACATGTTAGAGACTCAGGCTTTGATGCTTGTAAATTTAGAGTCTTTTTTGGCTTATAGACGCCTTGAAACTCTAACAGATAACTCCATTACTGAAATCTGTAATTTATAAAAATGTATAAGTATCTAAATAAATAGATCTATTATATATACTAATAACTTTCATAAACATATATTATATATTGGTGCATTATTTAAATCTAGTCTAGTAATGCCCATAATTACTTGATTGATAGGGATAGACTCAATCAATAGTATAGGACTAGTACTGTTAATTATATTAACTTAAGTTATAATCATTCAGTGGTAGACTGAAAGAACTGAATACAATGTAATTGAATATACTGTATAAACCATACAATTGAAAGTAAGTGCAGGTTAAACCAAACTTTGTTTTAGATACAATCTACATTTTAATATGGAATAGGTCTATAATATAGATCTAGATAATTTTCTAGATACTTGTCAATTTAAAGAAAAATATATTATTAAATCAAGAATTAGATTCTAAATCTAGTCATTAATGACCCAGTCTAGAGTCACTAGTCTAGATTCATAAAAGATCTAATGATTTCTAATCTAATCATCTAGTTTAGATCTAAATCTAGATATTGAATTAGATCTAGACTCTTGTACTCTAATCTAGGTCTAGATCAAGAGTAAATCTAGCTATAATATAATGGATTACATAATTAGATCTAGGTCTAGATCTAGAGTAAATGTAGATAATGAATTACATAATTAGATCTAGATCTTGAGTAAATCTAGATTTAGAGGTCTAGTCAGTCTAGATTTCTAGATCTAGAGTTTAGCTCTTTAAAGTTTTAAAGACATGTGTCCGAGATGCGCCTCAAACGAGAAATCAAATAGATCTAAATCTATTTACAGTAATAAGTAAATTTTAATTATTTAATATTTCTTAAACAGTACCGCTTTAGATGTAGCTAATATTATCTGACACTGTAAAATCTTTAACAAAATATCACTAAAATCTATTTGGACTTAACAGACGCAAACTAGGACACCAGTTGTAAACAAATGGAGTAGTGTCCACTGAAACGCCACAAACGATGTAAAGTAAAATTACAAAAAATATAAAATGAAAGATGTCAAAAAAAAATGTTCGTTTAAAATGATTATGAAAATAGTTTATTACATATATTAAAATCATTTAATCTTAATTGAAACTTTCCATGGATACAGAAAACTTAAATCCTGAACTCGTATTAGACGCTACATGTGACGCCATAATTTATGCATGGAAAACACCAACACGGGGTCCCATAGAGCGCCTCAACGCCTAATCGAATTTACTTCTCAAAATAAAAACAAATTAATTATTTTAAATCCCTACACATGTCTACTATTACATCAACATAATTGTTTTAGAAATATAAACTTTTTGTTTAGTAACAGGCTTTAAAATTGATTAACTTAACGATTTAAGACTAAATTGTATTCAAGACGCTTCACGTGACGTCATGATTGAATGGTTAAATTTAGTAACCTCGTAATAAAAAAGCACTTCGATTAGGATATTACACTCAAACTTATTTGTAATAAGCTTAAATTTCAGTAGAATAATGGGTTGTTGATTCACAAAAAACAGATTAAATGAGATTTTGTGCAAGATTGCCGGCGATTGGTCGTGTCGACGTTTGAGGCGCATCAATGGTTAATTGTGGGACACGCTATTGTTTAAGTACTCCTGTTAATTACTACGCTAGTATTTCCAGCGGAAACGGCACTTCTTTTGTTCTACACAATACCTGTGATGCTCAAAAGAACTCTCATTCATAAAAAGTAATGTCGTGGGAAAAATAGTCCCATTCTTAACACACGCAGCACAGGCGCTTCATTTGGGACACCTCGACCTATTTTAAGCTCGTTATGCATGTTTAGAAAGCTTTTAAGAAGAAAAAAAATTACTTTAAAAGAAATCTTTAATGCTTGTTGTAACAGAAATGCAATGTTGAGCATATTATTTATTTCTTGTTTACAATTCATAGAGGATTGTAATTCCGTATAAAGTGGGACACATCGCGATGCGCCTCAAACGCATTTTTGTGGCCGTGTTTAATCAATATTTTGATAACCTTGAGAAAAACTAAATAATGACATTGAAATATGAGGATCTTGTTAACATATTCCAACAAAGATGGAAGTTTTATGCCCCTTGGTTTTAGTACGATATTAATTCAATCAAACCATAGTGTTCTGTGTTACATCAAAAGCCACCAATTTGGGTAGTAATTTCACACATTTTTTACAATTTCAATATTTCCCTAGCACCTTATGAGCTCAAAATATCAAAATTTATAGATTAACCATTTCTTAATGCAATGTAATGTAAATTGTCACATTTGAATAACAATCTTATGAAATACGGACTTTTTAGTGAACCAACTCTAGTTGTAACCAGTACTGGAGAAACACTCATTTATCTATAAATAGCTTACTTGATTATTCACTAAAAAAAGACTCAATAATAGTCTGCTTGGTCTTGAGTAGCTGTTTTTTTGCTCCTATTGTGCTCATTCAGCACACAATAGTTGATTTGTTCCCTTCTCTTCCCTTTCCATCATCTGTATAGCAAGTCATTAATGCCATTTTTTGTTGACCTCAAACCCCCACCCCCCCCAAAAAAATTTGTCCCATCTACGCCTTTACTGATGTTCATGCTTGCCATTCTGAATTAGGTTAGTCTTACCCTGCATCTCACTTTTGTCACTGCCACCTTTTTATTATTTCACTTGAAAGTTTCCAAGTTAGTTGCTTGTGGTCTCTATTCAATCCATTTGTCGGGCCTATCATGTCCTTGTCAAATGATGCAGTGGTTAAAGGGGAACAGTACTTATGAATCTGAAAGCTTTGATTGATAGACCTCAGGATCATTAAAATAGATCAAAGTTCATTTAAAATTTCATTCTTCTAGGAATGGGGTGATATGGTAAAGGATTCAATAATAATATAGGTTTCATTTTGAAATAAAGTTGTTAGAATGAGCTGGAACAATCTTTTTAACATAATCATCAGCTTGTTAAGTTAATAAATTCATTTTTTTTTAAAATAAATCCCAAATGTATAGTTAGATGCATTGTACAATCATATTTTTTTCTGCTATCAGCTAAATCTTGTTTTTTAATCTTTTGTTGAGAGCCATTAAAACTTTTATAGTCCATTTATTTTTGTAAATATAATATCAAGTCATTTACTTAGAAGGTGGTGGACATAAACTGCTATTCAATGCATGAATATATTAAGATTTAGAGTTTGTGAAAAGTTATAATATGGTACTATTTTCATTGTCTAATAAGATACTGATTCCATTTATAAGGGATATTGTTTATTTAATTTGTACTTGTATTGAAACCACAGAAAATCAATGAGAAGCAACAAGTTGTGAATGACTATGAAGGTGGCAAAGCTATTCCTAATCAACAAGTTATTGGGAAGCTTGAAAGAGTTTTAGGCAAGTTGTCATTAATAGTCCAGTTTATTGCTATTGACTATGAACATAAAACAAACCTATACTTCTTCAATATATGATTATCACAATTAATATAACAACTTGCTAGCTTCTTCATTAAAATTTGAGTATGGAATAAAGTTTCCGTTAAGTTTAAGGTTTAGGTAATATTTAAAACATCTCCCTTCCTCCATAAAGAAAATTAACATTTTTTAAATACAAATTTTCTAGAATGATTAATAAAACAAACCTATTATTTCATTGCCTTTGTACCTATAATATGGATCTGAGACTTGGTACTATACAGAAAGCAACTAAGACTTCCTGAACACTTTCACCAAAGATGCTTGCGCTCCATCATGCTCATACAGTGGTGTTTTCATCTTTTAAACAATTTAACCATTTTATTTGTTTTGCCACAAAGCACAAGTGCTAGAAAGGCAAATACAAATTAGGTATTACAAATAATAACAATATACACATAATCAAAATGAAAACAAATGAAAAGTAATAATAATGTAAGTGGTAATGTAGATTATAAATAATAATTATAACAATATTAATGAACAACCATAAACAGCGATATCCTTGTGAATGCCAGTATGGACAGTATAAAGGGTTTTCTTATAGTCTGACAGTTAAGCTGGTCAAGGCATGTATTCCAAAAGCAGACCTTTTTGGTGAGCTGAAAGGGGGTTTATGTAACAGGGGTGCCCTGGAAAATACTGTATTTCTCATTAATCTTCAGACTTGAAGACAAGCCTTATTATTATTTTCAGGATATCCCTGAGTCCACTCAGCTCATGGGTACCTGACATTAGTTGGTAAAGGTAAAGGCCTTTGGTCATTATGCTGGCCACGACACTGATAACCAACAGCCATAGATTACAAGGAATATTTATACATACTCAATAAACTGAGAAAAAGTCAGCTTATTATCAGATGGAACAAAGAAAAAAAACAACTTACTATAAATCCTATACTATAAAAACTTACTATAAATTGACAAAAGTGGCCAAATACATGAAGTTGCATTGATGTAGGTTTTTTTGTAGTTTGAGAATGAAGTTATTTTTAAATATATACAATGACAATCATGTGATAAAGAGGTAGTTTCTCAATGTATCATGTGATATTAATGTATAATTTTACAAAGATAAACAGCAAATCTTTCAATATTCTTTTTTTTTTTTTTTTTGGCCATGACCTGTTATGTCAATGTTGATTAAGTAAATATAACTTGTACATTCCAAACAGTATTCTTTCTCTAGTTTATCTCAATGTTATTTCAGCTGTGTAGCTCAATGTAAAATGTTGCTCTGTTTTGAACAGGAATGAAGCTTCGTGGCAAGGATAAAGGTCAACCACTAAATACAAAATGAAAGAATCAAGATTTATTTGCTGACCACCCCTTGTTCTAAAGAGAATGGTTTGCACCAGCAGTCTTAATTACAATAAGGGTGTGGTCTCTCTGCCCTTATGTTTTTATCAAGTTTAACTTTCATTTCAAATCATGAGTTTGTTTCCACCAACACTTCTAGCCAACTTGTGATCAGATGAAGCTTACTAACAGAAACATACATTATGGATTCCAGTGGGATCATTGGATATGTCTGCTGCCAAAATAGAATTTTTTTATTTTTTTTTTCTTCTAGTGGAAATAGTTTTTTTTTTTTTTCATTAGACATTTGGTGCTTTTGTTTTTTTGTGTTTTTTTTTTTTAAAGAAGAAAAAAAATTAGCATCTCCTACGTTGTTATTTAAAATTTTTCTTATAGCCACTTCATTGATTTAGCACAAATTGTCAATGTGTCTCTGAAATAATGAAGTCTATAAACACCAGAATATAAAGTGCATTCAAATGTTAAAGTTGCTTCTTTTTAATAATAAAATGATGTTCAAAATCTTAACATTTTAATGGATTTTTTTATTTTTTATTTTAAATACTTGTACAAATGTACTTTCAATGAATCATTTAGAAAAATCTTGACTGATCTCACAACCACATTAGTGCCTTGGTTGTTGTTTCCCCATAAGCTGTACAAACCACACTGTCACCAATATGTTTATATTTTTACATAAGTTTTTGAACGTATCAGTATAAAGCTGTGATTGTCATACACCAAATATTTTATTTACTACGTGGTTTCTATGCTATTAAAGAAAATAAGCATTTGGGTTTCTGAGGTGTTGATCCAAAAGCGTGTAGTCGATGATTACATGTGCAAATTGTCGTACATAGGAACATGTTGATGTCAATAGAAATAGTTTTGAGAGTCAATGAATATTAAAGTGAACATTGTTGAGAGTACAAAGTCATGTTTTTGTGTCAAATAAAAAGTTGACACAGTTACAATCTTGTAACTTGCATTTATGCATCTTTTGTACATAAAAATCTTGAACTTCTGGGATGTTCTTGAAATTTGTGCTAAATCCTTGACAGGCTTCAAATTAAAATATTTTAATTAGGAATCTCAATTATAAAATGAGTGATTGTTTGATCCTAGGGTAGAATGTCATTTGTTTGATCCAAGGGGATATTATGAATGTAAGACTTTGGTGTTTATATATTACGAAAGCTGCCATTAACATTTCCTACCAGATTCATGAATCTTGTTCATATTGGATTGTTTTTAATTTGATCTTATTAAAATTTTTGAAAGTCAACAAGTGTTTGTTAATGTTCATCATTGTAATCTTGGCATTTACTGATGGGTTGGCATCAGTGCACTCTGGCAGAGCAGGCTAGTCTACTTTGAGTTTCCTGGCTTTGTGGTTCATGTGGCTCTGGTGTAGAAGCAAAGGTAATAAGTGAGGCCCCATATAAATCACATTGTATCTTGGCTGTGAGGGGCACTTAAGGCCACACAAATTGTTATAATCACTGACTAGAAATAGGTATACTACAGACTTAAACCAAGCCCTGGTCACCACTGTTCTCACAATGGAAGCCAACGCTATGGTGCCTTGGTAATAATTCAGTGGGTTATGATTCACTTAGGTGTGACTTAACATCATCACTTACATGTCAGACAAAGCTAACACTACCCACAGAGTAGCCATGAGTTTTCATCATGCTCTAGCAATGATAAAAAAAAAATTGAAATGGAAACGGTTAGAGTGCTGGGACAAGTTTCAAAAAACCTCAGAGCACATGAAGTGCCTTTGACCAGGTTTCCCTGTGGTGGATTTTGCCCAGGCAATTCTAGGCCACTGACCTATTGGTTCAATTTTGACTCACTGTGCCCCGCAGTGGGGATGTGGAGGAAACCTGTCTCAAATTCTTTTGACTGCTAAAGATATGCTGAATTCCATCTTAAAAATTCTAGGAAAACATGTTCCTAACCTGACTGATGACTTATTTCCCATTATGAATAATAAAAGGGCTTTTGCGAAAGAGGATTTGAACCTCTCAGATCCTCACTCAAATTTAGAGTTTGATAATGATGATTGAAAGGATTGCCAACTCTTGTACTGGTAGAATGAATACAAATATTGCTAAATGTATGCATCATTAAGAAAAACTGCTGACATGTTTGTTATACCACAGAAGTGATGAGAATGAACGAGTAGAACTGTTCATCATTTTGAAGAGGATCAGGAAATGGAACTTGACATTTTGGTGGAGCAAATTATGTACAGTGTAAAACGATTCACTACCAAATCAAACATTGGCAAATAATTAAAATTACATCTCAACCACTACAATATTCTTATACTGCCACATGTTTTTTTACTTTTGCTGCTGCTAATATCTTACTGTGAACCAATTTTTATTAGTGGCCCCCGAAATGGGAAAATACGCTATTAGTTTTGTGCGGCCTGTCTGTCCGTCCGTCACGTTTAGAACTCGTAAACTAGAAAAGATATTTTAGACCATTCAAAGTTCAGATGCAACAGCTACTTTTTTTTTCTGAAAGTGAAAAATCTAATTTTTTAGATCACTTATGCAACAGTTTTTTCATAAAAATACACCACTTTTACAACTACTCACTATTAATAGTAAGAAACACTTGTGGCTCTTTATTAGGGGAGACAGGCATTAACCATATTTCTAACACATTTATGCGAATGGTTGTAGATTTTTTGTCAATTTTTTTTATATATATTTGTATTGCTATGTTATGTAAGTTCTGTTATACTAAATCTATATTTACGCCAAAAAAAAATGTTTATTATTTTTTAAAGAGAAAAAATCTATTTAGTATGCATATAAGTCAGACATAATTTAAAACAACAATTAATAAGTAGTTTTTCATGTTATCACGTGAACTGCAGTACCACAACGAAACTATAAAACACATAACCAAAGAAAGAAAATTTTTTTTTATTCATTTTTTTTTTTTTTTACGGAGATGTTTTATTCTTGAGGAAAAATAAGATTGGCCATTAACAAAACAATTAGATCAATTAGATATTCATTATAAGACATCAGTTAGGCCAGGTCCACATCTAAATGCTCATTCACTTTCACCTATCCTTTGGTCTGCTGGACCGCTGGGGTACCACACAAGATCTGTTAACCTTTTTTTCTCCATTATTTTCTGTCAATTATCTTTGATAGAATTTCATTCTGCCTTTTTACCTGCCTGGGTGGACCACTTCGGGGGCTGATTTTTAGTTCGTGTTTCAACACAAACTGTCTTTTATCCTTATTTATGTACATTTTAAAAGCTTTTCAAACATCGTTTAGATTTTAATTTCAAGTAACAAATACCTTCATGTAAAACCAAGCAAAAAAATACAGCTTATTCTGACGAACTAGATGTGTAGCAATAACTAGACCTAAACCTGTATAACAGAGCTTGGTGTGTAGCATTAACTAGACCTAAACCTGTATAACAGAGCTTGTTGTGTAGCAATAACTAGACCTAAACCTGTATAACAGATCTTGGTGTGTAGCATTAACTAGACCTAAACCTGTATAACAGCTTGGTGTGTAGCATTAACTAGACCTAAACCTGTATAACAGCTTGGTGTGTAGCATTAACTAGACTAAACCTGTATAACAGCTTGGTGTGTAGCATTAACTAGACCTAAACATGTATAACAGCTTGGTGTGTAGCACTTACTAGACCTAAACCTGTATAACAGCTTGGTGTGTAGTTTTAACTAGACCTAAACCCATGGATGCAAGCAACGGAACCCCATTTTGCCTGCAAGGGGGGGTCAGCAACCCCGAAAAACCTGCAAGCATGATGCCTCTTATATCTTCTAGAGCCAACATGGCATAGTCAGTTGTATTACTGTAATTATGCGATAACAGTAAATTTAAAGTTGCTTTAATTTTATTGAATTTTCTAAGCATTGCTAATATTTTTATGTAAATCTAATAAAGAATAGGGCCTACATCTAGAAGTAACAGTTCTAAATCAGAACTTTAGGTCTTGTGTTAGATCTAGATGTTCATATAATGAACATACCAATAAATAATTGCAAAAGTATACCTTGCTCACTATCTAAATGAAAAATTTTGTCAGTTTTAGCAGCTGACGATATTACAGGGTTCAATACGGTAGTCATGCCTAAACCTGTATAACAGAGCTTGGTGTGGAGCATTAGCTAGACTTAAACCTATATAACAGATAGTAGTGAGAAGAGTACTTCAGATCAAAGTTTAATGCATTACAAGAATGTCAAGTAATAGTTGAAGTTGGAAATTTAGAACATACCGTACTTTTTTTATTTTTCTAAAACACTTACAATACACAAGAAAAAAAAAACTTGTTTTTTACAACTTGCATTATATTAAAATATATCACATACCAGTATGTTATTTTCAATAAAAACTAAGATAGGACTAATTGTTAAGCTAGAAAACGCTACACTTAATAACTATAAACAACCGCCAGATTCATCAGTCCATTTATTTACACACCCTCATAGTACTAGGTTACACACAACACTGTGATATGAACTTTCTTACCAAGGGGAATAACTCTACATACTAATAACAAACATACACATAAACACAATGTTAACACAAATAGCATTTTCTTAAAATAAAGGCAATTCTTACCTTAAGTAGAAAAAAAAATTATAATTTTATTTTATAACTACATTAAAACCTAAGCAAAACATATGTAGATAGTCTTTTTACATCCAAAACACAGACACAGCATACTTTTGACTAAACTGTTTTGTATGCCCTGATGCTGTCATCAAGATTTAAAAGTTTAATCCTCCTGAAACATAAAAAAAAATATAAAAAATTGGTACAACCTATGCCACTTTATTGTTGTATATTTATGAATTCCAACTGGATGATAAGTATTATATTTTTATATTATATTATATAAAGATTATATAAACATGAAATAATCTTGAGGTTTTTTAATATATTTTTTTTAATGCTTTTAAAATTTTGGAATGAAATAAAAAAATAATTTAGAATTTTTAATATTAGAATTATAAATAGTCTGGTTTTAATAGTTATTTTGTAACTTGTACAGGTTTATTGTCCTTTTTGTATTTAGTAAGTAGAGGAGTTGAATCCTTGAAGGATTTAAGGGCATGTCAAGGCCTACAGTGAGCCGATGTGCCAAATAATCATAATCACAAATATAGACTTCATGATATACTAACCAGTGACTTCAATTGCTTCGCCAGTGATATAACTACTTTTTGGTGATACCAAGAAAGCACAGACTTCAGCTATTTCTATATAAAAAAAATAGAAAAACATTTTTATAGATTTAAGTTATTTGGATGTATTGATTAAGTTTTTGTATTCAGTTACAAACTAAAATCTTGACCTTGAGGTTGTCCAGTTCTTTTTAATGGAATCAAAGCTGTTATCATCTGCATTATATTTTCTGGTACTTTCTCTGTCATAGGTGTTTCAATAAATCCAGGTAAAATGGCATTGACACGAATGTTATATCTAACAAATAAAGAAAACAAAACATTTTGAGCTGATTATATTACCAAAAGTGTAATTAAGGGTTAGAGATAGTAAGTAATCTGGGGTGGAAGGGGGGGGGGGGCAATTGCATTTACCACCCCCTGATGGATCCATCAGTGTTATTATAAGACACCAATCACAAAAATAGACACAAAAACTCTTTTGTTCCTTTAGAAATTAATTTGTTGAGCAATATGTAAATTACTTGTAAATTTTGCATGTTATGTTAAAGAGAAACTGGGGTATGAACGTATATCTGTATATCTTGTGTGCTATCATACAAATGTTTTTCCTAATTATCTGGTGTTTTTTGTAATGCACAAATGTCAAAC
Source organism: Biomphalaria pfeifferi (assembly GCA_030265305.1). Taxonomy (NCBI): domain Eukaryota; kingdom Metazoa; phylum Mollusca; class Gastropoda; family Planorbidae; genus Biomphalaria; species Biomphalaria pfeifferi. The sequence continues at coordinate 2,627,461 of JASAOG010000021.1, read as the reverse complement.
AAATTTCCTCATGGATAATAAAAATTATTATTATTATCAACATAATTTTAATTGACAATAGAAGGGGGGGGGAGTAGTTGTTTAAACACCGAAACATAATGTGATAATATATTTAGAGTGCCTTTGAAACAATTACTGAATACTCAAATAATATTATGATGCTGGAACTAGGAATCACTGTAATAATATACACACTTTATAAATGTACACTACAATGAAATGAAACACTTTTACTACTGTCCTTCAAGCTCTCAAACTAACCATGCAGCCCTTTCAATACTTTTACCACCTCCTAGCTCCCTTTGATTGTTTTGGAATCAACCAATCTCCTTTCCCGTGGGTGGAATTTCTCAACCACTCCTTTTTTGGTAAAGAAATTCAGTCATCAACATGCTGCCATGACCTTGTGATGCAAACATTCAACCAATGAAATAAAACTAATTTGTCCTTCAAAATGGCCTTGCACACTTCTGTTCCGTGACCTCCCTCCCACTTTCTTTTTGTTTGCTATTTGATATTTACTAAGGATTTTTAGACTCATGAATTTTAGAAAGAGGGGGCAACACAATATTAGAAAGTTACTTCTTTAGATAAGCTACAAATTATTTTATTCTGTCTGGAATCCTTCAACTAAGCGTTAAATGATCAGAAACACAATTTAATGAAAGCACATTCCATATAAAATGACAAACATTTTAAGAACACAATGGATCCAATTAAATATGAAATAATTTGCATAAACTACCCAAAAAAACAAAGAAAAAACAACTAAAAACAAATTAACAATACAAGATAAGATTCAAATCTTTAATAAACATAAAGTAAAAATATTTTTACAATTAGCATGAATGTGCACCCAAATACTGGTAATGTTATGATGAATTTCAATTGATTTCATGTTGATAAACAAACTCACCTGGCTAATTCTTTGGCAGCTGATTTTGTAAACCCAATGACACCTGCTTTAGAGGCAGCATAGTTCGTCTGAGCAACATTTCCATTCTTTAATAATTCATAAACAATAACAACAATGAATTAAAATATTGTACACTATGCTGTTCTTTAATAGTGAACTCAAAATGTATTACAATATTACCATTTTTTCATAGAGAATTAAAACTTTCGTACAATACTAGCTTTACACCCTCCAGCTACGCCTGTTGATTTGTTCCTAGCTTATATGTATCATTTATTTTGTCACGGATCCCTCCATTTTTTCTCTTGAAAGGCCCACAATACTTACCTTTGACCCATGAATTCTACTATCTTACACTGAATTGGTATAGGCTGTTCAGTAATACCCCTCCCCCTTTTCTTTGGCTTTTCAATTCTTTATTGAAATATTTGATACGCTCTAAGAGGCTTTTTGGCCGGAGCCATTTTTTTCTTTTTTACATTTGCCCATTGAACACTCACACAATATTTTGGCCAACCCCTCCCCCTTCTTTTAAAAATAAACGGGAAATAGTAAAATATTTGATAGGTGATAGGTTCTATGTAATTTTTGTCTGGAACCTATTTTTTGCACCCTTGATAGAATAATGCTTTCTAACATAGACTATTCCATGCAAATCTGTTCCAGAGAATTCCATTATCTTTTTCTTCCTTCCGCAGTACACACGCAAAATGGTCATTTTGGTTTTATATATTTGTACACACAAACACATGCATTCAGGCAGCTATTGACTGTTTAGGAAAAAAAAAATAAAATATGCTATTAAAAGGCAGAAGTCTATTTTTTTTTTTTTATGCTATTAAACATTCGTAATTAAGCTATATTTATTTTATTTAATAGTAGACATATTTTACCTGCGACCCACGGGTCTTTATTTGTAGAAAAGCCACTAGCTACAGAAACACCAAACAGCCAATTAACAGAAGTCATGACCCTGGGAGAAGATGGACCTCCAGCTGGAAGGTTTATGGTGCATGTCAGTGAAAGCAGGAGTAACCTGGAGACCATCATCTCTACCAGGACCACCACCACAACCATCGATACATGAAATGTCAGGACAATGTATGAGACTGGGAAGACAGCCCAAGTGGCAGCTGAGGTGAAACGGTACAATAAATGCACAAGGCAATGTAGATATCACCAGATTTATCAACAGAAACAAACAGACCACATCTGTATTGTGAAGATCTCTTCAGGATAAATGTGTCAGGAGCAGATGTTGCTTCAGATCATCATCTTCTGATTGACCGAGGAAAAATGAAGCTGAAGAAGACTTGGACAAGTGGGCCCAGCCAACACCAACACAACAACACCATTGCACTGAAAGACTGCACAAAACAGGAAGAGTTCAAAGTCACCCTATCTAACAAGTTCCATCTCCTAGAAGCGGAAACAGCATAACAGACATGGCAGAAAGTGAAAGAAAGAGTCACCTCCACATGCCAAGAAGTACTGGGTCCCAAGACATACACCCACAAGGAGTGGATTTAAACAGAAACTCTTTAGAAGAGAATGAAAGAAGAAGGCACGAACAACAGTAAAACAAGAGCAGCAAAAGGATAGCTTCGGTTCCATGACAATTTGTTCACTGACATTTCGTTCACGCGACTATTCAATCACTTGACATATCGCTCACCGATAACTTGTTGACAGACAATTTGTTCATCGACAAATCGTTCACTGGATAGTAACATATTGTTAATATTATATATTCTCGTCGCATGTTTAATCTGTATACATTAAAACATTTTGTAGTGAGCAAGTTGTCAGTGAGTGATATGTCGGCTGATATTTGTTAAGGTTAAAAAAAGGCATATAATTTTTTCAACATATTCCTATCCCATTGACCACAGAAAGATTCACCTTTCCAACAATACTTGATATATTCACAATAGATCCATTTTCTATTCTGGCTTTTTGCATAGCTCGTCCAACTGCTTGATTTATTAGAAATGTTCCCTTAAAAGTAAAAAAAAAAATTTAATTAAGCACTGATGCAAACCTCTAAAGCAAAGATCAATAAAAGTATTCATAATAATAATAATAATAATCATCTTTATTATCTGTGAGGAAATTTGTTTTACAATTGTGTATTACACATATAAAAATACATTATTAAAGCAAACAATGTGTACAATAGCATACAAAATATCTGTTCATATCTCTACGTATCTCTGTTGCTTATTCTGTTTTGAAATACATAACTTTCAAAATATGGTGGAGTTAGCAGAAATGGAAAATATAATAAGTTTAATTTTACACTTTGATTTGCATGTTTAGTTCATGTCTCATTACCGTACAGTAGGGTACTTAAATCATGACATAAAATACTTCTGCATGATTATTAATTTCTCTCATTTGTCCCTTGACTTTTATTGTTGAAGTGCTGTGACAGTTGGCGTAACCAAATTCCTCCTTTTTTCTCAGTCAGCAGCTGTTCTTAGCATGATATCAAGAGTGAGGCTGGTTCATTCTTTTACATTGTCTAGCCACTTTTACATTGTCCAGCCACTTTTTCTTCAGACAACCCTCTTGTCATGCTCCTTCCACTGCATCTTGAAGGTAGACTTTAGACATTGAGTTATGTCTAACACTGTGATCATGCCATCTGAACTTTCAGCTCCTCACAGAATTGAGGAGTTCCTCCTTTTTGCCAGCCAGAGTGTTGACTTGTAACAGTACAAACTCATTTATTTTATTTTCTTGGTACCTGATACCCTACATTTTTCTGTAGCATTTACTCTCAGAGGCTTGAATTTGTCTTTCAGCCAGCCTCAGCATTCATTGTCCAACTTTCACAACCATATAAAAGTAGAGAAACCACTAGTGAAGATTACAATTTTAATTTTACCAGGAAGCTGATGTTTCTCTTCCCGATTTTCCACAGTTTGCTCATGGAAAGTTTTTTCTTTAAGGTTAAGTAGGCTTTTTAAAAATCTTTTATTGACCCTAAATGAGTCAGTTTCTAATGTTTGGCCATTCAAATGTATGTTGTACTATTCAAATGTATGCAATATCTCGTATTTTGCTGTTAATCAGACAATTCATTTCTAATGTTTAATTTCATATAGTTTTTTCCTTTTAAACTATTACTGAACACTCAAACAATATTGTTATGCCAGAGATACAAATGTAAACTATTTATTAAAAACTGAGATTCTTCTAATATAACTACAAAGCTTTTATTCTGGAATAAGGAATCACTTTAATAATATACACACTTTATAAACGTACAATGCAGTTGAATTAATCACTTTTACTGCCGCCATTTTCAGGTCCCCCAAACTGCCAATGCATCTCTTTAAATACTTTTTACCATCTTCATCCTCTTGTCTTTTTGGAATCAACCAATCTCCTTTCGCACACATGGAATTTCTTAACAACTCCTTTTATGGTATGGAATTTCAGTCATGAACATGCTGCCATGACCTTGTGATGCAAATATTCAACCAATAAAAGAAATAATACTTTGTTATTCAAAATGGCTTTTTCAGGCTTCCATTCCATGACATATTATCCCCTGAACTCTTTTGCATTTTGAATGTAATAAAAAATGCGCACAAAAATATTAAATTACTGTCATATATTATGTTATATGCAAAACTAATAAAATTGTTTCATTAAATTTACAAAACTTAAAATAAAAAAAAATGTTTCCTTACACTTTCATAATTCATAATTCTAAATATTTTACACATCCAATATGACAAAACTTAATGGTACTGAAAAATACATGTCATCTAAACCCATTACATGTGAAAACAGAATATCTGAATATTAACTTATTTTCCCACATTTGTTATATAAAAAAAATTTAAATGCAGTATTACTCATTTTTGAAGCAAAGGTCTTTTTACCAAATAATAAATAATTGTACTACATAATTAAGTAAATCTTGAAACAGGTATACAGTCCTAGTAAATGTGCAACTTTCTTCTTCCTAGGTATTTGAAACAGTCCTAGTATATTTCTGACTTTTCTTGGGTATTTGATAGTTCAAAATATGTTCAATAATATTGAACTTTGGTTTCAGGGAGTTTCGTCCAACTCTGTATTTTAAAAATGTCACTTCTGGGTTTTCAACGTACTTTCAACTTAGTGAACATCTCTCAGCTCAGGAATATGTTTTACCCATGTTTAATGCAACACACAATTACTGTCTTCATAAAACATACTTTCGCTTTGCCCAAACAAGAACTGTCCAAAACCGACACTCAAACTTTTCTTGGACTACTGTTGACATTGGGAAATGATTAGAGCAGAAACACAAATTTAGAATCTTCAATGATGCAATCATTTATGTCTTTCTGAAGCAAATCTATTTTGTGCAAAGGTAGAGGATATGAATGTGGTTTGGCAAGCATGTCACTTCTTAAGTTGCAATGTTTGTAACTGTTGAAATGCCAAGTACATCATTAAACATCTTAACATATTAGTTATGTATCTGTGATATGTCTATCTTTCTTTGTGTTACATTATCCATTGTGATGTCTCTCACAGTTTCAGTTTGCTTTATGGTAAGTCAAGGTCACTAATATCTGACATGTCCATTTTATCTTTTTCTGTTATAACTGCTAAACATGTCAGGACTTGTTCAGTGTTTTTTAGACTTGCAGTGGTGTCTGTGTCATCATTGTATTTCTGTAACATGTTAATGTGAAATACTTTTTTCTTGTTAATTTCAATTTCATAATCAACATCAGTAATGTTTCTAATGACAGTAACTGGTCCTTGCCACTTGAACAGCTTTTTTTATTTTAATGTTTTGTATTTGATTTCTCTGGTACCTACCATATCTGAGAGGGCATTCCCCTATCCTCCACCTGGAAGGCACTCAACTCCACACTTGAAAAAATTACAGTAGAACGTCGTTTATCCGAACGTTTATTATCCGGAGCGTCAAATATCCGGACCAGTTTTTTTTTTTTTTTTTTTTTTATCAACCACATGTACATGTATTCGTATAGTGTCCGGTTGCATATACTGCATGGATCGCTTCGGTTTTCGGTTATCCGAACAATCGCGTATCCGAACGGTGTCCGGTCCCAATTGAGTCGGATAAACGACGTTCTACTGTAGAATTTAAAAAAAAAAAAAACTTTATAAAAATGCATAAATTTAGTTTAATAGAAAACTTATGCTCACTTTTAAATTAACATTGATAACTTCATCAAAACTTTGTTCATCTAATTTAAGTAGAAAGTTGTCTCTGGTAATACCAGCAGCATGTACAGCAATACAGGGGACAGATTTAAATCTCTTTTCTATATTCTCTAGCAGATTTGTTACTTCTGTAGATGATGATACATTTATTTCAAAGGCTTCATGCAGAGAAGCTGTTACAAACAAGTAAAATAAAGTCATATTCATAAGTCAAATACAAAAAATTCATTTAAAAAAATAATGCTGGCTGGCATAATAATAACATTTCTTTTTTTCATCAATGAATGGATATTTTTAAAAAAGTAAATGATTTTTTAAAATCAAATTAATGAAACAAATGTATCATTTGCAAAGTACATGATTTTGACTGCTTACAATTTGGTAAAGATAGAACTGTTTCTTGAGCACTTGACTTGTTTATGTCTGTTACAGCCACTCTGGCCCCTTCTCTAGCAAGAACAGAGCAAACAGCTTTTCCAATGCCACTACCACCACCTGGCAATATAATGACTGCTTTATATTTTGGCGACTGCAAAAAAGAGGCTTTTAATCTGAATTTTAGAATGCCTGTGAGTTAATCCTGTCAAGGAGGATTCTAGCCTTGGATTGAAGATGCTATGGAAGTATCCTAAGTAGCACCTACAAAGACTGCACCACAAATGATGAAATCCGAAACAGGATAACAATGGCAATTAGGCCCCATGATAACCTGCTGACTACTGTTAAAAAAAAAAGGTAAACTCAAACATTATTGTAAAGATTCCAACAACAAGAAATAATCACAAAGATAACACTGAGACAATGATCTTCAATTTCATCTTGATCTCGACTGACCTTCAGAATACCATACATGATTTACATATCAGCACATCTTCCTTTTTTTCTTTAAAAAAAACTAAATGTCCAAAAACAGAAAAATTAACTTCTATATACCAAAACAAAACAGTTATAACTTCCTAATTTAAGTGCATAATAAATGATAGCACTGCAAGACAACTGCTAACTAGCATGACTTCTAATTTTCACAGTATCACCTACTTTTTAGTTCATTTTGTACTTTTGTTCCTTTATTGTAATAAAGCATTAATTTGTGTTTTACAAGTGCCTGTTCAGATACAAATGTTGAACAAGGAAGACTTAACACTTTTATTGGCAGATCAGTAAGCAGTCTCCTGCCCATCCATAGTAGGAAGTCTTCTACACATCAACATTAGGCACTTAAATTATTTTCTAATGGCATACAAATAAAAGACATCCTTGTCGTGTGCATCTTGTTTGGTATTTTCTTTAGAGCACCATAAGGTTTCGTAAGTCTCTGTTCCTAAGGATGCGCTATAGTGGTGTCATTGTTCTCTTGTTTTGCCTTGAGATGGAGTTCTCTGTGTGGTGTTCATCCCCAGTATTGGGTAAGTTCGTTTATTTGACTAACTTATAAATGTCATAGATCTAAAATCGTTTTTTTATAATCGTGCGAATGGCGGTATCAAAGGAGTGTGTATTTTTCTTATCTAGGGACGCAGGCTTGGGACTCTGCTGGAGTCGAGTTTGAGTTGTAGGCTTGGTATTTGACTATTGCCCGTAGCGTTGGGGTGGGCATTGTGAACCCTGATCGACTATGGCAATGAGATTAAGGTGTGCTATAGCTCCTTTGAATGTAATTTGTAATTGCTTTGTAAATGCTATTGATATTTATTCGTAATGTATGCCTCATTATATCATATATTCATTAAATTGTTAAATGTACAATCTTGTTGTTAACTACTGTACATTAACTTACGTTGTCATTTATATTGTTCAGGTGAACAACTGTTGGGATTCACTACATGTTACATTGAAAACCCCTGTATTCAGTTTTTGGCCAGTCAGGGCCTCGATGCCGATGTTATTTGCTTGGATTTAAACTGTTGAGGTGGGGAACCTGGGAACTCGAGGGACTTATGTCTACCCCGGAGTCAACGAGCTGAAATCCCACCCTGACAATCCTCTCCACTTATTTCATATTTTAAAATTAAGTCCACTTTCTGCCAGAACAGTACTGCCCAATCTTATTCAGTCTTCAGGCCATTTTAATTTCTGAAATCGTGTCGCATCACAAAAAATGAAATAAGACAATAAACCTTTATTACAAACTCATAGGCCTACTTACAATAAATAATGTGAAATTGGAGTTTATCCCAAGCCACCTTCTGAATATGCAGCTGCATAGATAAAACCAAGTCGGAGCTTTGAATCTAGATGTTTGCATGTTACGCGATTAGGTTTCATCACTGGGAAAGTTTGTTCAAACAAATAAGTGCTAGTAAAAATTGTTTATCTCCCTTAAGCTGTTTTTTTTGAGATTTGAAAAAGTTTCTGCAAGTAACACAGCATAGAAATCAAATGTCTGAATCACTTGAAAATTGTCAAGCAGGGATGTCTGGCTTTGTAAGTCAATCAATTCCAGTAGAAGTTTTGTCAGGACACATCAGCCTTAAATGGATTTTCGAAAAGATGTATTTCATTTATCAAATCACGAAATACTACAAATCTTTCACTAAAATATTGTTTGTGAGCATACACATGCAAAATCAACTTCTCTTTCTCTTGTTTGGTGTTGAGTTAATTGAGATGTAATATGATGTCGCATAAAATCGACAAAACCTACAACCATGAAGGTAGATTAAGTTGAGGAATCTGCTTTGATTTCTCCATTTTTTAAATGTCATGGCTAAAATCAAAAAGCCGTTTTAGCACCTTTATTTGTTTTAACCAGCACACTTCATATTTGGACTGCTACAAATCTTTAATGAAAGCTGGAAATCAGAAAAAAAAATCCCAAACATCTGGAAAAAAGCCATCATGATCCCTATACTAAAGCATGACAAACAAAGAAACAATCCCATCAGCCTCACTAGCTGTAACAGTGCATGCAAATCTATGAAAAGAATAACAGGCTCACTTGGATCCTTGAGTCAAATAATCTACTTACTGTAGCCCAGACTGGCTTTAGAAAAGGAAGATCAAATAGCCAACATCACAAAAGAGACAGAAGACAGCTTTCAAGAAAAGAATCCAACAATGATTGTGTGGATTAACTTGGAAAAAGCATTTGACAAAGTCTGGGATACTTACTCAAGCTAATCCACCACCACATGTCCCACAGAATGTACAACTGGATATTGTTTGGAATATCTAAACCAGGGGTGGGCAACCTTTTTCTATAGAGGGCCGCATTAAAAAAATTTGAGGACTGGCGGGCTGCATAAATTTTTTTTTACTCCCAATTGAGGAATTACAACAATAGTTAGCAGTTTCTTAAATTGATTTTACAAATAATTTTTTAACCCTTAAAGTGCTGAGCTGTTTTACAATGAATGCATACAAAATGGAATTACAATTCTGATGTTTAGAGGCTAATCTACCACATGCGTTTAAAGGGTTAAATTTTGTTATTGTCTTTATACATCACAACATTTCACCACAAATGTACATTTGTACTTAATGTGAAGCATTTAACTGTTTATATCTGTGTGCATAATGTTCTGTAACTGTAGAACTAGCTTACTAGTTGTTTTGTTCTTGCAACTGCTGTCAAATTACAGTCAGTGAGCATCGACCTGTACTAACACTTCATAATTTTCAAACAAACGAAATAAAGCGTGTTCACAGATAAATTAGGTTCCAAATAATGTGAAAGCTTCACAGCAAAGTTTTCTTAAGTATGGGGATACAGCTTTTGGCAGTCATGAAACTTCTGTGGAAGAACTCACTGGAACTACTCTTTCAGGTCATAATTTGCTTGGAGGTATGTCTTCTGGAGCGGAATCAGCTTCTGCATTAAATGGTGACCTGATGGTATTGAAAACTAGTTCCAAGTTCTTGATGTCTTAAAATTTGCTTTCCAATTCCACAATCAAGGAATCAAAATAAGTCTTGCAATTTCATCCATTTCACTAGAAATAGTTTCACCTTTCAGCTAAGGAAAATGATAAGAACCGATTGCACTCGCTTGCTCAAGAAGTGGAATAACTTTGTTTGAAAAGATTTAAGATCCACATACATATCATTTGCAAATAAAACATTGCAACCTTTCCAATGATAAACATCAAGGCTGTCTTCAACTCTTCATTAGAAATATTAGTAACAAAGTCACAGTCAATGTCCTTCAATGAACCTAACTATTTCTTCCTTGAGATTCCATATTCTTCTAGGCCAGCGGATACTACTGTGTAACCGAACATCGGAATGTTTTGTTCCAGATCTTCAAGTACTTCTCGGAACTGCCAGTCATAGCCGGCTATAGATAATTGGAGTCCATGGCAAAGTGAATTAGTTGGCCTCAAATAAAATTTTAAAAAAAAGCGACAGCAGTAAAATTATTTAATTTATCAAAAACCTATTGTACTTCAACAATAACATTGAGGACAAGTTTTGCTATTTCTTCTCTAAAATAACATTAGTATATGCAAGGCCCTCACCAAATGGGGACCCTAAGCAGTTTGTCTTTGTCTACGGCTGGCCCTGTGCCAATAATAAGATCATTGAGAAATCAATTCCAACAATATATTTGATATCCAATGCTTTATTTTATTAAAAAGCCTGTTTTTCTTAGTTAAAGCACCAGCTCCATTAGTTGTTACACTTGCCATCTTGTACTCGCCGACCTAACACTTTCAACACAGCTTTTGATAGAATTGAATAAATACTGGCTTGTGTTTGTCTTTGACTGAATGTTTCGAAATATTGCCATTTTAAATAATCTTCGTTTACTTTAAACTTTTTAGAATGACGTTTAAAGACAATGTTTATTTAGCCTCTTCAAGATAAGTGATAAGAATCAAAAGTTTCTATAATTTCTACATTTATAGATATTTACAATTATTTGTTTAAATATATTTCCACTTTTATATGTGTAATGTGTGGGAACACCTGATTTCTTTAGGCGTCGGCGGGCCGCATAAAACACTTTAGCGGGCTACATCTGGCCCATGGGCTGTAATTTGCCCACCCCTGATCTAAACAATTGAAATGCTTTCGTTTGCATGCAAAGGCAAAGAAGTCACATAGTGGGTATAACAATATGGTGTCCCCCAATAAGGTGTCTTGTCCCCAACACTCTTCTTAATATTCATAAACGATCTTAACCAAAACCTACCAAGAAAAATTAAAAGCAGAATGTATGCAGATGACCTCACCTTAATTAGCACAGAAGATTATGTAGGAACATCAGAATTTTTATTACAAGATGCTCTCGATTAACTCAATAAAAGGTCCAAAAATTGGGGGCTCAGCAATAGCATAAAAGGAGGAGGAAACAGCTGCTCTGGTCTCTCTGGATAAAATAAGAAAAATAAAATACTTTCCCAATTCACTAAAATGGAAACCTTGGAGAGGCACCCACTGTCAGTCAAGTCAAGCAGTGAAGTTAAGTCAAGTTAGTGAAGTCAAGTGGTATTCTTGGGACCAGTGTCAAGAAATATATATTGGTCCGGGACGGACAGTAGAGACTTAGAAAAGTCGAGTTGTAATTGCAGTTAGAAAGTAACTTGTGGGCAGTTGTTGCCAGTGCTCCTTTTGAGATATGTATTATTATTAAGGATTATTCTGTACAGTGTTACCCGCTGAGATGCGGACGTGATTTGTAACTAACATATATTGGATACATTTGATACCGCTGTTATGCGGATAGGATTGTTTATTATTTCTTGGCATGTAGCACTAACAAAGAGACCAGTATTATTATTATTGTAGTAAAATAAACTTTATATTTGTCTGCTGAAACGGACTTAAGTCAGTTTATAGTATTTGTCTTGTCACGTGTCAAGAGTACTTCATGAGGCAAAAACCCAGCATTACACGACATTTGTATTCTGCAACGTTACACCATGCAACATCATTTACACCCACTCAAAACTAAAATACACAAAACTGGCACTAAAAACCATCTAAAAAGGACTAATTTAATACAGGAATCTCTAAACCTAAAAAAGAAGCACAACTTGAAAAAATAAATCTGGAATCTACAAAACACAATGAATCTCCACCTTGGAACCAAAGCCCTCTTCCTAATATTGAAACTATAACCACAAAAATCTGACTACATTCCAACAGAGCTTAAGAAAATAGTGAACTAGAACTATTTTCTACATACTCATTACCCTAACAATCAGTGGATCTGTTATCAATGTACTTCTACATTTGTTGTTTCGATACTTCATATACTAATCAACAGGATCAGAATTTACAAGGATGGTTCATCTCATAAAGTCATCTCAAATGGAGGTGCTAGAATATTCATTGAATGGCCAAATGGATAAAAACTAGAAAAATCCATTGCAACTGGAGATCTCTCTGACAGCCACAGTGCAGAAAGAGAAGCACTAGAACTAGCAGCTACCATGCTAGCAAAGCATCCAAGTACCACACAAAGTCATATTATCTTCATAACAGTTTGCAAAGCTTGGAAAACTCTGATTCCTCCTATGTCAAACGACTAAGACAGCACTTATAATGCTCAACAACAACAGCAAAAAAAACAAAAAACTGTTATTCAATGGATACCAACATATATTGAACTAGAAAGAAATGAGAAGGCTGACACAATTGCCAAGTGTGGGAGAACAAACACACAATTAAACATGACACTCTATTCAGAAGAAATGAAGAAACTAATAGTGAATACAATAAATGAGAAATGGACAAGCTCTCATCCGAATCACAAAAAAGATGATGGTTATCTATCCCAACAAGATCAAAGTCTAATCTTTTGCATCAGAACCAGACACAACAGAATGAGACAACATAAGTTCCGGAAGCTGAAAATAGGAACTAGAAAAATCTGCCCATGTGGAGTGTCAGAAAATGCTGACCATATCCTTCAAAACTTCAAGTGGCCCCAAAACACCCATATGGAAAGAAAACTATGTGGAGAGCTCGCTGATTTTGGAAACCACTGTGCAGTTCATCTCATATATTGGTCTAGTCATCTGAACGCTCCAACATAATATGATTAATGAGAACGAGGAAGAAGAAGACTCATTTGAATAGATCTATTATGTTTTATTTTTAAAAACTTTTTAAATATATTAATTGTTTTTCTGTAGATGATTTAATACAAAATAAAGGTGTTTAATTTATAACACTATTATATTAATTGTTTGTGTTTTGGACAAGTATCTTAGTCTTGCTTTGACTGATGTTTAAGCCAAACTTCTGGCAAGCAGCAGATAATTTGTCAACCAGGCACTGTAGCTGAATATCAGAATCAGCCACAATAGCTGCATCATCAGCATACAGGAGTTCCCTGATGAGTAGCTTCCTAACCTTGGTTTTTGCCCGCAGCCTTGATACATTAAATAGTTTTCCAGAGGATCTTGTATGGAGAAACACACCTTCGTTTATGTCGTACGCATAATGCAGTAGACAGGAGAAGAATATGCCAAACAGAGTAGGTGCGAGCACACATCCCTGCTTGACACCACGCAAACCTCAAAAGGTGCTGATTGGGCTCCATTGAATTTGACAGTGCATTTAGTTTCCTTGTGAAAACATTCAATAAACTGCAGTAGTTTGGGAGGGCAACCTATTTACCTCAGGAGTTTGAAAAGGCCACTTCTGTTGACCATGTCAAAAGCTTTAGTCAGATCAACAAAAACGATGTAAAGGGGTCTGTCTCTCTCTCTGAATTTCTCCTGCAGTAGTCGTAGAGAAGATATCATGTCTATAGTGGATCTACCACTCCTGAATCCACACTAAGACTCTGGGTAGACTCTAGAAGCTATCACTTGCAGCCTGGATAGTGCCACTCTAGCAAAGATCTTGCCCACTATACTGAGGAGAGAGATACCCCTGTAATTGTTGCAGTCACTCCGATCCCCTTTATTGTATATTGTGACAATAGTTGCGTCAAGCATGTCCTGTGGGACATGACCTGTTTCCCAACAGCGGCAGAGGAGAATATAGAGTTCAGGGAGCAGGAGTGATTCGTTGACTTTCACTACTTCCACTGGGATACCATCACTCCCAGGAGATTTTCTATTATTTATGCAGTTAATTGCTTTTTTAAGGTCACTGAGGCTCGGAAGATCATCTAGGCATTCCAGTACTGGAAGATCTGGTAGAGAAGCCAGGGCGACATCGTCTACTGTATTCTGTGTGGCATAGACTTCGAGATAGTGTTCTGTCCAACATTCTAGCTGCTTGGTTTGATCTGTAATTTTTTCTCCTGATTTGGATAGAAGGGGGGCAGGCTTAGACACTGTTGGACCCAGGGCCGCTTTAATGCCATCAAATAGAGCTTTGCTGAGTGGAGACTGTCTTGGATTCTGTCCCTCCAAAAGTTGTTAGCACATTTTCTAGCCATTTGTTTCGCCTCTTTATTAGCACTTTTGAAGGCCTCCAAAGATCTTGGATTTGGCTTTGTCTAGTGAGCGAGGTGTGTAAGCATTAATGGCCAACCACTAGAAATTGTTGATCACTTTTGTTACCTTGGCTCCATCATATCCAACAACACTCTACTGGATAAAGACATAAACAACAGGATAGCCAAGGCAATGGCCACCATGTCACGGCTGCAGAAAAGAGTCTGGGACAACATATTGCTGACTAGCAGTACTAAAGCCCTAGTCTACCGGACCTGTGTGTTGAGCACCTTGCTGTACGGAAGTGAAACATGGTCAACCTACTCATGGCAGGAAAAAAAGCTGAATGTTTTCCACCTCCGATGCCTAAGGCAGATCTTTAAAATAAGGTGGCAAGATAAGATAACCAATGAGGAAGTGGTACAAAGAGCAGGGTGCCAGGACATCCGCTCTGTTATCAGCAGCAGACGCCTTGGCTGACTTGGCCACGTTCGTAGAATGCCAGTAGGTCGACTTCCACAGGACATCCTGTATGGCGATCTAATAGAAGGCAGGAGAGCCGCTGGTCGCCCACTTTTACGTTATACGGATGTATGCAAACGCGACATGAAGCTCTTCAAAATCGACACTGGCAACTGGGAAGAGGTGGCACTGGAAAGATCCTCATGGAGAGAGAGCATAAAGGAAGGGTCAAAGATTGCAGATGTCATACACAACAGAAACAGAAAGAAGGGTGAAAAAGCAACGGCGCCTGGTGATTATATATGCCCAACCTGCGATCGCAGCTGTGTATCAAGGATTGGCCTCTTTAGTCACACAAGAAGTTGCAAAGGGAAAAGATCGTCTCTCAAGACGTAAAATGCCACAGATATTAATTATATTTATAATATATAATATTACTTTGACTTTTTAAATGATAAATTTTTAATTTATTTAGAAATCACTTTATTTTTAATTAGTGAAAAGAATAGGTCAATGAGATTGTTAAGTGATAATTAATTAAGTGTTAATTAATTTAAGTGTTGGTCAATGAGATTGTTAAGTGTTCTTTAAGTGTTGGTCAATGAGATTGTTAAGTGTTAATTAATTTAAGACTCAAAGTCTAAGTGTCGGTCAATGAGATAGTTAAGTGTTTATTAAGTGACAGTTTTTGTGTCGGTCAATGAGATAGTTAAGTGTTTATTAAGTGACAGTTTTGAGAAACATATAACAATTAACATACAGAGGGTAGATCTATCTACAATTGAAAATAGCAATATAATTGGCAATATTGAAGAAGCAAACTAGACCTAGAGTGTCCTAGAGTCTAGAATAGTCTAGAGTCTAGATCTATACTATATTGTATATTATACTTTAGTCTTTATAGGGATATAGGCCAGGCCTATACTTATACATATATCATATAGACTCTATGTCCTATAAGTCTATTATGAATCATAGACAGTTCATATGATACGGTCCAAAGGTTAAAAATAATAGATAATTATAATATATTATATATTATTTATATTCTTTTTTTTTCTATAATAATTAATATAGAAAAAATAGATCTAAATTAACTAAATATTATTCTTACCTGTAACTAAAGCTAAACGACCTACCAAAAGACCGGTTGATGCCATTGTTCTATAAAGATCTAGATTTAGTCTAGATTCTATTGTATATGATGAAGACCCTCGTCAAGTTAAATAGATAAATAAAACATAGCTGTTTGACTTTTGAACCTTATTTGTTTTGACATATGACCTTTGTTGAATTAGCCAATTAAAACCGTAGTAAAATATAGGGATTCCACGTTGTTTTATTTGCGGTGCAAAAGCAAAATTTTAATTTAGTTTAGATTTACTGTATGTAGACTGTAGTCTATCAATCTAGATCTACTTGATCTAGCGCTAGTGTAACTCACTGTAAGTGTGTCATTTTGATAGATATTGAATCCTAGATTTTAATCTTTTATTTTTAGAAATCCACTCAGTCAGTTTGAGAGTATTCTGTGTCTCTAGAATCTATCTAGATTGACTTGTTAAAGTTGTTACTTCATGATTAAATCAACTTCATACTTGTAATCTTCAATCTTCTTTTAATTATCTAGATCTAATTAAATTAATCTAAATTGACTAAATCTAGTGTAGATAGGCTAGAGTAAACTAGACATTCTAGTGACAATTCTAGTCTATAATGTCTAGATCTAGAATTCTAGATTAAAAAAGATTTTTTTCTAAAATTAAAAATAGACTATTAACGTTACTAATTAATCATAGCTAATCGCAATGATCGATAATGTCATTTAAAATTAATGATAATCATAAATATATCTAGTTAAAATACTAAAATAGATACATCTAGATTTCTAGATCTAGAATACTAGATGAGATGATTAGGTCTAAGATCTAGATCATATAATAAGATTAAGATAATACTTAGTGTTAGACTGTGTTACAGTTAGATATCTCTGTCTCTAGTGACTCTAGGAGTCTAGACTCTTGATTAGATCTAGATCTACTTCTAGATCTGTCTAGACATAGATATTTTGTTTACAGTGTAGACTTAGATTAGAATATCTAGATCTATAAACTAGATATAATAAATTAATTATTTAATATATCATAATATTGTAGACTGTATTAATAAGTATATACTCTAAACTCTATGTCTATAACTATAGTCACTATATTATAAGTTATAGTTATATAATATGTCTATACTAGGGCTGGCAAAGGTTATCAAATCATTATTACTAGATATTAGACTAGATCTAGATAGATTTAGATAATATTATATATATATATATAATATAGACTAGTACTGATCTTCTAGATTAGGTCTTAATCTTGATTGTCACCGTCACTGGGCGTTAGTTATTATTTTTAACATTATTCTGATTATAAAACAAAGTAATAAATTAAATAAAATGAAGTAGATCTCTTATCTAGATCTAGAATCTGTCTAGATTCTAATTCTAGATATAAATTGTCTAAATCTAAATTGTAAGTCTAGAATAGTCTAGAATGTCTAGATCTAGAATCTAGTGAATCTAGATTATTCTAGATGTAGTGAAATCTAATCTGGATGTCTATATACTATATATAGAATCTAGATCTAGGTCATATATTATATTATATATATATATATATATAAATATATATGCTAATTATAGTAACTATAGATAATCTAGATTTTTATAGCTCTAGTTCTCTCTCTCTTTTCTTCTATAAATTCTAATTCTAGATATCTAGGATCTAATCTATATTATATGAATTATTATGAATTTATGATATTTAGATCTAGATTCTAGCTGCTAGCTATTACTAAACTATTAATAATCAGTTTAGTCTATCATCTATAAAGTTAAAATTTGAATTATTTGCAATGTAATATATAAATGATTAAATCTGACATTAGTTATTACTTTGGTAAAGTGAAGTAGGTTGGTCATTGTGCTGACAAAATGAAACCCTTGTTTGTTTGTAAAATGTTTGACCTGTTTCAGATGTTCCTTCAGAGTTGAAGATAGTTTACTTCCTAGTCCAAACCTCCCGCAGGAAGACAGAGGATGGGAGCAGGCAGGGTTTGAGCCCAGGACCATCGATAAATCCAAATGACAGTCCAGCGCACAAACCACACGACCAGGCAGCCGTTGTTAACTGTCAACCAGGGGCAGACTGGGTATCGAAATTTGGTGGGCATTAGCAGAGATAGCCCAGCCCACAAATGGTGTGCTATATTTTATGCATCCTATTTCTCTTCAAAATATGTTAAGTTTGATAATAAGTTGAAAAATGGATGCATGCATGTGTAGGTTTGCGTAAACTATTTTATTTATGCATGTAGGTAGTCTTTAAGCTTTAATGAATATGTAAATGCTATTAAATGTTCTGGACCCGTTTCTGTATTACTAAAAGAGAGCCTAATGCTTAAAATGGCACTTACTTAACAACATGAAAAGCTGTTGATTCTGTATACATTAGCATATTATGTTCATAATCATGTCCAAATCAATTTCTTGTAAAACATTAACATAAAATCTACAATTTGTTCTTGTGCCATGGTGATTATCAGCCTATTCTTTATAAATGTTAATGGGTGGGTGCTTCTTTCACTAGCTACTTGAGTACATGACAGCATAAGCACAAATTTGTAAGTTAAGTCAAGATATGTCACTTGTACCACACTTTGCTCTCAATGTTCTGTTCATATTTGTTGTTTGCCAAACTTATATCAATCCAAGGGTGATGTTTTCAGTTTGTCCCACTGCTCAGCTAGATTCATCAATTCGCTACATACATTTTCTGCTGTATTTGAAATTTCTGGGGTCACAACTTGCAAGGTCTGCATAAAAGATGTCTTTCAAGACTCAAGATGACATTAAAAACTGAATTTCATAAGCTTTTTTTGAGCATTAAGAATTATCTAACGATTTTCCTGTTCTCCTGGCATTCGCTTTTTCATCTTTGTCGTTTTCTCAGGCACACTTCAATTTCTAGTGCCAACTCTTTTAGTAACTGCTCACAGCACTTATCTTATTCATGGCAAACCAGTAACACAGACTAAAAACGCAAAATACCTAAGTATTATAATAAATGAAAAACTGTCATGGAATCCACATATTGATGAAACTATTAAAAAATCAAACAAAGCATTAGGATTTATTAAAAGAAATTTCTATAAATCAAATAAGAACATAAAACTAAAATGTTATTTAACCTTGGTTAGGCCAATAATAGAATATGCATTCTCCGTTTGGGACCCCTCAACTCAAGAAAACATTATGAAACTGGAACAGACACAAAATAGAGCAGTGAGATTCATAACAAATAAATATTCACATTTGACTAGAGTAACACCTATAGTAAAATCACTAAATTTAGAAAGCCTTCAGGACAGAAGACTCAAAAGTAAAGTAGCAATTATACATAAAACACTGAACCATAATCTTCAAATACAAAAACAAAATTTTATAAAATACTCTGAAAGACACAAAGATAAAGGCACATTCCTCGTCCCATATGCTAGGACGAATTTGTACAAAAGCTCCTTCTTCCCGAGCACTATTAGAGCATGGAATGGGTTGCCTGAGCTAGCCAGGAAAACCAGTGACTTGGCAGAATTTAAGTCATTGGTTAATATGCATGACGCGTAGGACGTAATCATCTTCTTTTTTGAAGTAACGTCTGTATTATATAAGATAAGATAAGCACAAAGTCATCTGTTGCTTTCAGTCACCACCTCAAAATCTTGTCTGATTGTCTTCACCTTGGTTTTTGTCACACACACCATGATCTCAGAACACCCATTTCATTTTTTGAAAGTAATTTGAAAGTGATGTAAGTTCAATGACAAATATGTCAATATGGTTTTATATCTGTTATATTCAGTAATGCATCTTTGAATGCTATGGATCTAAGAAAATTCCATGATTAACAATTTTTTCATCCAGGGTGTAAGGCGGTTCCATTTTGCTACCACGAAAACTTAATCCCACATTTTCTTATAACTTTTAAAACAATTTAAAACATTTCTCCTCTTTCTGACTTGATTGCATCTCAAACTCATCGGGTTTGAAAAAAAATAAATTTTTTTTACATCAGTGTCATTTTCTCTTACAAAATATGCTTTGGAAATTAGTTATAGCCATCTAATTTTTTATTCTTTGATGAACATCTTTCTTGCCTTCAAGAGATGCATTTTTTTATTGTGCTTTGCAAATATCTAGCCAACATTGCAGAATAAAGCCATGTTTTCTTCATTGAAAGTTAGTCACTAATGGTTTGTTCTGTCTTTGTCTCAAAAAGCTTTTTGAAGAATTTTGCTTAGTGTCAATTATTTGGTTTCAGCTATTCATATAGCTTAAAATTTAATGCTTCTGTTGCGATCTTGCTTTTATGTTTCCTTGTCAACTAAAATGGCTCAGAAGTACACAACTATGGTTCATCTTGAACTTTTTTTCATGACTGTGGAACCCTATTTTGGAGAGACATTCCCATCCACATATATTGCAGGTTAAGGTAGCTTTCACTTTGGTGGTAGAGGAACCAGCTATTTTTCATATGGTACACTTTTCTTCCATAGCTGAGGCCCTTGTTTTTTCACTGTCTATAGCTTGGTCACTGTCTCTCTACATTTAGTGCGGTCTAGGGCACGACATGGCCTAAATTGTGCCGATGTGCCTAAACTCAAACCCTAGGGCTATGTCTTCTCACTGGTCAGTATCAATTTTCACTGTTTTGAGGTCCCATTTTATTACATCCATGTAATGGAGGTGGGGGCGACCAGTTTTTCTTGAGCCAGACGGGAGTTGACTATAGAGAATGACTTTAGGAATGCGATTGTTCTCCATCCGTCGAACATGTCCGAGCCTGTTAAGTATGTCTTGAAGAATTAAGGCAACAATTGTCGTAGTTGGGCCGAACACTTTTAATCATTAACACAACGCCATCTTGAGGGGTTGTCACCACTTGCCCATGTCATAGTCCTTGTGCCACGTAGAGGTGGCTCACGTTCCCCCACTCCTTCTCACGCTAGGCTCTGCTCTGTGAGCCAAGGGTGGGATCCTATCAGGGCCAGCGCTGGACTCTAAAGCAGGGTGTGGTGTTAAGTCTGTGGATGAGGCATCTAGTGGTGCCTCATGGGTTGCCGTTTCGTCATCTGAAAAGATGTCTGAGTAAGGGACATTTTTGGGCCGGATGTGCACTCTGTTCCTAACGTAGGTACCGCCCGTTGTTCCCTTCACAGTGTAGGACCGCTCACTGTTTCTCATAATGATTTTCCCAGGCCGCCAGTCATTGTTTCCTGGACTATGGAAGTAAACCTTTTGGTCCACATTCAGCCGGGGCAGGTCTCTTGCTCTTTTATCATAGTGTTTTTTTATGGTGTACCTGTGACGGGCTTTCGCTCCCAGGCCTTCTGTGTAGCTTTTGGGCTCAAGGGCTTTAGTCAGGGGTAGTAGTGACCATGGTATTCTGTTCAAACACAACTGGGCTGGGCTATAGCCACAGTCCTGTTTGGGAGTGTTGTGAAGTTCCAGCAGGCCTTCGTATTGATCATCTCCGGTTCCGATGGTTTTTCTCATCATGTTTTTGATTGTTTTTACTGCGGCCTCTGCTTTTCCCTTGGCTTTGGGGTGTCCGGGATCGGACCTGATGTGCGATATGTTCCATCTGTTAGTGAATACGGCGAATTCGTGACACGTGTTTTGAGGCCCACAGTCATAGATTAGGACTTTAGGGACTCCGAATCTGGCAAAGTGAGCTTTCAGTTTTCTAATCACCTCGGTTGAGGTTGATGTTGTTAATAAGTCAGCTTCTGTCCAATTTGAGAAATAGTCCACTGTGATCAGGTATGTTCTCCCTTGGATCTCCATTAAGTCTGTTCCAACCTTTTCCCAAGGTCCTTTTCCTTCATAATGTGGCCACAACGTTTCTCTTTGATTGCTTGGATTATTCTCCTGGCAGGCAGTGCACGATTCGGACATCTGTTTGATTTCTGCAGCTATTCCTGGCCAGAAAATCAGAGCCCTCGCCTGCCTCATCATGCTGTCGTATGCTAGGTGGGAGGCGTGTAACTTCTCCTTCATCTCTGAGCGCATGCTTTTGGGAATTAGTACTCTTTCCCCCTTTACGATGATACCATTACTTATACTCAGGGTTTTGGCAAAATCATAATAGGGCCTCAGAGCCACGGGAGCGGCAGTTTTCCTAACAGGTCAACCGTCTTCAATGGTCTTTCGGAGAGCTTGTAGAGTTTCATCAGCATCTGTTTCGCTTCTATTTCGGTCTAGTAGTGGATCGGGAATATCGATTTGTTCGATGTTGAGTTTCATTATTTCTTCAGTAAATGGCTTAGTGTTGCATGCATGGGACAACGTGTCGGCTATGTACAGTTCATTTCGCCAACCCACTTGAATGTGAAATCATATCTATTGCTTCTCATGATGAGGTTCTGTAACCGTCTTGGGGCTTGGTTTAGGGGTTTTTGTAGGATGGTAACAAGGGGTTTGTGGTCATTTAAGATTGTGACGGGTCTGCCAAAAGTGTATTGATTGAACCTCTCAAGTCCGAAAACTACTGCCAGTAGTTCTTTCTCTATTTGAGCCTATCTCTTTTCCGTTGGTGTTAAGACTCGTGAGGCATACTCCAATGGTTTCCCTTCCTGCATCAACATGGCACCAAGCCCATCTTGGCTGCTGTCGACCTGAATTAGTCGCAGATTTTCCAGTTTTGCCTTATGGTCCCACAGCATTATAGAAACCCAGCACCAGGGTTGTTGTTATCATTTCTTTTAATTTCCTAAAGGCGACTTCACATTCCTCATTCCAATCAAAATCCTTTTCTTTCTTGGTGAGTTTCCGCAGGGGGTGTGATATTGCTGACAAGTTGCTAAGGAACTTTGATAGGTACTGCACCATACCACAGAATTGTCAGACTTGCTGCACATTTGTAGGGCGATCCATGTCCACTATGGCCTGCACCTTCTTGGGGTCTGGTTTAATGCCTTGTGCGCTGATGACGTGTCCCATGAATTCGACCGCCTCTTTTTGTTCCAATGTTTTGCTCTCGTTCAGTATTATGGATTTTCTTTTGCATCTTTCTCGCAGATTTTCCAGTTTTGCCTTATGGTCCCACAACGCTCTTCCATTGTTCTGCCACACCCAACTACAATGATGTCGTCGGCAACATTGATGCAGCCGCTGAGGCCTTCCAGTGCTTGTGACAGTTTCCTTTGGAAGATTTCTCCACTGACACATAGTCCGAAGGGCAGCTTTGTCCATCTATAATGGCCGTAAGGTGTTATCATTGTTGTCAGAATACTTGATTCTTTGTCAAGGCGAACATGCCAATAGGCTTCTTTAACGTCAAGTTTCGAGAAGACTTTGGCGTTCTCGAATTGGGGTAGAGGCATTCTTCAAATGTGGGGAGTCTGTAATGCTCCCTTTTCAAGACTCTATTCAAGTGTTGTGGGTCTATACAGATTCGCAAATCTCCGTTTTTTTCCTGAACAATGGCCATTTGACTGACCCAATCCGTTGGCTCCTCTACTGGGACCAGTATTTTTCTCTTCACGAGTACATCAAGCTTAGTCTCTGTATGCGAAAGGAATATTGCGGCATGCAGACACCACTGGTGACTTGCTTGCATCGATGGTTAGTTTCACTTCACCTAGGTTATCGTTGGTTGACTGTACTTGAGAGACGAAATTGTTGTCGTTGAGTGTAATGAGGTCCAGTTCTTGACACGTTTTCAAGCCTAGGAGGCATTGGAAGTTGTTTCCAACGACTACGAACTTCACTACAGTTGTTTTCCCAGTTTTTGGGTTTGTCATTGGTAAATCAGCAACTCCTTCTGGCTTCTGTTCAGTCATGTTCCACATTCTTAGAGTTTGCGTGGTCTCCACTGCTTGACATCTCTTGACAAATCTTTTACAAATGATGTTGTGTCTGCTCCTGTGTCTAACTGGAATTTCACTCTTTGATCATTCACTACGAATTCAACCGTGAGCCTGTCTCTTGTCGACTTGAGTGCATTTATTGTATTTAGCCACTGTGGCTCATACCCTGATGCCTTGTGTACAAATGTGCTTCCTTTTACTCTGTTGCACTTTCTTGCGAAGTGGTTTCTTGCATGTCTGTCCCCAAGCCGGGCATGCTGTTTTATTGAACGCGTGGTGTCGTTCACAGAATCGACACTCTAAAGATGTAGCTGTAGCTTTTTGTGTTGTTCTCTCCATTTTGTCAACTTGGGCCTGAGCTTCAACTCGTATTTCCTCAACGCTGGTCGTTGACTGTTCGAAGGCTCTGCAAATCTCGATTGTTCTTTTCAGGGACAGCTCTGGGCATGCCAGGAGTTTTTCCTGCACTTTTCTGTCTGAGGAGAACACTATTTTGTCCTGGATCATCCTGTCTGGCTCCTTAAAATTGCATTTGTTTGCCTGGGACTTTAGCTTCGTTAGGTAGGTTTCAAATGGGGAGCAGATGGGTTATTTCCAAAAGCGAAACGTTTCTAACACTTGTCTCTTGGGTTGCAGTAGTCGTGTAGCTTTTTCAATAATGTCTCCGGGTCGCCCTTGTCCTCCCCTTTCTGGTATGTGAATTGGTCACTGACTTCGATGGCCTGTGGGCCGGCACAATGTAGTATGATGGTCTTCTGTTGGCTTTTGGGCCTTCCGTAGGCCCCCGTCGCCTGCAGATATATTTCCATCTGCCGCCTCCACCGTCTGAAATTTTTGCTAACATTTCCTTCCGTTAGCTCCAGGCAATGGGGTGGCATCGGTAGATTTTCCGACATCTTGTGTAACTCTGTCTCTACTGTGTGATGTATTAATCTCTTGGTTGCCTCCCTTGATAGGCCAAACCGTACGTGACCTTTGGGGTAGACTGTCCGATATAGCTCTCAATTTATCATTAATCTCTCCCTTGACGCATAATCTTCTACTTCTAGCGAGAGTGAAAGCACTTTCACTTTCCGCTGCCACCATGTTAAGTATGTCTTGAAGAATTAAGGCAACAATTGTCGTAGTTGGGCCGAACGCTTTTAATCATTAACACAGGACGCCATCGTAGGCAGGAAGGCCATGTTCACAACAAAAGACGCATAACTCACAATGACTAAGGGCTATAACTTACATATATCAAACATTAACATCCTTCCCTTTCTATCGACGAAACATGTTCACTACAAACATTCCAAAATGAACACATGGCATATTAACAGAGCCAGCGCATGCAGCATTGTTTGAGGACTTTAAAGATGCTAGGAAGACCCGTATTGTACACTTTCTCTTGCCATGTGATTTTCAAGATCCTTCAGAGGCAATGCAAGTGGAATTGGAATGAGTTTAGTTTTCTCTCTTGCTTTAGGTAGGTAGTCCATGACTCACGGACTTACAGTAGCGTACTCAGGATGCATGCCTTGTAGACTTCCATTTTGGTCATTGTTGTGAACTTCTGGTTTTCCCAAACTCTTGGCCTGATGCAGCCTTCCATGTGTTTTTATTTATCTCCTCTTCCAGAAACAGGTCATCTTGAATTGTAGATCCATCGATCACCCGTGGACAATGATTTTGCAAAATATGTAGGTCGCTGCTTGGGCTGTGTAGCCACATGAAATACCACACTCCTCTTTAATCTTATTATCATAGATAATGGGTGGTTATCCCCATTGACACCCTCTGGTCTTTGAAACCTTCATATTTTTAAAATACTAGTAAAATTTAAATGTTATAAATCTATAGCTCATTTAGGTAAGTTTCAAAAATATTTTTTGTTTATGTATTTCTGAATTGACATACCTTTAAATTTAACCTAGACTATCATAGATTAATCTGTTGTTGTTCAAAGATTGGGAATCACATTTGTTTACCATTGGTGAATGAGATCAATGGTTATATATAATACAGTAAACTTGATTAGTGTTCACTCCATGTTTCTGTTTCTTAATTGTTTCTTTGTCATGTCCACCATGCCTCATTCTTAGTTGTGTGTAGGGAGTGTGTGTGTTTAGATGATACAGTGTTTTGTTAATAAAGAATTTGATTCTTGTAGATAATCAATGTTGAGGAGTGTTACTAGACTAAAGCATTGGAAATATTCATTTAAATCTGTGTGGATGTGTATTTATTTATGTCATTATTTATACTGTATTATGAACAAGAATTTTAGCACCAGAACTATTTATAATGGCCCCTTTATTCTTCCTGGTCAAAAGCCTTTAGAGTTAATCGCTAGTAAATATGTTAATCATGAGCTTCCTCCATTTTGTTACACTTCAGAAACTCCATTACTTGATGATTCCTGTTATCCAGTGTTTAATCTTAGTTTTCTAGATGAGTCCAATTCAGAGAAACAATTCCTTCCTCCGAACTTAAATGATGAATACACTAAGTATGTAGTGCAGTACCCAGCACCAGTTTTGTTTCAACAAGTACCCAATGAGGTACACATTCCTTTCTCTCTTACTGTCACTAATCAGTTGCAATCTAATAATTGTGCTAAAGAAACAGAAGCTAAAATCATTGATCTTGATAACTTGCAAATCGAACAAAAATGTCAATCACTTACAAACTTGAAGGACAAGGTAGTGCAACATGTGGATGAAAAACAAATATGTCATAAAAAATATGAAAACAGTCGGCAAATATTCCAAATAGATCATAGGAACAATGTACAAGTGGAGCTTATGGATCATGACAACAATAAAACATTGTGTAAAGACAAAGCTCTAGTGGTACAAGGTACACAAATGTAGTAGACCTAAGAAAAAAAAAAAAAGCTTTGCCAACTCCTAATGCATTGTAGCTATTTTAAAAAATTAACAAAGCTGTTTTTTTTTTTATTAGTGATGAGTCTCTTAATGCCTTTCTTCATTTTTATAATTATAGATTAAATACAAATTCTTCATTCTGTTCTCTATTCTGGTTTTCCTCTAATATTTTTTATAATAGTTTACTATTTTCTTCTTTTCATTATTGACATAATATTGTCTACATTCTAGGTAAAAATTTAGAACCTATGGATCAATATCCTAGAAGAAGAAAGAGGCTAGAAAGTCCATATGATTATTTCCCTAAACACTTCAGAGAGGATGACAGACTACACAGTCGAGTTTCATACTATGAACGTACATCTCACAGATTCTCTAGTAGGGATTATTATGCTGATTTTTTAGAAGAACCATATGACAGATTTGATAGACACAGGAGCAATTATTTTGTTCCTGACCATGATTTTGATGCATATCCTCCAAGACTATATGATAGAGAAAGGCATTATAGTCAATATAATGAAGACATGGGTGACATGCCAAACTATTTAGATATTCCTTCTCGGCTGCATCCACAATTACCCCCTTACAAACATGTGCCTCATCATCATCATTGGGATTTTCCTTTTGAAGAGTTAGATTTGCACTATCAACATGATAGAAGGTCATTATCACCATCATATATCAAACATTGGCCTGAAAATGATTGGGAACAAAGGAGACCAAATACAGATGCTAGAATGCTAAACTACAGAAAATATCCAAAGATTGCTGCCCAGCAGACACAGCAGGTTTGTGTTGTTTTGTTTTGTTGTTTTTTTTTAAATTTAATTGGCTATTCAGATAATCATATTTCTAAATTTGGTTGCAAGATTTTTTAAATTAATATAAAAAAAAATTAAATATTATTTATGCTTTATTAAATTTTGAATAAATGCAATTAATTTTTAAAACGCATATTAAATTTAAAAGGTTGCTTGATGTTTGAAAGGAAGAAAGTGTTGTATAGTAAATTGTGTGTATATTATGTCAATGTCTTTAAAGCAGTGGTTCTTTCCACACTTTTCTATGGCTCTAAGTTCTGGATGTTCTATAGGAAGCATCTAAAACTCCATGAATTAAAGGTGCTTTTGCTTCTTAATGGACTTGTGTTGCCAAGGCTCCCGTACATTTGAGACCCAAAGAAAAGCTCTTGCCGAAAACTGGCACAGATGATAAAAAGAAAACTTAAACAGACCCCTGGCAGACAACACATCATATTTGGCAATATATATAGTTCCTCCTCCCGGATGTATGCAAACGTGACATGAAGCTCTTCAAAATCAACACTAATAACAGGGAAAAAGTAGCACTGGATAGATCCACATGGAAAGAGAGCATAAAGGAAGGGTCTCTGATTGCAGATGCCATACACAACAGAAGCAGAAAGAAGGGTGAAAATGCAATTGCGCCTGGTGATCACATATGCCCAACCTGCGGTCGCAGCTGTGTATTAAGGATTTGGCCTCTTTAGTCACACAAGAAGTTGCAAAGGGAAAAGATCCTCTCTTGAGGAGTAAAATGCCACAGATAGCTGCTCCTTCACCATTAAAGATGAGTGCATTTCTCATATCCTATAAACTCGAAGATAACTATAAAGCCCAATCCTTGCTTTAATAAGCTGGTCTCATGGGTAGGTTTGTTCTGTTGATCTGGCAATATATGGGTTTGCATGGTCATGTGAAATATGCCTAATCTATCACATTTATTTGCTGATAATAGTGATTTAACAAAAATATTTTTATTTCTGTGTGGGATTAGGGTTCTCGTCCTTCAAATCTGCAGCACAGACCAGGCTTGCTCAAATTAGAGGGTCACAGATGGGAGTGGAATGCTACAAGTAATATTCCCCCACTTTGTGATTTTGATGCATTGAAATCCAGAGGTAAAATATGACTATTGTTACTAAAGCTCATTGGGAGGATTCATTAGTATTAAATCTCATTATTCTATTTTGGATCCATTGTGTTTTTTTTTTTCTTGAGTTGAGGGAATCTTGAAAACATAATTCAAATTCCAGTATTAATCTAAGGTTAAATAGTTTGTCTTAACAAAGGGAATACTAAATGTTATTTTGTATTTGAGTATTTTATTAGGTATGTTTTCTATTTGAAAGTTGTTTTATATTTTATTGTTACTTGTGTATTGAATCTACTCTTGTTTGTCGGAATACCAAAAATGTTAGATTACCAAAGGTTTGTTGTACTTCAAAGAATGTAACTGTATGTATCAAGAAAATTCTTGGTATAAGATAAGATAATTTTTATTGGTCCAAACAATAACAATATAGATGCAAATACAAACAACATTCACACACATAACACACTCATAACCAGCCCTTTCTGTCCTAATGGAAAGGAGACAACTACTTCGTTCAGATCTGATGTAACAGTGATTTAATGGGTGCAGGTTGTTTTTAAGGAACCTGTGCGTTTTTTTCAAGAAAAAGTTCTTCAAGAGATAGTAGCTGTGTCTGAGTGATATAGATGCTTTTGTAATTAGTATTAGTCGACCCACTGCGTAGCATATGCCGCTATTTTGCAGGGCCGGCCTTCGACCACAGCAACCTATGCAACCCCAGTGGGCTTTCTTAGGACACGCGCTAATTCTAGATGTAAATTATTAAATGAAACCATTTTATATCTTGTAACAGATTTTCTGCGGCCGCCTGATTTACCAGGAGCTCCTGGAAATCTCCTGACATTGCAAAATATATGAAAAAGCCCTGGAAATCTCGGAAATTATTAAAATCTTTTGAAAACTCATACAAATCTCCTAAAATATATAGACAAAAATTATTTTGGGGTGCCATTCAATATAGGAAATGCCAATCCTATGTGTGATAAAAAAAACGGCATTATGCAATACCCATAATTGTGGAATCTGGTGAAAGAAGCTTCTCGCAACTCAAACTAATTAAGATACAATTCTCGAAGATATATTGAAAAATTTGGTAATTCTTGCTATTCAGCGTGATCTATGTAGAATAGAATTTGTATGATATACTGTATGACTTCGCTACACTCAAGGCTCATAAAGTAATTCTGTATGTAGTAAAGAATGAATAAAATGCAAAGACAAATTTATTTTCTAAAACAAACTCTTAATGTTCACGTATTATCCTTATCCCTAGCTAAACTTGTCCTCGCCAAATCCGTTTGGCATAGGGCCCCACAACGTTTGAGTCCAGCTCTGCTGTTTAGTCACCGGTGAATACAGAGTAAATTACTCTTTTTTTTCCGCCGCTAAAGTTACGTGGGGTAGAAATAAGAGTTATCTTTCCATGTTATCTTTCACAGTGGTTAAGTCCGGCCCTGCTATTTAAAGACAGGTGAATACTACTTGTTGTGCCCCTCCCCTCTTTTTTTTTCTTGGGGTAACTCTAGTCCGACTTGCATAAAAGAGTGATCTTTCCTTTACGACTTGGTGTCCAAACTGTTGAGCCATGAAGAAAATTATACATATAGATATTTAGTCTATGTCTTTGTGCCAATGAAGTATTACCATACCAGCAGGTGATGGCAAAGTTAATTAGACTGCTGATGGTTGCTGTATAATATAGAAAAGTTTAATTATTGTTTTATAAATTTTAAATTTTCTTAGCTTTCTAAGATAGAAGAGTTGTTGATGAAATTTGGTGTAATGGTTTTGACAGTGTTCACTCCATTTCAGTTTGTTGTTTATGGTTGTACCTAGGTTTTTATATTTTTGTACTTGATCTATGGCTTGTTTGTTTATTTGAATTTCGGCAAGATGGCCTTTATGTTTCCTAAAATCTATTATTTCTGAAGTTTTCTGAACATTTAAAATTAGAAAGTTTGCTAACGTTCAAGTTAGATAGTTTTTGTATTATGAGATGTGGTTGGATGGTTGTCAAGACAGATACGTCAACAAATAACACTCAGGCATGGTGTTTCTGAGTATCAAGATGATGGTAAGACGATCCAGCATGAGTAAGCATTGCATCCTATGTTTTTCTTGGCAGTTTGTAAACAAACTGGTGCGGGTCAAGATGTGTTTCTACTTCTTACAGTAGATGTTTTAAAATCATTTTCTGTAAGCACTTCATTGGAACTGATGTAAGTGCTAAGGTCGTTGCTAGAAGCAATGATCTTTTTGGGTGCTGGTATTTTTTCTGATGTCTTCCAAATGGTAGGTATCTGTGCATTTGCCAGGTCTTGTTAATATAGCACAGAAGATACAAGCTAGTTGTTCTACTTACTTGCTTTACAAGTTTTCCTCTTAATTTGTCGGGTCCCGACCATTTGACACCAATATGTGAACAAAGTTATTGACATTGCTATTCTTTAAACCAAGATAAAAGTTCTTTAATCTATGAGTGTTATTCTGTGTTGCTTATTACTTGAGTCTGATATGCCTGTAACAATAAGAGAAGCAACTTGCTGGGGCACTTTTCTTTTTAGAATATTTGCTTTTTGTAAGTTGTGTGAAGTTTTCTGCAAATAGTTTGTGAGGAATGTAACTTAGGAAAAGTAATGGGCTTCTGAAGTTTTTGATTTACAGCTTCATGATAAATCCCTTGTAATAATTTGCATCTGTATTATCCTTGAGGACATTTGTCTTTCACTTTTGCATTATACATTATAACAAGGATCTGTTCATTAGAATTGAAGTTGATCATCAGAAAGTTGATTTCAGTTTAAATTATTCATTGTTAAACATTCTTAGTCTGTAAAGCAATCAAATACATTCAATGAAATAATAAACTAATGGTATGTTGTTTTTTTTTAAATGTAAACCTATAATGATTTTAACTAACTTTATTTTAAGGAAAACAGAATCCACAGATATTGAATCAAAACATCCAATCAAACAAAGCTCATGGAAGTCAACAGCAGAAGAAAGAAGTATTCTTAAAGAGTAAAAGTCCATCTTCAAAAGCAATAGTAAGATATCTATACTAATAAAAGGCAAAGCCCTGACTCACTGACTCATCACTAATTCTGCAACTTCCCGTGTATGTATAAGGGTGAAATTTGGCAGGCGCATTCCCTACAGCTTACTTACAAAAGTGCAGCAGGTTTCGTTTCCCAATCGTACGCGTAACGGTCGACAACGTCCGCCATGTTGAACGTTCGTATTTATGGAGCCATCTTCACGAAACTTGGTACGCGGCTTCCCTGCGCTAACCGAAACCGATGTACGTACTTATTTAACGGTCGTAACGGTCGACAACGTCTGCCATGTTGAACTTTCGTATTTATGGAGCCATCTTCACGAAACTTGGTACACGGCTTCCCTGCTTATTTTAGTGTTTTTATACGTAGGAGGGCAAAAATGTGGGAGGCTCATTCTTAATTTTCTGTCGACAATTGGTACGGCGGTTTACTCTTTTCGCTTGGCTTTTGTTGTATCTTCGTTACAAGGGACGGCGTCACCTTTCTGTGTGCGCATCGAGGTCTTCTTTGTAGTCTGCTACAGCAAGGTAGCGTCCACGATTGGCGTTGTTATATCCCGACTCATTCATTCGACTGCTGGTATTTTACACTCACGTTTCATTTATCGCTCCAAGCGTACCCCCACTGAACATGTCTCTCGAGATGGTCACCATCGATCAAAGGACTGTGGCTTACCGGGTGGTTTCCATGCCCCCTGATGGATCCTGCCTTTTCCATTCTCTGTGCTACACATTGCACGGCGACATCAGACTCACTGCTGATGTCCGAAGGGACATTGTGTTGTATGTGCTCAACAACTGGGACAGGTTCAAGGTGTGGAAAGATGATGGTACGGGAGAAGTCCAACAGTGGTTGCCTATGATCTACAACAAGTGTCTTCAGTTGCTTGAGAACTACGTCATTGCTATCGGAGGTCTCTCTGTCGATCATTACGGGCTGCCTTCACCTCGAGAGAACTGGCAGAGGTTACGTCGAATCCCGAGTACTTGAGGGAAACCTCTTACGACACCTCGGAGTTGGCCAATGTAGTCTCAAACAACGAGCCTTTGCTGAATGGTGACCAAAAGAGAGTTTACGAGCAAGTCATGAGGAGCGTTGTCTCGGGCACTGGCACGGTGTTTTTTCTTGATGCTCCAGGAGGAACTGGCAAGACATTCCTCATAAACCTTCTGCTTGCGAAAGTCCGAGCGGAAGGTGACATTGCTGTAGCTGTGGCTTCTTCTGGCATTGCAGCAACTCTTCTTCAGGGTGGGAGAACTGCTCATTCAGCTTTCAAGCTACCTCTCAACCTCAGCCACACCACTGATTCGCCCTCCACGTGCAACATATCAAAGCAGAGCAACATGGCTGAAGTGCTAAGACAGTGCAAGCTGATTGTCTGGGATGAGTCCACCATGGCACACAGAGGGGGTGTCGAGGCTTTGGACAGGACCCTCCAAGACATCCGAAACACCACCACACGTATGGGAGGCTTGACAGTGTTGCTGGCTGGAGACTTTCGGCAAACCCTACCAGTCGTTCCCAGAGGAACATGCGCCGACGAAGTGAAAGCCTGTCTGAAGTCTTCGTACCTGTGGCGTCAAATCACTGTCGTCACTTTAAGAATAAACATGAGGGTTCATCTGAATGGCGACACAAGAGCCGGAGAGTTCTCTGATCTTCTGATGAGTATTGGTGATGGCAGCTTCAGTCAAGAAAATTATAAAATAGCAATTCCCTCAAATCTCTGTCTCCTGGTGAAGGCCTTGCAAAACCTTCGTTACAATGTTTATTCCAATCTAAGAACTCTCCAGCATATAGACGTGTCATGGTTGAGGGAGAGAGCTATCCTAACACCACGAAACGACATGAGCACGGCCATAAACCACGTTTTACTCCAAGAACTCCCCTCACAATCTAAAACATACCAGTCTGTGGATTCAGTTGTGGAAATGGAAGACGCGGTGCACTATCCGGTAGAGTTTCTCAACTCTCTGAATCCTCCAGGCACTCCTGAGCATCGTCTCATTTTGAAGGTTGGGGCACCGATAATGTTGCTGAGGAACTTGCAGCCACCTAAACTGTGCAACGGCACCAGACTTCAAATCACGTCTCTGCAGAAGAACCTCATTGAGGCAACTATTTTCACTGGCAGTGGCTCAGGAGAGACAGTTTTGATTCCTCGCATCCCCGTCATCCCCTCTGACCTCCCATTTCAATTCAAACGCCTCCAATTCCCAGTAAGGCTCTGCTTCGCCATGACAATCAACAAGTCTCAGGGACAGACACTACAAAAGGTTGGCATTGACTTGATACAGGACTGCTTCTCACATGGGCAACTGTACGTCGCATGCTCAAGAGTAAGCTCGGCGCAGGGATTGGTCAAACTGCAGCCGGAGGGCCGAACTGACAACGTGGTGTACAAAGAGATCCTCAACAAATAACCGTGTATTGGTACATGTATGTTTCTTCTCTATTTCAAAAGGTTTACTTTTCTTCTTAGTAATGAAATATTTAAGGCAGTACATATGACACATTATTTTTACTTATCGGACTAACATTGCAAAAAGCCACACAAAAACTGCGTTGTTCCGGTTATTCCAAAAATACATGCGCTACATTCCCTGCGGTAACACTCCTGGCACAAATGAGAATGTTTTGTTGTTACATGTAGGCCTATTAATTAAAGCAAATTTGAAATGTTAATGCAATAATCCTCCCGCTGCAAAGCGCGGGTATTTTGCTAGTTGATAAATAAACATCAATTGGGAAGGTGGCAGGGGGGGGGGGGTCCACATTTGGTTGGGCCCTTAAAAGAATGTCCTAAATGTTGTTGTTGTTTTTTTCCATTAAATATTATGCCACTGCCGTATAATCTTGCTATTCACGTAGAATCGAACGTAATAAACAGCATTGTTCTAGATGATGTTATAGATAACCTTTGCTGCACAGAAAGCATGACATGAGGCGATATAAATTGAGATTTGTAACTTGTGTATCTCGCCAATATAAACAATGAGTCTTAATAATTATTTTTTGTTAATTTTACTTACATACTGTACCAATCAGAATTTAGACATTTATTTATTAAAAACATTATCTTTTGTCATATTGTCGAATGTCAAAATGCAGGGGCCCTAAAAAGGTCCCCAATCTGGATGGTGGTTCATGGTTTGGTATAGAAGTCACCAAAGTTGATTTCAAGCTACAAGTTAAACAAAAAAAATATTTAAAAAATACTTTACAAAAAAAAAGCTTATATTAAGCGTAGTTGTATTAATTAGTTTCAATCAGCCATGTAATTGAATTTGTAATTGATCTACAATAACAATGATAAATCTGTGGAATTAGAAATATTTTTCATAATTGTTTTTGTTTACCGCAATTTCATGCTTTTAGCTTTCTGAATAATCTATTATCCTGTCAATTGACTGGACCAGTTGAGAAAGAGGTGGGGAGTGAAAAAGGAGTATATAGGTGAATGTTATGGTGATCGTGTTTTAAATGCATATTTATTATTTTTAAAAAGTCGAACGACCCGAACTTTAACTCAGGGGCTCAAGCCAACACACTAACCACTATGCCAGGGACGTGCGTATGAAATAGAAGGTTTTATAGTTATCTATTGTTAGTTTCAAGCTTTAAAGCTTTCTCTCTACAGACATTGAAGGGGGCAAGTCAAGTATAATTTCTTTCCCTTGTTTGATATAAAAAAAAATTACTAATAGTTATTTTAATCAATTCTTGTTTTGTCAGATAAAAGAAATAATTGCACAAAATTTCAGCTAGATCTGAGATAGGGTGTAGGAGAAATAAAGTGTACAAGCATTTGACCAGACAGACAGAGGGTGTAATGATATTTAAAAATTTTATTTTGTCAATAACTTTTGACAGCATTGTAATTTTTTTTTACTTCCTTCTAAAAAATGAAAAAAAAAAAAGAAATGTTTGCTTAAAATGATTTAGTTGTGTTTTCTATGTTTTATATTTCACAGCATGTACCCACTAGCTTATTACTGTCTCATTTGCTCAATTCTGAGGCTTCTGAGATCTTTTTGTTGATTCATTTTGTAAAATATTGTTAAAACCCTTTCTCATTGATTCATTTGAAATATTTTTAGGCACCATTTAGGTCTCACAGGTCAACTCTTTTCTTTTTTTTTTCTTTAAAAGGAAATATTTTATTTTTAAAATGTTAATGTAGCTGGAACCTTTTTTCTTTTTAAAATCTCAATGAAATCCATGAAGATGAACAAACTTTGAGCTCTAGCCATTATGGATAAGCAAAGGATTTCAGCTAACAACAAAGTAACAATTCTAGAGAAACCTCGATTACACAATTTTCTAGTTTTTTGTCAATGCTTAAGTTTTGTTAATCTAAATTTAAATATACCTTGAAGATTCACTTGTTCCAAATGTACGTATTTTATGTTAGCATTTATTTAAAAACATTTTTCTTCATTTTGTATGCACACCAGTTTTCAATTAATCCACAAAAAGTCTTGTAAATATTATTGAAATCCTCCCAGATTTGATACAATTTTATTTTACTTTTAGACAACAGCAACTGTTCTGAGTGAAGATTCAAGTAAAGTAACTTTTGCTAAGCACCTCCATAAATTCATTACAAAATTAAAGAAATTTCCAGAGAAAGAGAACTCCATTCAGACTTATGAAAATTGTTTAATGTCATGCCATTTACCTCTTAAGGTAAGATTTCTTTTTATTTCAAAAATTAACCTATTAAAATTGGTCCTTGAAAGTTTCCAAAATGGAAAATGAGAGGCACAAATCAGGAAAGGTCTATATTTGCAATCCACAATTTATTACCTTGTTTGTCAAAGATACATATATAAAATCTCTGGGATATATTCCTTTAAATTTCATTTGTGGTTTAAACTTATTTTATTTGATTTCAGTAAAACTGCTCAGTGTTGTTAATCAATATTAAAAATATGATTTGATAAGAACTGAAAAAAAAAGGGGGGGAACTAATCTAAATTATTGAATCCAAAAAAAACAACAAGATTACAAAGATAGTTAGTGTTATCACACAAACTCAAAGGTGGCTTCGACCAGATCTGCCCATATATAAGGAATATTCAAGCCATGGACTTTTTTTTTTATTGAAGTAATAAGAGCAGCAAAGATTACGATTACTGTCCTCGTTTAATGTTAGTGAAAAGGCCTTGGCTGTGTTTATCACGCTCACATCTGCAACATTTAAAGTTTTAATATCACTGCCTGGTATGGCAATCTGAACATTTAAAATAAAAATAAACTTCATAGAATCCTAAATGCTGCTGGTAAAGTCGTTGGCAAAAAACAAACCCCATTTGGGCAGCTGTTTGAGACAAACATCCATAAAAAAGCTAAAAAGATTCTAGAAATAAAAAATCACCCTTTGGGTCAGGATTTTGTGATTTTACCATCACAAAAGAGATTCAAGACACCGATACCAAAGACAAACAGGCACAAAAACGTTTTTGTTCCCCTGGCAATCAAATCATTAAATAGAAACAATCTGATATAAACTTTTCAGATGTAAATTATGAGTGAGTCTGATGTGAATATAATTTTGTTTCTTATAGTTATAATGTTTAGTTTGGTGTAATGCAAAAATTGTATGACAAATGTCCTTAATACTAAATATTTAATTAAAAAATTTAAGGGTTTGCTTTCAGAAAACAAAAAAGTAGCTGTTGTGCAGAACTTTGCAAGATCTAAATACCATGATATCAGATGTTCAATCTCTCTTTCTAGATTATGTGATCTAAACAGGATTGACAGACAGACAGATTCCACAAAACTAATAGCAGCTTTTCCTCTTTCTGGGGCTGCTAAAAAAAAATCATTAAACATTTGCCATTTACCTGTTTTTATTTCATACACATAAAGCAAACATTAATTATTATGTTGGCACATTGTCACTTAGGAATTAATAGGCTTATACCATTTAAAAAAAAATCTTATAGCTGACAAATTTAAAGATGTTTAGTATTTAGAATTTAAAAAAACACTAATAGTTCACTCAAGATACAGTGTTAAGGATACACATTTTGTGAAAAGATGAAAGCTATCAACTGAAGTCCTTTGTCTGTCAATGTTTAATCTTGCACCAGGGCCTCAAAATAAGTAAATCTGTCTCTAGGTAAATACAATTTCTAATGGGTTTTGATATCCTTCTTGTTATTGTAGTAAATAGCTGATGTCCTTCTAGTAATTGTGGTAAATAGCTGATGTCCTTCTAGTTATTGTAGTAAATAGCTGATGTCCTTCTAGTAATTGTAGTAAATAGCTGATGTCCTTCTAGTTATTGTAGTAAATAGCTGATGTACTCAAATAAGTAAAAAGTGAGTGACTTCAGCTTTTATTTCAGCTTGTATCAATTTGATCCTCTTTACCATTGAAGTGACTCTTTCTTCCCAGACTTTCTATGTAGTCACAGATGTCATACAGCAGAACAAAACATATTTCTCTGGAGTCCTCTATATTAATGATCTGTTCATCACTAGAACCAGCAGTGCTAACAAGAAATCTCTAAAACATAGTGTTTATGAAAGTGCTGTAGATTTGTTAAAAACTAAGACTGTTAATGAACTTTTGGCTCAAGTGGATCCTGGTGTTGATAAAGGTCAAGGTCTGGATCCTTTTGGTGGAAACTATGAGGTATAGCTCTATATTAAATAACAGTTTTGGTATTGTATTAAACTTAAACAATTTAACATTAAACCATTGTTGTTTTTACAAAGCTTATATTAACTCGGTCTGTCTGGTAAAAAGGTTGTACATGTTATTTCTCCAACACCTAATCTTGGATCAAGCTAAAACTTTGCACAATTATTTCTTTTACCTGACAACATAAGAATCAGTAAAATAAAAATTAACCAAATTATTGATAATAATTTTGTTTGGTATCTTGAACAAGGGAAAGAAATTTTACTTGACTGAAGTGGTGGTATAAGCTGAATTGCTGTAAAGTAATTTTGAAACAAACAATAGATAACTTCTACAAACTTCTATTTTCATATTCACCTCACTGGCAGAGTGGTTAGTATGCAACTTGAGGAGGCGTAAACCATGAGTTCACATTCAGATTGTTCCCAACCCCCACCACACCCTTTTTTCATAAGGGCTTTTAAAAAATGATTACAGTAAAATTCACCCAGATATCCCTTTCCTTGACACCCCCCCCCCCCTCCCCCCCAGTTTCCATTTTCCCAACTGGTATAAATAAGTGATTAAGTATAAATAAGTCATAGTGTATTGAGAAAGCTAAATGCACGAAATTGTGCTAAACAAAAGCAATTGGTAAAAATATTTCTAATTGCATAGATTTATTATTGTTAGTCTAGATCAGTGATGCCTAGCCTAATTGGACCTGCAGGCCATTTGAATTTCCGACACTCGTGTCACAGGCCACATGACCGAAATTGTACAAAAGAATGAAATTGACCTAAAACAAGATTATTAATAGAAACTTGTGGATCTAGTACTTACATTAATTAATGGGATATTGGAAGTTCATCTTTTTGTTAGTGTCAGAAACTGACTTTTCTCTACTTAAAATGTGAGCAACACTGTAGATAGCTTTACCAATGACTCATATTCTTGTCTCTTGTTGGTAAAATTCCTCTTGGTCCTTCAAGCGTATTTAATAGTCTTTAATTCCCTGTCAAACTAAGAATGTTTTATAATCCGTTTATATGTTGTGCTTTAAAATAGCCACAGTTTACAAAACAAATATGTTGGTTCCACAAAAAAAGTGAAGATCCATTCACTTTTCCTGGTAGATTCTAATCAGAGTCACTTTTAGTTTCTTCGACTCTCCCATTTTATAAATCTACAAATTTTAAATGTCATGGTACCACGCCTCGGGCCGGATCTGGCCCGCGGGCTGTATTTTGGGCATCACTAGTCTAGATCCATTACAAATTTAATTACATGACTGATCCAAACTAATTGATACAATTACACTTCCTTTAAGCTTTATTTTTTTTTAAAAGTATTTTTAAAATGTTTTTTTTAGTTTTTTATTTTCTATTTAAATTGTTTTATTAAAATGAGCACTAAAAAATGTCAATAAAATTGTTAAAGTGCCTGTTTAGTAATAAAGCAGAGAAGTAATTCTTT
The DNA here is from genome assembly GCA_030265305.1 of Biomphalaria pfeifferi. Classification (NCBI taxonomy): domain Eukaryota; kingdom Metazoa; phylum Mollusca; class Gastropoda; family Planorbidae; genus Biomphalaria; species Biomphalaria pfeifferi. Next base: position 2,587,680 of record JASAOG010000021.1, on the reverse strand, counting down.
GCTAATCAGGGAAAGTGTAGAGCTCATCTCTGGTGGCTTCTTTCTAGTCTATTTTCAACATAGCATCTGAAGACTAAGTTTTCTTGTGCAAATACTGTATTTTAGGAGCTAAATCACACATTTATGATACTGTTTTTTTTTTTCCTTTTATTTTCGCCTTTTATGTTTATGGTGTTGTATATATATATATATTTAAATCCATATATTAAGTGTTCAACAAATATTTTTAGACCCAGGAAACACTACAAAATAAGTTAAGCAAACTTCAAGAATACATCAAGAAAAGCTCTTCAGAAAACCAGCCTTTCACTACAGTCAATCTGGTAAATTGTGTGAAGAAAACAATTCATTGTCAGAGTTCAGTTGATTTTTTATTTAAACACCTTAAAACTTTTTTTATTGATCCAATATGCAACAAATGTTAGCTTTAGTTGACTGTTTGACTTGAAAATGTAAACAAAAATTGTTTACATTTCATTACATTATCTATAAAAAAAAATGTTTCTAATTTTATTAAAATGTGGTTTTAATAAATTAACCTTTTGTTTGTAGATATTTTAGTTTTTAGATAGCTAATAATATATAATTATGAAATGATAATTATATGAAACAAATTTTTATGAAGTAACACTTTTAAAGACCAAAATGTTGGGATGGAGAGTTTATTATATTTAAAATAAAATTAATTAATAATTTGAAATAAAAAAACTTCCATTTTGTCAAACTTTAAACTAAATTTTTAATATTTTATTATTTAGGCCTTTACAGAGTCGAGATGTGGTCTGCGACTTAACTTTGACTATGAAGCTATTCAGACAGAGAGAGGTAATGCTAATCATTTTTTTTTCTTAATTTTTACTTTGTTTTTTATCCAAGGCTCATTGAGACCCAAAGAAAAGACCTTGCTGAAGACAGGTGCAAAAAACAAAAAGAAAACTTCAGTAGACCGTCTGCGGACAACTGCTTTATCTGCATGAGATGCAGGAAAATTTAGATACAACTGGGTCTGCATAGTCCTATGAAACACTGAACTCATCCTTAGTCTTTGGAATCGAAGAAGATTGTTGCCATTATTATTATTGTACACATTGTATGTCTCAATTACATTGATGATTTTATTTGATGATTGTTTCATGGGTCCCAAGGTATTGTAAAATTATATTGTTTTCTTGATGTTTACTCATGTATACTAAATCTAAATACATTTTATATTTTCATTTTTTACTAGCGGCCCCCCCGAAAGGTGAAAAGACGCTATTAGTTTTGTGTGAAATGTCTGTCCATCCGTCCCATTTAGATCCCGTAAACTAGAAAAGACAGTGAAAATTCGACATCATAATATTTTAGTCCATTCAAAGTTCTGATCCAACGGCTACTTTTTTCTTTTCTAAAAGTGACATATCTAATTTTTTAAATTACTTATGCAAGCAGTTTTTTCATAAAAATATACTACTTTTACAACAATTCACTATTAATAGTAACAAACACAGGAGGCTCTTTAGTAGAGGATATGATTATTTACCATATTTTTAACACATTTATGCAAATGGTTTTAGATTTTTTGTTAAAAAAATTATTTTTTTTACATTTATATTGCTACGTTATGTAAGTTCTGTCCTACTAACTACTACATTTGCCCAAAAATAATGTTTACTTTTTTAAAGAGAAAAAAATTTATTTAGTATGCATATAAGTTGGACATAATTTAAACAACAATTAATAAGTCGGTTTTCACATTATCGCATGAATTGCAGTGCTACACTGCAGCCATAGAATACTTAACTAAAGGAATTTTTTTTTTACAGAAACGTTTTTTTTTCTTTTTTTTTGAGGATTTCAGAGATTGACCCTTTACAAAACAATTAGATCAATTAGATATTCATTATAAGAGTTAGGCCAGGTTCACATTTAACTTCATTGACTTTCACCTATCCTTTGGTCTGCTGGACCGCTGGGGCACCACACAAGATCTGTCAACCTTCTTTCTCCATTCTTCTCTGTCACTTGTCTTTGATAGAATTTAATTCTGATGCTCTTTCTGAAATTATTTATACCTGCATTTTTATCTGCTGGGTTGACCACTTTGGGGGCTGATTTTGAGTTTGTGTTTCCACACAAACTGTCTTTGTAACCTTGTTCTGTCCTGCAGTGATACATGTCAAGATAGTTAAAAATATCGGAATTACTATCCTCTGCACCTCTATACTTAAGCTATATTGTCTTCTCTATGTTTCATGGGTTTACATGTAGGTACACATTTATACTAAGGCTATGTCTTATTAAAGTTGTTTTTTTTTCTTGGTGTTTTATGATGTGTCATGCTTTCATATGTATACTAAACTAAAGCTATATTGTCTTCTTGATGTTTCAGGGGTGCATATGTATACTAAAGCTATATTGTTTATTGAAGATCAACCTTTTGTTGATGCCATTGCTCTGACAAGAAAAGAAGCAAAATCCAGAGCTTGTCAAAAAGCTATCACAATTTTCTGTGAAAGTGAGATTGAAACCATTGTCAAAAAGGTAATTAAGTTCACTATTGTTGCAGAAAATATTTTTATACAAGTTTTCTATGAACTGATATATATTCTTTAATTATATGAAAAAGTTCACACAAAAAAATATGTAATATAGTAGTCAGAAAACATACATATATGCAAAAGCCCTCATTCATTCTTAACTAATTCTCCTACTTGCTGTGGTTGAGAAAATAAAATGTAACCTGCTACTACTAACCTTTGGTCTATGACAACATCAAAACCACAGCGGTTAAATTTATCAAAAAGGATATTTTATTCGCAGTTACTCCAAATTGTTGTTTTTTTTAGGTCTGACTTATTGAAAACTTCTGTTTTTAAACACTTTATGTTTTGTGCATATTTTTCTCTGGATTTTAATAACATTCGGTTAGCTCAGTATAGCGTCAGACTTTAAATCTGAGGGTGTCAAGGATTCAAGTCCTAACGATTACTTTTAAAATGCGTCCCGAGACATGACGTTAAACTGCGCTCCTCTTTCCTTAGCACTTTTAGAGCTTAAAAGTGCCCTACTTCTTTTCTATCATTGTATCTGCCTCCTCTTTTCCTCAGTCTGCCTTCATTGATCATCACTCTGTCTCCTTATCTCTAAAATCTCACTACATCCTAGACCAGTCCGTTTGCCGTGGACTGCCACGGGTAAGGGGGGGATAAAGAGATCCTGGTGTTTGAGTGGTGGCTATCTGAGGATAAATCACCACAACACAATACTTTGGCTCCAAGTTCCCCTAGACCTGAGGCCCAGATGGCCCGCTCTGGTCAACCGGCTGGTCATGCCGAGACGCCGGCAAGAGACGCCGTATGGAGGATAGAAAAGAGGAGGCCACAAAAAGCTGTGCTACCTGGCAATCATTTCAAATGGTTAGGAGCACAGAGGAGGGGAAAAGTCTGACAAAGATGAGCCCTTTTGTCATCTACAAGGGACTTAAGTCAGTAGTGGGAGAACCCAAGAGTGTGTCTAAGCTACACAAGTCTTTGGAACTTCTAGTAGAAGTTGATAGCAAGATACACTCTGATGGGCTTTTAAGATGCAGAAGACTCTGTGATCTCCAAGTGGAAGTCATGCCACACAAGAGTCTGAACACCAGCAGAGGTGTAATCAGCTCTAGGGACCTACTGAAATGTTCCGAGAAGGAAGTAGTGGAGAGCATTGAAGGAGTCACCCATGCCCGGCGCATTACCAGGCGCAGGGATGGTGAGGAGGTCAAAACCGCCACTATTATCCTTACATTTGGAACAAGGACACCGCCAGAGTATGTGAAGGCAAGATACCTACGAGTTCCAGTGAGGCCCTACATACCTAACCCCATGAGGTGCTTCAAGTGCCAGGGTTATGGACACGGCGCGGCAGTCTGCAAGAGGAACACTGTGTGTGCCAGATGTGCTGGAGAAGGTCATGAGGACAAGGGCTGCACAGCCCAGTTCAAATGCCCAAACTGTCACGCTGGCCACTCAGCCTACTCCAAGGACTGCCCTGTGTGGAAACAGGAGGTTGCCGTGCAGGAGTACAAGGCAAGAAATGGATGTACCTTCAGCCAGGCGAAATCGGCTGTATTGGCCCTACCCAAGGGCCAATTCGGCTTGACAAAGACCTACGCCCAGGCTGTTGCTAAGATAGGAAGATCCATAGCCACACAGACGGACACATTGACCCCCACCACCCCCTCCTCCTCCTCCAACTCAGAAGAAAACACCGCCAAAGAACACACCTCTGAAGAAACAAGAAAGCCTGTTGTCATGCTAAAGAACAGGTTCTCTGTGCTCGCTGATGAGAGCATGGAGACTGAGCAGCTAGTCAAAACCAATAATCCGGGAGAACCTGGAGACATCATGTCTGACACAGGTTCTCCTCAGAGAAACCAGTCAGACACCCCAACCTCTACCAAATTAGAGGTTGACCAACTCCCTAAGGGAAGAAATCAAAGTGGAGAGGATGCCCAAGGTGAGCGAGGAGGAAATAACCTCCGCTCTAACCAGAGGGATCTCCCCTCTCCAGAGAGACAGACTTCCCCAAAAGGATGTTCTCCTCTCCATCCAAACCCAAGAATAAAAATACCAAGGTCACTGGAATTAAGGGAAACCCCTCCGGGGGCCTCCCAAGGCCAAATAGCTCCAAGTAGGTAATCTAGAATAAGCCATGGATTCCAGAATTGTACAGTGGAATTGCAGAGGCCTCAAGGCCAATTATGAGGAAATGCAGCTACTGATGGACTCTGAGACTCCTGTAGCTGTCTGCCTACAGGAAACATTTCTGAAAGTTAGCATCAGCTTCCGAAGCTACAGTGCTTACAGCAAGAATGTTGAGGATGCAGAGAGAGCATCAGGTGGAGTCTGTATCCTTGTGAAGGATAGCATCCCCCATGAGAGGGTAGAACTACAGACCACACTACAGGCCATAGCAGCTAGGATAACCCTTCACAAGGTTATTACTTGCTGCAGCCAGTATCTACCACCAGGCGCTCCATTAAACCAAACAGACATGGAGGACCTACTGAAACAACTCCCCCGGCCTTACATAATCCTTGGGGATTTCAATGCCCATAACACCATGTGGGGATCCAACAATACCGACACAAGAGGCCGTATGCTGGAGGATATCTTCCTCCAACATGATTTATGCATACTTGATGATGCATCACCGACCTACTTGCACCCAGGAACTGGATCTCTCACATGCATTGACCTCACCGTATGCGTCCCTGGACTACTGGACGACTTTAAATGGTCAGTAAGCAATGATCTACGGGGAAGTGATCACTTCCCAATCATCATTACTAACAATCTCCCCTCATTGGGACGACCTCAGCGGTGGAAACTGAATAAGGCCGATTGGGAACAATTCCAAAAAAGATGCTCAGAGGATATCACAGAAAATATCCTCAATGAACAGAACCCAGCTGATACCTTTGCTAGCAAGCTACTTAGTATAGCCAGGAAAGTTGTCCCCCTAACCTCCGCAAATCCAAAACGGCCTAGCAAACCATGGTTTGATACAGCCTGCAAAAGTGCTATTGGCGATAGGAAAAAACAACTGGCTGCATTTATAAAGAATCCTTCCCAGGAAAACCTAAAGCTATTCAGAATTGCTAGAGCAAAGGCTAGACAAACCATACGGTCAGCCAAAAGGAATTCCTGGAGAAGTTTTGTCGGCAGTCTGGATTCCAAAACTTCTGCTAAAGCGGTCTGGAAGGCAGTAAGGCGAATCAAAGGGAAAGAATCAAATGCAATAGGGCATTTAAAAAACCAAGGACGAAATGTCCCCCAGAGAAATAGCTGACTGCCTTGCATCCTCAATAGCAGAAAAGTCATCCACTGCACATTACACGCCAGAGTTCCAAAAAGTCAAAACCAGGGAGGAAAGACACTCCATTGAATTCAGGTCAGAGAACAATGAAGACTACAACAAACCGTTCTCGCTTGAGGAACTGAGGGAATCGCTAGACAGGTCACATGACACAGCACCTGGAGAAGATGAAATCCATTACCAGTTCCTCAAGCACCTTCCCGAACCCTCATTGGCAGTCCTGCTAGAGGTCTATAACTGTGTGTGGCAAACAGGCGCTTTCCCAAACAGCTGGAGGAAAGCCACAGTTATACTGATACCTAAACCGGGAAGAGATGGCTCTGACCCAGCTAACTATCGACCAATAGCACTAACAAGCTGCATCTGCAAAACCATGGAAGGAATGATTAACAGTAGGCTGGTCTGGTACCTGGAGAGGAATAAAGTGATCTCTAACTACCAGTGCGGATTCCGGCAAGGGCAGACAACAACTGACCACCTGGTAAGGCTGGAAGCTTATATTAGAAATGCATTACTCAGAAGAGAACATCTAGTAGCTGTATTCTTCGATATAGAAAAGGCCTATGACACAACCTGGAAACATGGCATTCTACGTGACCTGGAGCTTATGGGGCTTAAGGGACATTTTCCCCGTTTTGTGGGGGAATTCCTGAAAGACCGAAAATTTCAGGTTCGAGTGGGCAACTCCGCTTCTGACACTCATGACCAGGAAATGGGTGTACCCCAGGGCAGCATTCTGTCAGTCACTCTGTTTAACATTAAAATAAATAGCATCATAAATGCTCTGTCCCCTGGCATAGAGTGCTCTTTGTATGTTGATGACTTTGTCATTTTTACTTATGGGAAAAACATGAACACCTTAGAAAGAAAATTACAGTTATGTTTAAACAAAATTCAAAATTGGGCAAATGATAATGGTTTTAAATTTTCTGACTCCAAAACAGTTAGTATGCATTTTTATAATTTAAGGGGACTCCACCCAGACCCTGAACTATTTATACACAAAAAGAAGATCCCTATCCTGAAAACTACAAAATTTTTAGGCCTCACTCTAGATTCCAAATTTAATTTTCTCCCCCACATTAAGGAACTTAGGAGGAAATGCCAAAAGTCATTAAACATACTTAGAGTGCTCAGCCATACGGACTGGGGAGCCGAGAGATACCTTGCTGCTGCTATATCGGAGTCTAATTCGATCCAAGCTAGACTACGGATCCTAAAAATACTGGAACCAATACAAAATGCTGCCCTGCCTCTCTGTCTCGACGCGTTTCGTACATCACCTATCCCAAGCCTTCATGTGGAGGCTGGAGAACTCCCCATGGATATAAGAATGAAAAAGCTTGCAATGCAGTATATAGTCAAGCTAAAATCCAACCCCACGAACCCTGCTTTCGATTCCATATTTAACCCCACAGAGGTAGAATTATACAATCGAAGGCCTAACGTCATACAGCCGTTAGGCCTTCGAATGAGAGAACCCATCCAAAATTTAACTCCACCCATTGACCAAATCTCTAAAATAGAAACCCCTCAGAATCCTCCTTGGCTAATGAATAAACCCAAATTAAATTTATCCCTCCTTAATTTCAAAAAAGAAAATACAGACCCAAGCATACTACAAGTCCACTTTAGGGAACTGCAAGAGAGCTACGGGGATTGTGGCACCATCTACACAGGCGGATCCAAAATGGATGGAAAGGTCGCGTGTGCCTGCTCCTTTCGGAACAAAACAATCTCCTGTAGATGGCTGCTCCATCTTTACGGCTGAATTGCATGCAATATCACTTGCACTTATGGCCGTCAAAGCATCAGAAAGGAGGACATTTATAATCTGCTCCGACTCCAAATCTGCATTGCAAGCTTTGGGGCGGATGAAGACTGACATTCCATTGGTACATAAGAGCCTGAAGCTGTTGGACCAATTAACAGCCGACCATAGGGATGTCACCTTCATCTGGGTCCCCTCCCATGTGGGCATTGAGGGAAACGAAGCCGCAGACAGAGAAGCAAAGAGAGCCCTAAATCATGCAGTGTCAGGAACCCAAATTCCCTGCTCGGACCTGAGACAAAGTATTGCCTCTGCCACCTACCAAGAGTGGCAGGACCGATGGGAGGCTGAGACTCACAATAAACTCAGGCAGATTGTGGCGGATGTCAGGTGGCGGTCCACATCTAAGGGTCTGACAAGGCGTGGTAGCACGACCATGTCCAGACTTAGGATTGGCCACACCTACATCACGCACTCTTTTGTGCTGAAGAAAGAAGAGCCCCCACTTTGTGAGTATTGTGACTCTCGCCTCACCGTGGAACATATCCTCATCGACTGCCCCAGATACCAGGATGTCAGGGAAAAATATTTTAGAGCCACTAATTTAAAAACACTATTCAATAATGTCGACCCTAGGAAGGTACTGGGCTTTATCCGCGAAGTGGGGTTGTCTACGAAGATCTGATTTATGAATTTGTAAAAATGTACTATTTACAGTAAATTTTTACCAAATTATTAAATTTTTACTACCTCTACTATTTAAACTGTGAATAGACCTTGATTTTAATGATTGGACTGTATGGAATATGGCCCTTGTTGTGTGGAGGGAGAGTGGCCCTTGAGGGACTGCAGGGACAACATGGCCTAAATTGTGCCGATGTGCCCAAAATCACAAATCACAAATTACTTTTAAAATTATTTTTTAAATAGTGTTTTTTGCACAATTTAATTTTAATATTAGATCTACATAAAAGTTAAAACGGAATTTATAACCTTGATCCTATGATGATTTCTAACACTTGATAAAAAAAATGGTGTTTGAAAACATCAGAGAGCCCTTCAAATATTTCGATACAAATTTGAAAAGTTGAAGTATGCTTATATATAATTGTATGTAGGAATATTTTCTAAGGCGTAGAGGGGGGGATTGATTAACTGATATTGGTCATCAAATTCACAGGCAAAACAAATGTGTTTGGGAGATGTTTGGTCATAAAGCCGTGCCAATTAGTTGTAAGAAAGACCCAAGTGTTTTGAAGGGTGGGGAGAGGGGGTCAGTGTGAAAAAGGGGAGGGGCTAGAGAAAAGAGATAAAGAATTTCCAGGCCTGAATTGAGTGTGTTTAGAAGCAGACCATTCCAATGAAATGTAACAGTCACTAGAATACACTAGTTAAATATGTTCATTAAGTCCTTCAGCACCAATACAATGTCTTAGATCAGGTCACAGAATGTCATAATAAATTATATTTTGTAACCCAAAGCATCTTAATATGTATGCAAATAAATTCTCATCAAATCTTTTCTCAGAGGGTTTCAATCTGTTCCCTGTTGTTGCCCTCTACAAGGTGTGTGTGTATTTGATCTGCATTTTATTGTGTTTCCTATTTGGTATGTTTCCAACATATCTCTTAATACTGATGTCATTCGAAAGAATATTTTTATGAAATTATTGTGATTGCCTAATTACATGTTGGCAGTGTTTGGTTCATGTCTATTTGTGTAAGGTCTTAGGTTAGGCAGCCTCCTCTAGCATTAACCTTCTAATATGCTTAGCATTCAGCCTTAAGATTTTATTTGTGTTGCTTTGTCTGTTGCTCATCTAATCTAGAATCATTTTCTGCAATTTAATTTTCTTTGTATAATTTTAACTACTAATGACATTTTCCCACTCTGCCGTTCTCCCTTCCTTCAGCACTATGCCTCAACCCTCCCCTCCCCAAATCATAAAATGTTTAATGTGCCATTAATAGTTTTAATTTTAAATTTGTGTGCCTGTGTTGAATTTAAAATATCTAAGTAAGGTAAAATGTGCCAACTATTTAAATGTTTGGACAACTTTTAAATTTCACTAAAACTTTTATGTGTCATTGGGTGTAGATGTTGACTTAGACCAAAAAGATATTTATCACCACTCAGCAGATCGAAAAAAGACTGAAGGAGATAAATATTTGACATCCACCTTTTTTAAGATGAGGAACTGACTATTCTATATCAATTTTAAATAATAAATAATCAAATGTATACACACTGCTGGTGATCTGAAAATTGTTCATACCTAACAATGAAAGGTGTAAGTTTTTTCTTTGACTTGAGATTAATTGGATTTCTCTTCATAATCTTCTTTTCTTGCCTCTCCAGTCTGTCCAAATAGATTTGACTGTATGTTGTACTTGGAGGACATATTTTTTATGCATTCTATTCTATTCATACTATTTATTAAATACTAGCATCCATAATAAATTGCTGTTAAGCCTTCATGGCTGATTGTTACAGTGGCTAGTTTTTTTTTTATGGCTTTTTCCCATCATTGATTGTCTGACTTGACCTAGATAACATCTTTTCATATGTCCTAAAGTATAAATACATTATTATTTTATTTTTTGTCTTCTTTATTGCTTGAGAGATTTAGTTGTGATTGTAAGCATTATTGCCTAGCATCATGTAAAAATATGTATTGTAGTGCTTGTTAATGTATGTATAAGTAGTAGGTCATAGTTAGTTGCCTTTTACTTGACACTTTTAACAACAAATATGTATGACCACTGTAGTTCTCATATAGGTGTATATGTTACCGGCAAAGTGTGAAATCCAGCATTTTGTAGAAGGCCTAGGCATTCTACAGCATGCCCAAAAATGTCAAGCAAAGTACAAAATGAATTCTTGACTTCCTACAAGTTTTTTCTTCAACTAGAAAAGTTTAAGAAAGAGTTGGGAAATGCAATAAAAACTATTACCAACAGGATTTTTTCTTTTGCTTTAGTGGCAGATTTTTTTTTTATTAACCTTCTATTATAGAAGTTATTACAGTTGATTGAAACTTTATTATATTGAATTTATATTTGTATTTTTTGTATTTAAGAAGAAACTAAAAAAAAAAATTTAAATAAGCAGAGCTTTTAAGAGTTTTATAACTTACTTTGAACCCCCTAAGCTGTTTCATGCAGACAATATTGTTGGATAAATGTTTTGGCATATTTTAATCACTTATTTGAGTCTAGTGAGAAGAAATTAAACAGTTTTATATTTACAAATGAATATTACTATTTTGCTTATTTCAAAATTTAAATTGCTTTTAGCATAGGGTATAAAAACATGGCCCTACAGAAAAGAAATATTTGTGGGGTTTTTTTTTCATTTATTTATAATTAATTTATAAATATATCTTTCCAATTAAGGCATTTTCTACTTTGCCTGACTTAGAACTAGTCATTCTATAGATTTCCCAGACAAAGTAGGAAATGGAGAATGCCTGTGTTTTGCTCTTAACCAGTAACATATATAATTTACTCTATTTTTTTTTATAAAAAGCTTGAATGTAATATTTTATGTCAGTGACTGAAAATTTGGTACATTCTTTGATATTTTCTAAATTTTATGTTAACTTGGGTGTGCTTATTGAAAGTCAAGAGTCACAAATAACAATGTTCTGTGTATTAATACATGTGAGATGCATCATAATGAGAACCAAAATTAAGAATAATCAAGCTCTTAATTTTTAGTTTAAAAAATTTTGCATTTCATTATGTTACTGTTTTATGAGCATTACAAAAACAAAGCCCAACTCATGCTCTATGTTGAGAACTGAGCCAACAGACTAAACATTATGCTCAGCAACATGCTACTTTTATGTGGCACAAAGCACATTTTTAACAAATATTTTTTTTTTTTCATCTTAACCTAGTTATTATTTGGTCTCATTGCAGACTTGCTAGGGAAGGTGGACATCATCCATTTAGAAGCCTGAAAGGTTCAACAGGCACCATTCACAATTCAAACCTCAAATCACTGCAGGGAGGAAGGGGAAACCATGTCTCATTTTCTTTTTACTGTCCCAGACTTGCTCTATTCTTATTTAACAGAAGCCAAAGATTTGAGCTTCTCACCCCCTCACATAGAGTTTGATGCTGAGAATCATGGAGTTCCATTTGAATAAAATGTTGTAATTAAAGCAGAATTATCACTTTAATTTTTAAAGATTAAAATATCAATACTTTACAATTATACTAGACACTCCTTGAAAAACAACCTACCAAAAGTGATTACTGTCTGTAACTTCATTTTTTTATTGTATTTATTTGTACAAGCATTTTATAAGCCAAGTTCCCACTGATGATATTCCCAAGGAAATACAAGAACTCATTAAGAAACACAGAGAAAAGAATGCACTTTTGAAGCAGTCTTTAATTGTAAGTACTAACATGATATTTTGTCACTTTTGCATTCTTTGTTATCCAAGTTTTGTACTAACTTTTTCTGAAACTGATCCTCAGCCTACTGAACAAGAGTATGGAGATTTGCTTGATAAGATGATCAATGACCTTAATTCTCCAGTCAAGAAAAAAGTCAATGCTGTTATGACCATTGATAAGAATTGCCTTCAACTGAAGATAAAACTTCTTACTGTGTATAAAATGGTAGAATTTTATTTACATATATAATTTCTGTAGTTCTGAATAAATTGTAATTTTTAATCTTATAAAGAGATATCAACATGTGTTTCTGTTTAGATTCACTTACCAGAGGAATCAGTTGCTGTGACCTGTGACCTTTACATAGTGGATCGTTTTATAGCACAAGGGACAGGACCAAACAGAAAAATTGCTCAAATGAATGCTTACAACAAAGGGGCTGAAATCCTTCAAAACTGTACAGGACTTGAAGTACTGACCAATTTCCCCAAGTTTGATGAGTCAGAGTTAAAAAAACCTGATGTTATTGATATTGTATACAAAGGTAGTTTTGTTGATGTCATTTCTTTTTAAAAATAGAGATTTTTTTTTTTAAAGTAAAAATTATTTTAGAAGTTATTATTAAACTTTGGTATTATGTTGTTGTTTTTTAAATCTTCAATATTTATTTTATTTTTTTTTAAATTTTTAACACTAAAATCAGTGTCTGAAAATGAATGTTTGGCCTCAAATGTGTTCCCAGGCTACAGTAAAATGTACGAGTCCAATCTTTGTAGATTAAATAGATTGAAGCAGTTACCAGAAGGTAAAAGAAAACGTTCAGATCTTGTGCTCATTGAACATGAAGAATGGAGCCTAGACAGACAGAAACATTCACATTGTATATTAAATCAGAGTGCTACACAATGTGGATGTTTATTAGAGTGGATTACAGAACCAGAAAATGGTTGTTTTAGGTGAGTTAATTACATAGTTAAGATATTGCACCCTTAAGCCCTTATGAGCAAATAAATGTTGGTTACATTTTCATTTTACATTTACCTCCCAATAGGCAACAGTTTTAGTAAAGTGGATTGTAGTTTAGTCATTTATTATGTACATATGATTCATTATATTGAGCATGAAGAACATTGAAGAGTATTCTAGTCATTTCAATTAGTTTTGGGTGTGACCTGGAAGATTATTTTTCTCTCTTTACATAGTATATATATATAGCAATAAACATTCACATTTTTATTACTGCATAACCAATTTAGTCTTGTTTAGTCAAGTATGTTTTATTGAAAGGAATTATTAGTGAATCTTCAAATAAAGTTGTAAATATGAATAAAGATCATAAGAAGATGAAAATTGTTTTAGGTGTACCATTAAATTGCAAGGTGAAGAAATCTCTAGTTGTTTAGCTAAACAAAGGAAAGTTGCTGTTTCATTAGCATCATCCAAAGCCTTATTTCAACTGTTTGAAAGTCAGCCATTGGTTCATGTAAGTTAAAAACACCATTTCTTAATTGATTAAATAAATTATATTTAAGTAATTGTGAAAATTTGTCTATGATCAGAAGATATTCAAAAAATATGGATCGTGCAAATTATGTGGCTAATGGATCATGCATATTATGTGGCTTATGGATCGTGCAAATTATGTGGCTAATGGATCATGCATATTATGTGGCTTATGGATCATGCAAATTATGTGGCTTATGGATCATGCAAATTATGTGGCTTAAAATGCATGTGACATTAAAGCTTATGGCCCAACATCTTGAGCATCAAATAAAGAAATTTGGTTTTCATGGGAGTAGGAAAAAGTTTTGTTTTAAATTTTAATAGAATCATTGAAACTTCTTATTGAACTGATAAGACAATTGATTGGCAAGGTCTAACATTTTATTTACACAGACAGCATAGTAATGAAAAACAAAGGAGTCCAATAATCTGGACAGGATCACCCAAAGTATAATATAATCTGAATCCATAATTAGCAGATCTATGTTCAAGTGGAGCACAATAAACTGTCCATGATCAAGTGGAGCCCAATAGACTGGGTCCATGATCAAGTGGAGCGCAATAAACTGGGTCCATGATCACGTGGAGCCCAATAAACTGGGTCCATGATCACGTGGAGCCCAATAAACTGGGTCCATGATCAAGTGGAGCGCAATAGACTGGGTCCATGATCAACTGGAGCCCAATAAACTGGGTCCATGATCAAGTGGAGCCCAATAAACTGGGTCCATGATCAAGTGGAGCACAATAAATTGGGTCCATGATCAAGTGGAGCGCAATAGACTGGGTCCATGATCAAGTGAAGCACAATAAACTGGGTCCATGATCACCTGGAGGGTAATCAACTGATCCATGATCACCTGGAGGGTAATCAACTGATCCATGATCTCCTAGAGGGTAATAAACTGGTTCCATGATCACCTAGAGGGTAATAAACTGATCCATGATCACCTGAAGGGTAAAGTCTAAGAGAGACTTGGAATCCGTGACTTCGATGATACTGAGAAGATTACATCAGACTAGGAAGAATACATGTTGCTCAGTGAAACAAGTGGTATGTAATGATTGAACTAAATCAGTATTATAGGAGGCACCCTCCCCTAGCTACTGATAAGGTATTCTTTTTTTTTTTAATTTTAGGACAAAAAATCTGTCATACTTTGCATTGTAGTTATAAATCCATATATGAGCATTGATAAAGTAAAAAGATTTTCTAGCAATGTTTGAATTCATAAATGAAGTGATTGTTCATCTTGCTTTGGCAAGGATACCTGCAATAAGATTGAATGCATTATTTTGAAGACGACTTATGTGACAGGTTTTCGCATGTGTCGTGTGTTTGGCTTGTTTAACGTCTAGGGGATGATTATTTTTTAAAGCTATCACACACCGACCTATCAGCATATAAATCGGTACAATACAAAGATACAAAGTTTAAAATTGAAGAAATAACTATTTACATAAATATTTACATAGAAGAATAAAAAGGGGGAGGGTTTGCATCTATCTCTAATCAATACAATATTTAATCATCACTCGTGCACTTAATAAGAGAGTATGTCACTTTGTCTTCTGAACTTAGCTGGTTGTCCTGCTCGGGTTGCAGCTGGATGTGTCCTGGCTTGAGGTTCTGCAGCTGGAGGTGGGGCTTTAGTGGGTAAAGGGACGCCTGTGATTCAGTTCTTGTGGAGTCTCAATCCAAAGTTCTGATATCTGTAGTGGGCACAGTAGGGCAGGTGGCCAGCTACCGTGGGCACACATGTACCATGGGCAAAGCTGATCTGCTATGGGCAGCGTGGTTAGCAGGATATGTCCAGTGAGTTTCAGAGGGTTTGGCGCAGCTATGACGTCTCGCACAGACACTGTGTCTATAGGGACATCGTACCTAATAAGTTGACAGGCGGGCTGTTGAATAGGCAGGCAAATAGCGCCGATAGCGCCAAGTAGTACATCGCAGTGCTGACTAGCACCAAATGAAGTAGTTGCTTGATGTGGAATAAGTAGGCAAGTAATCCAATAAATAAATGAGTAGATCCCAGTAGGCGGAAGATGATACTCAATAACAAATAGGCAGGTGATCCAAACAAATAGGCAATTGACTAGGCAGACAATGCCAAATAAATAGGCAGACACCTGAGGGAGGCTGCGGATAAACAAAGACAGATTAGGACATGTCTCTCATGCATCTTATCGATGCCCTCGACTGAGGTGCATTCGTCAGATTGGTAAAACTGCTTTTGAGTATAATGGGAGATGATGATAAATGGGATTGGGAAAATAATTGGTTGATAACAGCAATATAAAAATGTACATAAAAGGGGAGATAATAATCTCAAATAAACAACACAAGTGGAAAGAGAAAAGGGGAGGGAGCGGATGCTGGTCAGCGACCATGACGCTATTGTTTACACATGGCCGTCGGCCATAAACAAAGGTGCGAGCTTGAATGGGGAGAGCGTCCGTTCAAGGGGCGCAACTCTCGTCAAAGTAGAATGACTACAGGGGAGATAATTCATATCTCTTTTCTAAGTGCAGTATTAGTGCGCTAGTAAAATTATCAAGGCGGTCAGCCAAGATAAAGGTAATAAAAAAAGATGTACAAATATATACATGGTTGCGTCAACGATCAATTGAGCAACGTAGCATTAATAGATTAATGCAATACATAAATATATACATATGCCATGTTTATGTTTTCTACTAACGACATTGAGAAATACACAATGCACTAATTAAGTATAAATGAAATAATAAAATATACATGATTATATCCAGTGAGAAATATGCACAAAGTAATTAAGTGGAACTGTGATTAAGTTCGGCTTACCACCAGGCATTCCTCTAAGAGTAAGAATAAATGAAATAGTCCAGACTCGATGTCGGCGAGATTGAGAAGTGAGAGAGTGAATGTCCCTCCTTAGTCTACCTTATAAAGGTCTGGAAGAGGTGGACGGAAACAGGAAAGGCGCCGAGGATAAGAATTATCTCTCACGTGGGTGAAGTCTGCCAAGAGTCGCACCTTGGACGTTTCAATATCTTTTTACACTTCAGTATCAGCCAATCCCACCCCTTCTTAATTTAACATTATTTGACATGCACTCTTCTTATTAGGAGAATACATTTCTGAAGCTCAGAATGTAATTAAACACTTGGCTTACATTAGGGGGGGCTAATGGAAACTATTTGGTAAAGGGATAGTCACTAGTAAAAGTTTGAGAAACACTGGACTACATCAATAAATTCTTACACTCCATTTTTTTCAGCGCTCTCGTGCTCAATTTGCTTCCCAATGGTGTAGTAGAAATGAACTTGTCCTCTTAGCCAGTAGCTTCACTGATGGTGAAGTCAACATTTTGCTAGAGGCAACAGAGGTAATTTGTTTTGTTTGATGTGTGTTTCACTCTAACTTCTTGACCAAAGAAACACAAATTGTTAGTGTTGTAATAAACATAACATGTTAGAATAGCAGAGCACTAAGGTACCAAGGTTATTGAGAGTAGAAGGTAAAGATAATAGGAATAAGCCACACTTTTGTTTGCAAATTAAACGTGTTGGCTATGTCCCACACAAAAATAGGTAAATATCTATCCAATTTTCCATGAAATTTCTACATTTAGAGTCCTTCTCCATTTCGTTAACACCCAAAGGTTAAATGATATGGTACAACTTGCCAAGAAGCTGACCCAAAATGATGCCTTCTGTTAAACACAGAAGATGTCAAGGACTCTGCTAGTAGACATTTCTTAGAACCAAAAAAACCTGTCAACTCATGTCACAGAAATATCAAGCTTATTATTGCAAAAGTAGGTACAAACAATGCTGGCAGAGAGCTTTCTGTGGGCACATGCATTGGAAAGAGAGACCTTTTTGCTAATTTCTGCACATTTAATGTCATCATTATTGGGGGAACCAAAGCCATACACAAGACAAACTGGACATTCACAGATGATAAAACAGAGAATCATATTGACCACTTTACAATCTCTCTCAAATGGAGGAGAAGCCTACCTGCTGTTCGAGTGAGATGGAGATGTAGCCTCTGATCATTTGCTGCTACTTGCTGTACAGCAAGTGAGATGGAGATGTAGCCTCTGATCATCTGCTGCTACTTGCTGTCAGAGTGAGATGGAGATGTAGCCTCTGATCATCTGCTGCTACTTGCTGTCAGAGTGAGATGGAGATGTAGCCTCTGATCATCTGCTGCTACTTGCTGTCAGAGTGAGATGGAGATGTAGCCTCTGATCATCTGCTGCTACTTCAGGGATCAAGCACAAATCTTTCAGACACTAAATAACTTGAACATCCAGTATTTCAAGAGTGAACACTATAACTTGAACATCTAATATTTGAAGAGTGAAAGTAAAAAAAAAAAAGAAGTCTTCAATTGTGATGTTAAAAATTATTTGGAAGCCCTTACTGGACAGAAGAAACAATGGAGCAATAGTTTCTTACCTTCCAAAAGGTGTGTCAAAAAAACACATGCACAGAAGTAAAGGGAGGAAAACAATACAGTGACATGGGCCAACAAAAACAGATTGACCTGAAAGAGATCAACCAATACCAGAACTCAGAGCAGAAAGCAGAACTCAGTATCAGGAAGCAGAACTCAGTATCAGGAAGCAGAACTCAGTATCAGGAAGCATACATGTCTGTTAGGAAGAGAGGGCACAAAGATCAGGCAGCTGAAACATGAGAATGGACAAAATAACAAGCAGAAAGAAATACCTACACTCACAAGCCATTGAAAGAGAAACAAGTTAGGTCATCACCAATGATGTTGAACAGAGAGATAGATGGGTTCAACACTCTCAGGAAAGTTTGCAAGAACTACTTCCAGAATTAATTGTTCAGCAATAGAATTAATACTGGCCCCCTATGAAAGTGAAAATTATCAAGGGCATTAATGTGCAAAAAGAGGAAATGTGGCACGCCCAGATGATGTAGCTGCAGAATAACTTCATCCATCCATCCCAATGGCACTACAATGGTCTGCTTTGACACATTCCTCCATTCAGATCTCTCAGGACCCCTTGCGCCTCCACGCCCTAACCCCAAGCTGTTGTAGCTCTGCCTCCACATCATCAATCCATCACATTCGGGGTCTGCCTTTGGGTTGCCTGCCAGAGTAACTTAAAGCAGACCCCAAAGCATCAGCTGAAATTTTAAGACAATTACAAAGAAGAAGAATCCACTATTTGCAAGATTTGGAACAGGAACAAATCCCTGCAAGCTGGAAGTTACCCAAGAAAGCTGTGACCTTCTCCAGGACAACAATGAGCTAGAAAAATTATGTAAGGTTTTAAATAGGGTTATAGTTAAACAATGCATCAGACAAAATATTAAGACTAGAACAGGCTGGTATCCAGCAGGACAAATCTTGTATCATCATAGAACAGTCCATTGAATGGCAGTCCCATAGACAGCATTGACAAGTGACACACAACAGTAAGCTTGCGAATTCATTTCCTAGAAAACTTGGATTGCACTGATGACATCTGTCTCTTCTTCCATACACAATCGGGCATGACATGGCCTAAATTGTGCCGATGTGCCAAAAACTCAAACTCCATACACAACAAATCACTCAAATTGATCAGACTTTCAGAAGTGCAAAAGACTTGACAACTGATCACAAAAGAAAACCAAATGTTATGAGAAACAAAAACATACATCTTCAGATGTAGGGTTCAGAAATAGGGCTAGCAATGCAGTGGAACTGATGATAAACAAAACCACATTAATAAAGCTAGGTTTGTCTTTAGGATTCCTCTAGAAATCTCACACTCCAAAGAAATGTCTTTACAGAACAAAATCTGAATGTTTTAACCCAAAGGTTAACTATGGTTCTTCTATATGGTCATCTTGTGAGAGAGAACCAAGCAGAAACCTAGTAAAAAGTGAAAATGAAGCTGGCTAGGACACGCCTGCTAAAACCAATATAATGTTGCAAAGCAAGCATTTGACTGGAGTCTAAAGGGAAAGATGAAAGTGAGAAAGCCTTAACAAATCTGGAGGAGAAGATGGGGATGAATGATATGGGTGCAGATAAATAAAGCTGCTCAGAACTGAGTTGACAGAGAGGTGTGGTTGCAGTGGTATGCTCCCCAGGTGGTACTCAGGGATGAGTCAAGTAAATCATATCCCTGAAAAAACAACAACATTGTTTTCTTAAGAAAAAAAAATTACATTATTAGAACATCATAGATTATAAAGATATCAATCCAAGAAACAGTGAGAACCCTAATATAGGGAAAGATACATTTTTTCTACAATTTGACTGATGTTTCGGCAGGTCGGATAGCATCATGTCATGGGCTGACAAATTTAATTGTATTTATTAAGTCATTTTTAAATGATTACTTTTTTCCAATGCAAATTGAATACGGAATTAATTATTGCTTAATCAATTTGTTTTGTTTACTTGAAAAGTATTTTAAAGAACAAGAGAATCCTTTGTTTCTGCATTAACAAAGCTTTATTAAGATATGCACATTATATTTAGTACCAGTGTCAATGAATGTAATTGTTGTTTTGAGTTTTATTACTTATATTTGTATGTAGCATGAAATCAATATGTTCAGAAGGTAGAGTGATCTCTTATTTTATTTCTGTAGATTGATCTAAACATAGCCAAAGCCATAGAGACAAAGCTAGATGTTCTGTTTAATATTTCCACCCTAGAAGAATTTATAACAGCTCCTGATTGGCTTCCAGCTGAAAAGAAATATTTACGCAACATATGTAACATTAAAGGTCTGAGAGTTCTTGCAGAAATCTATTGTGAGGAGACAGTGTTTGTTGTTAGTCAAAAGTATGATCTTTTACAGGTAACTGCCAACATAGTATGCATATTAAATCCTAGTCTAACATACACACCTTTCGTTGAGCAGCCTATTAAAAACCTATTTAGCCTGAACCATAGACAGCCTTACACACTTTATCCTTAATAAACAGAAACCATGAAATATACATTGCTGACAAATTTAATTGTATTGATTAAATCCTTTTGAAATGATCACTTTTTTTCCAATGCAAATTTTATAGGGAACTGATTATTGCTTAATCAATTTTTGTTTTAGATTGTTGAAATTCTCAAGTATCAGCCCATCAAGACTCATGGGAGATATAGTCTTGTTCCAGATGAAGAGAAGCCATCTTACAATGATATAGCTGGAGAACTAGCTGCCAATGATTCTCTGATCAAAAAATTTGTTGGTGCCAGTAACCTTGAGCCAGCCCCAGATGCCACTGAGGAAGACAGTGACCCACAAGAAGAAATAACTTTAGATTCTGATAGCGAGCCATTCATCACAGCCAATACAGTATTTGTTGACAACTCATCTGTGACGGCTGAAACTGTGAAGACTGCTGATACACCAATCAACCTTGCTGAAATCCCATTACCAAAATCTACATCCACACCTTCAAGGCCAACTTGTAATTTGGAGAAATATACAAGAGAAGTATTCAAACCAAATTTGAAACCAGTGTCAATGAACCAGTTACCAGCTTATAGGGAAATTAATGTAGGTAGCAACGAGCATGTTTACAAGTCTGAACCTTTGGAGCATGATTTCAAGTCAGAACCTTTGGAGCATGTTTACAAGTCAGAACCCTTGGGGACTGAAAGTAGCACATATTTCAGCTATGCTCAGACAGCTAAACCCTTCAACACATTCCAGCCAAATGCTACCAGCTATATTTCTCCACAGTCATTTGTTCCGATTGGTATGTTACAATTTGTGTTATTGATGTTTAGTATAGTATATTTATAAACAATATATGAGCCTTTATGCTATTTATTTATTTGTTTTATTGATCAAGGTTCACATTACAATGTTGATGTAGAGGCTGGACGTATGCAATCAGAGGATAGTAAAGACTGGTGTTACAGATTGAAGAACACGGTGGTTAAGAACACTCTAGCTCATTGGCAAACTGGTAACTAGAATCTCATTTATAAACAATCAGTTTTATTAGCGGCCTCCGAAAGGGGAAAAGACGCTATTAGTTTTGTGTGGCCTGTCTGTCCCGTTTAGATCTCGTAAACTAGAAAAGATAGTGAAAATCCGACATCATAATATTTTAGTCCATTCAAAATTCTGATGCAACGTCTACTTTTTTTCTTTTCTAAAAGCGAAAAATCTTTTTAAAATCACTTATGCAAGCAGTTTTTTCATAAAAATACACCACTTTTATAACTATTCACTATTAATAGTAACAAACACTGTAGACTCTTTAGTAGGGGATATGACTATTTACCATATTTCTAATACATTAATGCAAATGGTTTTAGACTTTTGTTAAAAAAAAATTTTTTTTTACATTTGTATTGCTACGTTATGTGAGTTCTGTCCTACTAACTACTACATTTACCCAAAAATAATATTTACTTTTTTAAAGTGAAAAAAAATCTATTTAGTATACATATAAGTTGTTCATAATTTAAAACAACAATTAATAAGTAGGTTTTCATATTATTACATGAACTGCAGTGCAAAACCACACCCATAGAACAATTGAGTAAAGGAATTTTTTTTGTTTTTACTGAAATGTTTTTTTCTTTTTTTTTGAGGATTTGAATAAGAGATTAACCCGATACAAAACAATTATATCAATTAGATATTCATTATAAGACATCAGTTAGGCCAGGTTCGCATTTAACTTCACTTTCACTTTCGCCATTCCTTTGGTCTGCTGGACCAAGGGGCACCACACAATATCTGTCAACCTTCTTTCTTTCTCATTTTTCTTTGATAGAATTCAATTCTGATGTTCTTTCTGAAAATATTGATACTTGCCTGTGTGGACCACTTCAGGGGCCAATTTTGAGTTTGTGTTTCCACACAAACTGTCTTTGTAACCTTGTTATTGTTCAGAAATAGTCTAGCATTAAGAGAGGTTGAGATATGTTTATAATACTTGTATATATAAGATATATATATATATATATATAAATAATATAGGAGTTTCATAGTACACTTCAAATTTCTTTCTTTCATCAGTCTAAGATCTTTATGTTTACAAAATTGGAAACTCACTTTTTTATTACCATTGCTAAAAAAAACATTATTTAATTTTAATTAGTTTCAAATATTAGATGGTGAGCATTCACTACAAACAATTGTGACCAGTTGGCTACATAGTATCAAGATGATATATCATGTAGAGTATAATACTGGATCCTATTGAAATAATTTTCTATTTTCTCAAGAATGTTACATGTGTTACTTTCCAGGCTATCAACACCTATATGACATATCAAGTTCAGGGAACCAGCAGCCAGCTAGTGGTGTTCAGGCTACATACACAACACACAGTGAGATATAACCACTGTGTTAAATATCACTCTATCTTTTTAGTCTCATATATTTATTATTAAATTACAATTTTACTTTTGTATGTAAAGGTTTTGAAAATGTGCGGTGTAAATTTTTTTTAAAAATCATAATCATTTTTATTTTTCTCTCTCTTTGGGTATTTGTGACAAAACTGCACAATATACCTCGGTCAACATTAAAATTGCAAAAATAAAAAAATGTATATATAATGTTTAAAATTATATAAAGCTCATTTTAAGTCATTTGGTTTAAAAAAAAAATGCATAATTTATTCAACCTTAACGTAAGTCATGTATTTATTTAGAGTTGTTTTTTTTTAACTTTGTATTTGATTGTTAATGAAATCTATTTATCTTTCGTTAATTATTGAAAATTCATTTTAAAGTTGTTGATTTATATCAGATTTTTTTTTTTTTGTGTTTATACCATAGAATGGTGTAATAGTATGTACTATATGCCATTGATTGGTGTGTTGATCAGATAGAACCATGCCATGGATTGGTGTGTTGATCAGATAGAACCATGCCATGGATTGGTGTTGGTAGAGTAGTACTATGCCATGGATTGAAATATTTGTCATTTACCATCATATTATTGAATGATGCATTATATACCTGTTTGTCCTTCATTTAACTTATTGGGTTTATTGCAGTATTTATTAATAAATTATTTGGTTTTTATTTATAAACAGTTGTAAATCTTGAAAGGCCTTTCAATTTGTTGCTTTTTATTCAATAAAGGAGATAATAAAAAAATGAAAGTTTTGTTTCTTGATTCAAACCCATGTCTCATAGTAATTTAATTATTTCACTTCCAAACTGTAGGCTTTCGTGTTGTACACTAGACAAGGATATAATTTTTCTTAAGTCTGTTCTGCCACACCCTTGACTTGTGGAGATGCACAAAGTAGTCCTGCTAGAAATACCAAGAGACTTGCTTCTTCTGCCACACCCATTTGCTGTCTCTATGTAAGGTTGTCTTGATTAATGAATTCTGTCCAATAGTGTGTTTAGTCAATTTAGAATAGAAGAGACAGGTGAAGTTCCAGTGTTGTAACATGACGAACAACACTACAGACAAATTATAGCAGCACTAGAATACAATAGTGCTGAAACAAATGATAAATAACATGACAAACGAACTATAGCAACACTAGAATGCAGTAGTGCTGAAACATATGATGAATCACGACAAACAAAGCAACACTAGAATTCAATAGTGCTGAAACAAATAACATGACAGATGAACTATAGCAACACTAGAATACAATGAAAAAACATGGATCAGCTCTGACTATGATGCAAACTACAGGACTCCAACTTGGCAATATGACTAAGCTAATAGATGCTATGATTAATTGTACCTTAGTGCTATACTGATCTACAGAATGCTGTAAACGAATTTGCATACGCTGCCGCCTCTTTCGGCTTATCTAAAAACCTCAGGAAAACAGAAGTCACCCAATAAAACATACTCAGCCCCAAGGATCACAGTAAACGGACAGCCCCTTAACGTGATAGACCACTTCACATATATAGGTAGTATAGTGTCTACGTGACGTTTTGGCGCGAGATATAATTTGACGATAATTTAATAAGCACGTAGCGTTTATAACGTATTTCTAGCGTATTTATTTCCCTCTACCATAATATTGTATGTATAGTCTAAATTGTTTTTTTTTTAAATAAATACAAAGGTTTTGCTTATTTCATGAATATAGGCCTATAATAAGTCAGATTCCTGAATGGTAATGACATGCTACCCCCTCCAATTAATTTATATGTGAGTTCTGCTAATCGCACTAGATGACATTTTTCGATTTCTTTCCAAAATGACAATTTTTTATTTGACATTAGTATAACAAAACCATGTTAACATCTAAAGCTTTATTACGCTGAATGACGACAATAACTCCACACATCTATATATATAATTCTCTTATTCGCTCAGAAGTTTGGACGAGAAGAAGTAAAGGAAAGATCACTCTTTTATTTCTGCTGATATAGTTATCCCACGAAGTTTACGAGCCTTAAGTGTAGCAAAGTCATACAGTGTATCATGAAAATTTTATTTCCTACATAGATCACGCTCAATAGCAACAGCTACGAAATGTTTCAATCTATTTACGAGAATTGTTGAACTAAAGTAATTCTTCATTAGTTTGAGGCGCGAGAAGCTTCTTTCACCAGATTTCACAATTACGGGATAATGCCGTTTTTTTTATTGTGCGTAGGATTGGCATTATGCTTATTGAATGACACCCCAAAATGACAATTTTTGTGTATATATTTCAGGAAATTCGTTTGAGTTTTCTAAAGATTTTAATAATTTCCGGATATTTCCAGGACTTTTCGTATATTTTGCGATTTCAGGAGATTTCCAGGAGCTCTTGGTAAATCAACAGGAGGCAGCGGGAAAATCTGTTATAAGTTATAAAATGGTTTAATTTAATAATTTATACACCTAGAATTAGTGCGGGTCCTATGAAAGTGCGGGGCCCACTGCGGTCGCATAAGTGCGGAGCCCACTGCGGTCACCTAAGGCCGGCCCTGCAAAATAGCGCGTATGCTACGCCGCCGGACGACTTGTAGTAAAGATTAAGACACGGAATGTGGTCAGTACAAACTCTAACGTGAATCCACCAATGTAAACAAACACTAGGGGCAATAATAGAAACAAATTCACCACACTAAGATACTTTGAAAAGATATATTTTGAGAAATCGGGTAGGAGTGATTTGGTTGGCACATTTCACATAGACGCAGATATAGATAAACAAAAGAAGACAAGACCAGCACCGAACACTGGTCGTTGGCGTCATGCGTCTGGCGATCATCTCCTTGGGACTGGTCTCTACCTGTGACACCTATCCCGCCCCCTCTCTTCTGCAAACAAGAAAATGATGTGAAACACAAACACACATTTAGGCCTATATGTAGCAAATGAGAAGTCACATTGATTAACCCTAACCCTAACACACATATAAAAATAGGTATTAGGAGCAGAAATAAAAATAATTACTCAAATAACACATAATGTACGAAAGCTACTTATGTTTTTCGCTTAAAAATGTGTTTAAAAATGTATAACTAACAGAATTTTTCACTATTTTTTACCGAGACAAACAAAATATATATTCTACCCTCCCCCCCCCCCCCGACACCAAAAAAAAAGTCTTAATAACTTAATAATTTTGACTATTTCGTGCATGCATACTGTAAAGTATGGATGGCAGCCTGGTGTTGTGTAATGTTAGAAATTTAACAAATTAAATAACAAACTTAAATACACAAATATTTCTTCTTCTGTACGTGAAAAATATGTCTTAACACAAAAACTCATGCAAAACAGAAATATGCATAATTCTTTTTAAAGAAATAATACAATAAACGTACATAATGTATTTCGCACCAAAACGTCCCTTGCGCCAAAACGGCGGCGCCAAAACGACCTTCACGCCAAAACGACGTCGCCAAAACGGCGGCGCCAAACGTCCTGCTTCGTCTTTAATGACGCCTCACTTTCAGTGGAAGTTGATAACCGTCTGGCCAGGGTCAATAGCGCTTTTGGACGCCTTCAGGAGAGAGTTTGGCGGAACAAATTGCTCCGCCTGCCTACAAAAATCAATGTCTAACAGGCGGTGGTCCTCTCAACCTTTCTATATGGCTTTGAGACATGGACACTATACAGAAAACAACTAAGACTTCTTGAGCGCTTTCACCAAAGATGCTTGCGCTCCATCATGGACATACCGCTCTACAAACCGCGATTTCCTCACGAACGCAGGTATGGACAGTATAGAGGGACTTGTTATGGTCCGACAGTTACGCTGGGCAGGACAAGTATCCAGTATGGGAGACAAACCTATGCCAAAGGTATTGTGAGCTAAAAGGTGGTCGACGTAACAGAGGCGCCCCACGAGGACAAACGCAGACGGCGAAAAGAAAATCTAAATTACCATCTGCGGACAATGGTTATGCTTGCCCTAGATGTGGCAAAATATGTAAGTCACAGCTGGGGCTGCGCATCCACGGGAAGTACTGCATTCCTCACTAATCTTCGGACTCGAAGACAAGTCTTATTTGGAGTCATCATCATTGGTCTCCTTCAGTCGTGAAACGACTATGGTTCATCTCAAACACTTTTTCATATGGCTGTGAAGCCCTATTTTGGAGAGACACTCCCGTCCACAAATATTGCATTTCAAGGTGGCTTTCGCTTTGGTGGTAGAGGAGCTGGCCATTTTCCGTGTGGCACGCTTTTCTTTAAGAGTCGAGGCCCATGTTTTCTTGCTGTCTATAGCTTTCTTGGTCACCGTCTCTCTCCAACTAGTGCAGTCTAAGGCTATTCTTTCCAGCGGTCAGTATCAATGTTTAATGATTTTAAATCCCTTTTTATCACATCAACGTAACGGAGGTGGGGGCGACCAGTTATTCTTGAGCCAGACGCAAGTTGCCCGTACAGAATGATTTTTGGGATGCGATTGTCCTCCATCCGGCAAGCATGTCCGAGTCAGCGCAGGCGGCGTTGCCTGAGGACCGTAAAGATGCTGGGAAGTCCTGTTCTCGCGAGGATCCCTATTACACACTCTTTTTTTCCATGTTATTTTTAAGATCCTTCGAAGGCAGCGTAGGTGGAATAAGTTTAGTTTTCTCTCTTGTTTTGTGTAGGTTGTCCACGACTCGCTGTTGTATAGTAGCGTGCTAAGAACGCCTTGTAGACCTCCACTTAGGTCGCTGTGGTGAGCTTCTGGTTTTCCCAAACTCTTGGTTGGAGTCTAGCGAAGGTTGATGCGGCCTTCCCTATGCGTTTTTTTAAAATCTCCTCTTCTAGTGACAGGTCACCTTGAATTGTAGATCCGAGGTAGCCAAATTCGTTTACGGCATCCAGCTTGTTATCGTCAATGAGGATGGGTGGTGTTGCTGCAGCAGGTATTTGGAGTAATCAAAATAATTAAACTTTAATAAACAGCTAAATGAAAAGGTTTTTTTTTTCAATATATCTTATCTTCATCATGAAAAATCTAAAAACTACAAATACTTTGTTATAATGGAAGCTCTATCATGATCCACATCAACAGCTATAATTGCAGCCTCTACAAAATGTTACGTGTCAGTGAGCTATTTGTTGAGTTATCCATTATTGATCTGCCCGGTAGCTTGGAACCAGTTGTATGTTGAGAACTAATAAGAACATCATCACTTCCCCATAGAAAAAGGCGTGAAGCAGGGTGGTGTACTTGCTCCACTTTGTTTGCTAACTTTGACCCTATGCTGGGTGAAATGAAGTAACGACTGCACGAAGGCATCTACGTCGCGGGTTGAGCAATGGGACCAAATTTCGTCATCTACTGTCTCATACTTCAAAAGAAAAGAAAAGCTTCTCTATGACGTTGATCGAGCCCTACTTGCTCACACTGAACATGTTGAATGACTTTGCGTACGTTGCCGCTTCTTTTGGTTTAACAATCAACCTCGGAAAAACAAAAGGCACCCAAATCAAATCTACTAAGACCCCAAAGATCACCGTGTAAAGACACCATTTCAACTAAATTTAAATATTAAATTTTAAATTAAATATCTGAGAAGCACTGTATCCAAGGACTCATCTCTTTCAAAATAAGTTGATAACTGTCTTGCTAAGGCGAGTAGAGCTTTTGGAAACGAATGCGTGGTTCTCTTAACACTTCTATATGGATCTGAGACACGGGTACTACACAGAAAGTAACTAAGACTTCTTGATCGCTTTTCCAAAGATGTCAGCATTCCATCATGGACATACGATTGTAAGATTCACAACAAATAGAGAAAGCCGGTATGGACAGTGTAAAGGAGCTGCTTGTAGATCGATAGCTACGCTGAACAGGGCACATTTCCCTATCAGGTACGACCAAACAGACTAAACAGCCAAATTTAGTGTCAAATTGTTATGTACGTAAACTCTTTTTTTCATACTGTAAGTGTAAGGAATCCGCCAAATTGAATCTTGGAAATCGCTCTTCTTTCTCAGAAAAATAATGATCTTTAGTTGACCAGTTAAGTGATGCCACGGTAATTTGAGCAGTTGGACTTGTCACTTTTTTTTAAGGATTTGATGGAGGTATCGCGAAATTCAGGCGGAATAATAGTATAAAGTGAAGAGGTCTGTTAACCTTTTCATGAGAGCAGCACCACCCATTTTAAAATCTGCAAAAAACCCTTTAAAAAACTGCTGGGAGAGCTTTCAGTGCTCCCCAAAGATCATCTAGCTGCACAGAGGAACTGCTGCTTATCCAATTTTATATCTAGCTTTAAATTCTTCTACTACACAAAACATATAAAACATTATAATTCTATACGAAACACTATTTTTAAACAAATAATATAGATCTAACCATAAACTAAACGAACTCGCTTGGGTGAAATTTCATGACGTAAAGTTTAATTATAGTGCTAATAGAAATGAAAAAAATTGTGTTAGGATTATTTGTCTTTAATTTTCTTCACCTTTTCATTAAAAAAAAAAAGATTTAAACCCACTCCTACCCCACTGTGACCTTCTACATCGCTTCTCCAAGTCATCAGTTGTTAAGGGGGGGGGGGGGGCGTACGAAGTTTTTCTAATTTAGGGAGTAAAAGTAAAAGTTTGAGAAACAATGAGTTATGACATTGGTTGTCATTATTTGTAAGTAATACGTCTCTCTGTACTGCTGAACGAGTTAACCTTTCCTGGTATTGAAACATTAAATTATTGGCATGTGTACGTTTTGATATGAATCAAGAAATCCACAAAGAAATATTATTTGCCGAGAACTTATATCAGTTGTTCCTTCACACTGAAGTACGTTAGTTGTCGTTGTCAAAAGGCTTATGTTTGACAATATTTTTAAACACTATTTCGGAGTTCTTCTTTACCAAATATGGGCCAAATATAAAACAAAATAGTAATCAAGCGGAAATTATAGTCTATTTCAGGGGTCGGCAACCTTTTGAGACGGAAGAGCCAAAAATTACAACTTACAAAATTTCAACTTTTTCAAGGAGCCACAATTTTTTTTTCTTGCCAGCAAAAAATAGTACTCGCATAAATAAACTATTTTGATAAAAAAAAACGAATCTATATATCGTTAAGAGGAAAAAAAATATCTATTTCTTGTTATATAAATAGTCTTTTTCACAAAAAATTAGATAATATAGATATATATGTAGACCTTTATATATATATTGTTACGGATCTCACTATCCAGGCTCTCTGCAAACTGCACCATACACCACCAACGTAAAGAACTTGACAACTCTGGGCTCCAGAGTAACGTAACACTTTAATAGTTGAATATATAACAGCCAATACTGTACAATTGGCAACACGTACACTGTACAAATATCTCTCCGATAACACCGTACCGCCGTATCAACTCTTGCACTGGCCTCTCCGTCTCGTTCCGGGCTTGCACTGGGTTCAACAGTTCAGAACTGACTTCACACACTAGGCTCGTTGTGTCGGACTCGATCACAGACCAAGATCAAGACGCCAGTCGTCTCAACTGTACTTGAGAGTACTCCGCACTGAACCGTCGTAATGCTCCGTACAGAACCACACCGCTGAACTGTGCTGTAGTCGACCGGACTGTAGTGAACCGGGCTCTGAACCCCTGCCGTGAACCGTCTTGACTGGACACCTCCGCTCTTTATATAGGGTCCCTACTGACCTTCTAGAACCGGACGGAACATCGCTCGACGTTTCTAGCTTCGTCACATGACTACATTCCTCGTGACGCTCCTGAGCTCCGTTCACGACGGCGATCTTTCCCTAACCGTCCTTTTGACACTCGACTCGGCTGACCGTCGTAACTCGTCACGGTTAACCGCTCGTCTAGCGCTGGCCTGGGGCGATTTGCGTCGGCTGACTACACTCACACCACTACCCCCAACTGTGCCACTACCAGGTTTATAACAATATATATATATATATATATATATATTTATATATATATATATATATTTATTTATTTATAAATATGTAATTATTAAATAATTAGCCTACTTATTATTTAAGTTTAAAATTTAAACAATAAAACATTTACTTACAACACTAACGTGTACTTCAATAACAAACAATTGATCAAACAACTTCAGTCGGAACGATGGCTTTGCATGGTTTTAGAAAGTTTGGTTAAATTTGGCTCATAAATTGTTTATTGTTTCAAACACGACTCTAAATTCTCATTTGTTAGTTGGCTTCCTACTTTACTTTGAATTCTATTCATGCAAGAGAACGCTTGCTCGCTCGAATATGTCAGCACTCCAAATGCCAACTTTTTCACCTTATTATTGCAGGCTGGAAGACTATTCCATGCGTCGAATAGAAGTGCCTCATCTCGCGGCATTTCTTTGAAAGCTGTCCACTTTTGTCGCGTGACATACATTTCTAGACCTCTTCCAACTTGGTTTTCAGATATGTAAATTTACCGCTACACAAAGCTTTACTTTTCAAATCAATCAATTGTATTTCGAGAGATCCAGTATCAGTTCCAAATGTCTCAGGAGGTCGGAATGACAATTCTTTAAACTGACGATGGTAGAGTGCTTTTGTCAAGATTCTGATAAAAATCTTGATTAGCAAATTCATGACCTCATCTATATATTTCGGATGGGAATGTTTAGACACCAAGTGCTTCTTGGTATATTATGCAGTGAAATGTAAGAATTTGGTGGTTTATTTTGAGCCACAAAATCGTAGTTGCCCTTTTATTTATTTTTTCTTGTCATATTTCTGGCCTCAATGATTTGCCATTGAAACGATTTTATTTTTATTTATTATATTGTCTTCAAGGTATTTGTGCACGACATTAGCTGTATCTTCTCCTCTAGTTTGTCACGAGAGCGGTAGCAATCCTAGACGTTCTTCTTTTGGACCTGACAACATGGCCAACTAGTGCCTTGTCTTTTACGTCGAGACTCATCTATATCGGTATCTGTCAACTGAAAATATGTTACATTTCAAGAAATGGGGGAGGGGAGCGCTGAAAAGCGAGTACAAGTGGTTGAAAGATAGAATCGGTGCCTAATCCTCGTTTATCGAATCAGAACGATTTTGTTTTTCGATAAAATAAATAGTATTTGCGTATGAGCCAAAGCTTAACTCCAAAAGAGCCGCTTATGGGTCGCGAGCCGCAGGTTGCCGACCCCTGGTCTATTTAACAAACTCGCAGCTATAATGAAATAACCTAAATTTGATAATAACTAATTCCATAGTCTCAGCATTTTAAGTTTAAGTATTAATTGAATTAATGAATCAAAACATTGGAATAGGCGCATTTTCCCTAATTCCAAATTTAGAACAGTCAAACTGTCAGGAAGCTGATGTTTTGACTTATGTTGAAGATTTCAATGACCTCTATTCCGATTTTCAGATAATGTTTGAAGCGCAGACATAGGCCTATCTATATTGTAAGAGGCTGAGCGGTAAGGCGCGCTAGGCTTCTGAACCGGGTTCCCGGCTTCGAATCCTATTGGACTGTGTTTTTTTTAATTCCGAGATCATTTGGGCGCCCCTGAATCTAAAGGATACCTGACATTAGTTGGGGAAAAGTAAATGCGGTTGGTCGTTGTGCCGGCCACATGACACCCTCGTTAACCGTAGGCCACAGAAACAGATGTACTTTACATCATCTGCCCCATAGATCTGAATATGGCTGTCACGTACGCTATGTCTATATTTAGCTCAAGGCTTGTCGGCTAGATTTCAGCTGGTTCGGGGAAAACCAAGCATGCAGCAACCTTTTGTTTTGGAATAAATGTGATTGGTTAGAAATATTAATTATTGTACGATAATCTGTATTTTATTGGTCAATTGATTAACCAAGCGACAAGAAGAGATTAGTCACGTGATAACGTTGAAAGGTCTGAAAAGATTCTAGATATTACCGCCAGTCTCGTGTTGGAACTCAAAGAAAGATGGCATGATCATATTATTGTGTAGATCATTTAATTTAGTAGAAATATATTTTTACCTGTTTTATTCAATCACAGCATATCATTGTAATTATTGTGAATAGCTTTTCCAAGTTTTGAATTAAAGTATTTGTATTTGACGAGGAGAAGTTTCTTCATTGAATATAATATAATATACTTAGATCGTCTTATCGACTAGCAACTTCTAGATGATCCTCTTATCAATTGGCAACTTCTAGATGATCATCTTATCAACTAGCAACTTCTAAATGATCATCTTATCAGCTGATGATTTCTAGATTCTCGACAATCACGATCATTGATTTTGCTGTTTAGATCAATATAATCTTCAACGTGACATCTAGTATCATTGATGATCGTGACAATGGCAATATCTTAATAGATAATAATGAATAATTAATCCATGTGATGATGATACAGAAGAGACGGCTGCAATTTAGTATTGCAAGAAGAACAAATGATTTGAAGAGTACAATCTTAAAAGGATATAAGCTCTAACTTCAAAAAGATTATATCATGGATATGATTATACGTATAATCAAGTCATTATGGAAAATCGTGTTGTGTTTTTATGATTATGTGTCTTGTTATGTGTTGTGAACTGATCTGTACTGTTACTGGTGTGTCAAAATGTCGTAGTATCCAGGTCAGCTTGTGTGTACCTTGTGTACTGTGTTATTGTGAACTGTTTTGTCATTCTTGTACAATAAAGCCTCCCGGCATGATACCCTGCCTCATAGTGGCGCCCGGGTGGAAACGATCGTAGGAGGAAACGATTAGGCTAAAGGGTAGCAAAATAAGACTCCCGTGGGGGCGCCTATAAGGGGGTTCGAGAGCATCCTATTGCACTGTGCGGAGTTTTAAAAAAAAGCTCCCACAACCTTGTCACAATTCAGGCGCCGTTCCTCAAGAGGCCGTTACATAAATGGGGTGTCCTGCACGATTAGCCTGGTATAGAAAAGGAAAATGGCAGGGGTACCGGTCTTTGGCCGCGAGTCTGACACCCCGCCAGGCCGGTGAAAGGGAGCTCTTGTTCACTTTTGCTGGCCTGGAGTTCCAATTTAAGAGCCGAAGGCTCAACTCTACCTGACAGTTTCAAGAAGTAGAAGTACAATAAAGCCTAAGATAAAGGCATGTTTTCCTGCTGTGTTATTATAAGGTTACTACATATCGCCATAGAGTTTATAATTGTTTTTCCAACTTCATGTCTAGTGGAAGGGTTTCATTAAGGTTACCAATTTAATCTTCTGATAATTAACAAAAATAAGTAAACCACAAACAGAAAATTTTGAATATTGAAAAAATCAGCCCACTGTCTAATAGGATCGAGCTTATTTTTACGAAGCTTATATTAACTAATATGTCTGTCCCTCTGTCTTTCTGTTGTTATCTTTAGATATTACATTGTTTATGTATTCACTCTGCAGCTGTCTGCTTACTTTTTGGGTTAGGTACCTGTGACGAAACGCGTCCCTTCTCAATACAGAACTGACAAGTGCGGAACTATCCCCCCACCCCTCTTAACCACTAGTTAGCATTGTATAGCTCCTTTTAACACCAAACCGACCAGTGTAGAACACAAACATCCTATTACACCAAGGTTAGATCCAACCCCCAAATTATAGGCCATAAACACACATCCCAAGTTACACCCAAACGCCGAAACAAACCCTCGGCTATGAACTGAAGGCATTCCAGGCTGAAGTCCCAGGACCGGTCTGCAACTACCACGGGAGTAAGCCCACCGCGTGGCATCCTCATATTCATCACACCAGTGCCTGCCTACTCGCAGGGCACCATCAACTGGCTACAACTCAACGGAGCTTCAACTTACCCAACCCCGAAGGAGAACCTTGAATAACAGATAAGTGAGAGACAGCCGAATAAGCAAACCATACATGAATCTTTATGAGCAACATCCCAGTGATGATATTATCTTAAACGTTATCATAAAATCCTAAATCTTCCTGTACATCACCCCCCTCACTCACTGATTGTATTTCCTCTTAATTAATCTTTATTAAATAATTGTTCTTCCACAAAATCAATAAGCTTTGCGTTTTGCTTGTGCCTGTCTATGTGCCTATATAATATCAACCAAATATTTATCAAGTTGTGGCTCTAGGACTTATCTTATCTTATCTTAAATAATACAGACGTTACTTCAAAAAAGAAGATGATTACGTCCTACGCGTCATGCATTTAGTCATGCATATTAACCAATGACTTAAATTCTGCCAAGTCACTGGTTTTTCTGGCTAGCTCAGGCAACCCATTCCATGCTCTAATAGCACTAGGGAAGAAGGAGTATTTGTACAAATTTGTCCTAGCATAGGGGACAAGGAATGTGCCTTTATTTTTGTGTCTTTCAGAGTATTTTATTAAGTTTTGTTTTTGTATTTGAAGATTATGGTTCAGTGTTTTATGTATAATTGCTACTTTACTTTTTAGTCTTCTGTCCTGAAGGCTTTCTAAATTTAGTGATTTTACTAATGGTGTTACTCTAGTCAAATGTGAATATTCGTTTGTTATGAATCTCACTGCTCTATTTTGTGTTTGTTCCAGTTTCTTAATGTTTTCTTGAGTTGAGGGGTCCCAAACGGTGGATGCATATTCTATTATTGGCCTAACCAAGGTTAAATAACATTTTAGTTTTATGTTCTTTTTTGATTTATAGAAATTTCTTTTAATAAACCCTAATGCTTTGTTGGATTTTTTTGTAGTTTCATCAATATGTGGATTCCATGACAGTTTTTCATTTATTATAACACCTAGGTATTTTGCGTTTTTAGTCTGTGTTACTGGTTTGCCATGAATAAGATAAGTGGAATTAATTTGTTTTAGTTTTTTTGTTACTCTTAACAACTGACATTTTTCTGGGTGGAAAGACATGCTCCAATTTGATTCCCATTTCTGTAATTCATCTAATTCTCTTTGTAAAATATCTGTGTCTTGTGTTGTTTTTATTGTTCTATATATTATGCAATCATCTGCAAATAATCTGACTTTTGTTCCTGAACTAATGCTATTTGGTAAATCATTTATGTAAATTAAAAATAGTAGTGGACCCAAGAATGTTCCTTGAGGTACACCTGAGTTTACTGTTATTGGTGTTGATTTAGAGCCATTTATTATTACAGTTTGTTCTCTCCCTATCAGAAAATCTTTAATCCACTGATGCAATGGACCATTAATGCCGAAATATTTTAATTTTTTAAGCAAACTATGGTGATGAACTTTGTCAAAAGCCTTGAAAAAATCTAGTAAGATAGCATCTATTTGTTCATTATTATCTAACCCTTTTGAAAATCGTCAATTAGTCCTATTAGTTGTGTTTCACATGATCTATATTTCCTAAAGCCATGTTGGTATGGGGTGATAACATTATGTTTGTCTAAGTGGTTTATGATGTTGCTACATATTATGTGTTCTAGGATTTTACATGTGATGCTGGTAAGTGATACTGGTCTGTAGTTTCCTGGATCAGATTTTTCTCCTTTTTTAAATAGGGGGGTGACATTAGCTTCTTTCCAGTCCTTTGGTACTCTGCCCTGGTTAAGCGATGCCTGAAAGAGTATTTTGAACACTGTGGCTAGCTCATTGCTTAGTTCTTTGAGTAATCTAGCTGGAATACCATCAGGTCCAGATGCTTTATTTGGTTTGGTGTTGGATAATAGTTTTTGAAATCCGTTTTCTTGTACTACTATACTGTACCCCTAGGAGTCGCAGGCCATCGTCCCCATCGGGAAGTGCAAACGAACCGATCGGCGGACTTATTCCACCACAGTACCGTGTTAAATTTCTATATACTTTTTATAAACTCTTTCTGCCTTAGTTTCTTTAAATCTTCTATATAGGTTTTTCTTCTGTTTACAAAACTTCTTTAATCTATTATTCTTTAATTTATTATTCATCACTATAATCTTCGGACTCGGATTAGTAATTAAATAATTAGCATGTTGATATCGAATTCATGTAATATACTTATTGAAGGTATATTAAATATTGTTTTACTTCACTTTAATTTGAATTTATTTTGATAAATATATAAGACTTAGAAATCAGTAAATACAGATTTGAAAAAAAAAAAGGGGGGGGGGGGGTCTATGGAAAACAAGGCAAGGTGGTCTGCGATGGATATTTTTTTTACATGTTTCGGGTGTTCCTTCGGAGTTGATAAGCTAGAATAATCTAGTAAATCTAGATGGGATGAAATAAGATTAGTTTTAAAAAATACTGGTTTAATTAAGTTTTTGATGTCTAAAAAGTTTAATAATCTACTTTCTACATCTTGATAATATTTCAAATACTTTTGGATAATTTTTAAAAACATTTTTTTTGTGCAGGCCTATTTCAAGTACTTTTGGTACTTAGAGGATCATCATTCTATTTTTAGAAACTCACATGTTGTTATTAAATACGATGGCTGAGTTTTCCAACATTTCTTTAAATTTATCAACAGACGTTAACGTCAACGATGTTAGGCCTAGATCTAGATCTAATAAAAATCGCGCTAATAAGGTATTTTGAAATTTAATTCACTATAAATGAGTTTTAAATCTAGATTCTAAGTTGAAGCTAGAAGTTAGTATTAGTATAAGTTGAGTATAAGTCAAGATCTAGAAATAAATGAAATCTAGGTAGGAGTCTTAAGACTAAGTCCACTAAGTGAGTAAGACTAGAGACACTAGTGACAGTGTGTAGTCTAGACTGGTGACTAGACTCACTAGTGACGTCTAGTCTCTAGTGTGACTAGAGTTCTAGATCTATGTAGAGACTTATTTATATTTTATTATTTATCAAAGAGAAATTATTCAAAATATTCAAATCAATCAAGTATTCAAGCTATTGAAGTGTTATTCACTATAGATCTAGATTCTATAGATTTTATAGATTTAGATTCTAAATCTACTAGACTCTATTCTATGACTATTTAATCTATATTAGATCTAGAATCTAGTATAGATCTATAATTCAGTGTATCACTCAGAATCATCAGACCAGACATCACTGGACATAAGACTAAGATAAAGGTATTCAGATAGTGACAGTATAAGTATGCTCGGTATCATCTCTCGTACTAGATCATGAGTCATGAGTAGATCTAGATTAATGTAGACCTTATATTAGTTATTTTATAGATGTATAAGTCCTAGTCTTACTACTCTTAGTTTTAGTCTTTACTGCCTTTAGCTAAGTAGTCTTACTACACTGACTGAGTATACAGTAACGAACACAGTAAGTTGAGTATCGCAGTGATATGTACAGATATCACAAAGAGACAAAGACACAAAATAGAGCAGAGATTCATATAACAAAAGAATATTCACATTTGACTAGAGTAGTGAGTAGAGTAACACCTGCCTTTGGCTTTAGTAAAATCACTAAATTTAAAAAGTCTTCAGGAGAGAAGACTCAAAAGTAAAGTAGCAATTTTATACATAAAACACTGAGCCATAATCTTCAAATATAGTGAAATATGGTGCTAGGATAAATTTGTACAAGTAAATACTCCTTCTTCCCTAGTGCTATTAGAGCATGGAGTGGGTTGCCTGAGCCAGCCAGGAAAACCAATGGCTTGGCAGAATTCAAGTCATTGGTTAACTAAGAGAAGGATGAATCCCTGGTCGTGCGGTTTGGACTACCCACTCCCATCCCCCGTCGTCCTGTGAGAGGTTTTGACTAGGAAGTAAACTATCTTAACTCTGAAGGAACATCTGAAACATGTAAAACATTTCACACCAATCAAACAAACATGCATGACGCGTAGGACTTAATTATCTTCTTTTTTGAAGTAACGTTTGTATTATATAAGATAATCATAAGAGGCTGTTTGAAAAGCAAAGTCCCCGGTCACTGTAGTAAGAATTTCTAGATCTATATAGATAGATCTAGAGTCTGACCTGACCTATCAGTTAGTCCATCTTGAAGGTACTGCTCATAGATCAGAACAGCATCACCTTCCTTGAGACAAACCATAGATAGGACTGAAGCTTAACACAAGGAGGTGTGGGGGATGCAGTCTGCACCAGGTGACACTCAAAAGGGGGTGACACCAAAGTGAGAAAAATTCACTTTTGTACAAAAGCAAACAATTTTTTTAAATAATTGTCAGTGACTAGATACCCAAATATGATAAAATACACAATAAATAAATATAAAAGACTTTTAAAAGTAATAATTTCACAAAGATTAAAAATGTTTATACTTGCATTGAGAGGCTGATTGATAAGAAAAAATGTGATTTTCATTAGATGTACAGTTTAAAAAAGTTTGTACTCACACTTTTATACCACACACAATCTTGGATCAAGCTGAAATTTTGCACAATTATTTCTTTTACCTGACAAAAGAAGAATCAGTTAAAAAATTAACCAATTGGTAAATTAAATATTGGTAATTAATTATTTTGTTTGGTATCAAGCAAGGGAAAGAGATTGTACTTGACTGATGTGGTGGTTTACGTTGGTTAGTCTCCTTTTTTTCTGTAGAGAGAAAGCTTTATAAAGTTTGAAACAAACAATAAAAAACTATAAAAACCTTTTATTTTTATAAGCACTTTCTCAGCACAGTGGTTAGTATGTTGGCATGAGAAGGCTTGAGCACTTAAGTTTCAATTCAGGTTGTTCACCTTTTTTTTTAATATGCATTTTAAAAATTATCACAGTAATATTTACCCATAGAATATGCTTTATAAGCTTTTTTTTTTTAAAGTATTTTTTTTATATTTTTCTTGTTTAACTAAGTTTTTTCTTTTTAGTTTGCAGACACCTTTGTCAGGATGTGACTTAATAAAGTTAGCTTTAGTTTCAACATTTTCTTGATTGGATTTGAAAAAAAAAGAAATCTTGTTACTTATTACATATATATAGCTTATATTTGCCTTACTTTGTCTTCAATTCTGTTTCTTTTAGAGATGCTTGCAAACATTGTTTTGTTAATTTTGTCATAGGTGTAAAAGGTTCTATAATTTCTTAATCAAAGAAAGTTTTTGATTACCCACCATGTTTGTGTTTCTTGACTATGTAGTTACTTTACTTGCTGGTATAATCAAGACAATAGTCTAAACAAGAATTTCTATTTATTGTAATTGTTACTCTACAATAGGATGTCATCAATTTATTTCTTAAATGAACCAACCAAATAGTAGAGTTATATATAGGCTATGGTTCTTTGACAGAAATTCAATCATAAAGAAAAGTTTGTTCCTGCTCATACAAAAGTTGAGAGACGTGAAGAAAGCTCACCTAAAGAAGATAATAGAAAGAGAAAATTGTCAGACAATGCTGAGATAAGTCATGGAAAAAAGCCTAAAAGTGACATGGTAATATCATCTTTATTTAGAAAGAATCCTGAAATTCCAGAAGTCTTGAGGTATGTACCACAAAATTTAATGCCAGTGTAAAATTAGTGTTTGTAGTTATTTTGAAATGAAAAGTAAAATCTATAAAAACAAAAGTGAAATATATATATATACTAGCCTGACATTACCCGCGGAATGCGGGTCTAAGTTTGTGTTTACTAATCTAGTGGATTGGATTTAGATGTATGTTAAACTTAGCTAATGATCCTTTCAATTTTTTTCTCTTTCGCTACGAAAATAAAATTAGTTTTGCGAAAATGGGTTTACCCGAAGCCGATACATTCATATCTATTAAAAACGAAAAGAGCGATAGCTTTGTTAAATGAATGGGATT
Source organism: Biomphalaria pfeifferi (assembly GCA_030265305.1). Classification (NCBI taxonomy): domain Eukaryota; kingdom Metazoa; phylum Mollusca; class Gastropoda; family Planorbidae; genus Biomphalaria; species Biomphalaria pfeifferi. Next base: position 2,547,161 of record JASAOG010000021.1, on the reverse strand, counting down.
ATAAAGCGAACAATTAAACGAAATAATTTTTAGTACGCAATTCATGAATGAATATAGACTAGGTCTATCTCAACTCGGCTTCACAGCTTTCATAAATGAATACCATGTAGTCTCTTAAAAATAATGCTTTAGAAAACCAAATTTGAATGTTTATTTGATCAAAATATGAAATGAATGGACTATAATTAGTATGTTCATGTGTTAAAGTATAAAACTATCTGTGCGAAGAGAAGTTTTATCATCTTAGAGTTGAATTAGAGTTTTAGATCTAGGGATGGGATTATAAAGTAAGCAATTAAACGAATAAATTTTTAGTACGCGATTCATTATGGTATTGTCTAATGAAAGAATGTTCGTCAGGAAATCTCTAGCCACAGATATAAGGAACTAATTTATGTAAAAAATGCTTTTAAAACACAAAATTGAAGGTTAATTTTAATATGTAGTGAAATCAGTGGATCTTCTTTTGTATTTTCATGTGTCAAAGTAAAAAACTATCTGCGCAAAGTGTATTTCTTAAAATTAGATCTAGGTCTAAATCCTTTCGATCTTTTCTCATGTCAACATTGTAAACATGGCCTAGATCCATAAATACTATAGCTTTAATAGAGTCTGACAACTTTATTTTTTTTTTTTAGGGTCTTAAGTTTGTTTTAGGGCTACAATACATACAGTACGGTCTAAGTTTGTACCCAAGGAACATTCCTGCCAAGTTTTATCATTTTGATGTCTTTTCATCACATACATACATACACCAAACATTCTACTTTATAGTATATATATATATATATATATATATATATATATATATATATATATATATAATAAATTTGACAACTTATTTATGCATGCTTTAGTCAAACATTTAGTTTATACATACGTGTATATTATATTTATATAAATATATATATATATAGTTGTCCATGGTGGTTCAATGGTGGTCACTTTTGTCATCCAGAGGGCTGGGGTTTTTATGCCTCCTCATGTGACTGGTGAGACCTATGTGAGCCCTGAGTGTTCGGCTGCACACTAGGCAGGTTATTCCAGCTGGAGATATATATATGTTTTTATATATATATACACACCAGTCGACCCACAGCGTTGCATACGCCGCTATTTTGCAGGGCCGGCCTTAAGCCACTGCAGCCTATGTGACCTCAGTGGGCCATGCACTTTCATAGGACCCTTGCTAATTCTAAGTGTAAATTATTAAATTAAACCATTTTATAACTTATAACAGATTTCCAGCGGCCTCCTGATTTACCAGGAGCTCCTGGAAATCTTTTGAAATTGCAAAATGTACGAAAAAGTCTGGAAATTATTAAAGTCTTTTGAAAACTCAAAAATCTCCTGAAATATATAGACAAAAATTGTCATTTGATGGTGTCAAACATATGTCATTTTGGGGTGTCATTCAATATGGAAATGTCAATCCTACGCGCGATAAAAAAAACTACAGCATTATGCATTAGCCGTAATTGTGTAATATGGTGTAAGAAGCTTCTGGTGCTTCAAACTAATGAAGAATTACGTGAGGTCAACAATTCTCAAAGATAGATTGAAACATTTGGTAATTCTTGCTATTGAACATGATCTATGTAGGAAACAGAATTATTATGATATACTGTATGACTTTGCTACACGCAAGGCTCGTGTACTTAGTAAAGAATGAATCAAATGCATAGACAAATTTATTTTGTAATACAAACTCTTAAATTTCACTTATTATCCGCTTCCCTACCCAAACTTGGCTCTGCGAAATCCGTTTCGCATAGGGCCTGACAATGATTAAGTTGGCCCTGCTATTTAGTGACGGGTGAATATACATAGTACATTAGTTGTTCTCTTTCCATGACTTCTTGATCACAATGTTTAAGTCCGGCGCTGCTATTTAGTGTTATAAACATTTTATTTCCTACATAGCAATAGCAAGAATTACCAAATGTTTCAATCTATCTATGAGAATTGTTGACCTCAAGTAATTCTTCACTAGTTTGAAGCGCGAGAAGCTTCTTTCACTAGATTCCACAATTACAGGTATTGCATAATGCCTTTTTTTTTTTTTTATCGCACGTATGATTGGCATTTTCCATATTGAATGACACCCCAAAATGACATTTTTTGTCCGTATATTTTAGGATATTTGTATAAGTTTTGAAAAGTTTTTAATAATTTCCGGATATTTCCATGATTTTTTTGTATATTTTGCAATTTCAGGAGATTTTCAGGAGCTCCTGCTAAATCAGGAGGCTGCGGGAAATCTGTTATAAGTTATAAAATGGTTTAATTTAATAATTTATACACCTAGAATTAGTGCAGGACCTATGAAAGTGATGGGCACACTGCTGACGCATGGGTTGCCATGGCCTAAGGCCGGCCATGCAAAATAGCGGCATATGCTACGCAGCTGGTCGACATATTAATACATATTTTTAATTGATGCTAGAACAATTCCATGTTGTTGGGTCTATCCATTGAAATTAAGTTTTAAAAAAATTTACTTGGAAAAATGTTATACTATGGCATTTTAGTGTAGTTTCCTGTTCAATGTTTTGGAAACTTGTCAGATTTAAAAAATACATGAATTTAAAAAGTTCTCTAGGCATATATTAGACTTAACTTGTATTTGAAGAATTGTATTTAAAACTTGTATTGTTTCATATTACTAGTTAGCTTTATTTTTTTCAATTCAGCTCCAAAGTTGAAACAGTGTCAGAAAATGTGTTCACTGGAGAAACATTCAAAGAATTACCACTTCACCCTTTTTTGGTCAGTAAATATATTTATTTATATTGAAATTACTGTATATTTCTTTAACACCAATCAATGAATCTCATATTGCATTGAACAATCTAATTTATAAGCTACAAATATTATTTATATAAAAATGTGAAAAAATCATTTACATACAGGTAACCTATGAGTATATAATTATTACAATCTTTTAACTACATATTAACTTTCAATGTGGCAACATTCAACTATTTCTATTCCATGGTGATATTCAATTCTCTTTAGATATCTAACCTGGAAGAAAAACAAGGCTTTAAACAAATGACAGAAGTGCAGAAAAAAGCTATTCCTGTATTACTGAAGAAGAAAGATGCTTTGATCAAGTCCCAGACTGGTTCAGGTCTAGTTCAACTTTAATGAATCTGTTTTATTCAAAATTCTTGATTGATGAAAGAGAAAAACAGTAAATAAAAAAGTTACCAAAAAAAGTCTTTTTATAAAAATGTGTACCTTTCAAATATTGCAAGCAAAATATGAATCATTGATCTAGCCACAGTTTGAAACAAAAAATCTACATATAAAGTAATAAATAAATAAAATGCATTCATTATGTTGTAACTTGTACATGTTATGCCTTCCAACAAGTACACCCACAACATTCTAATGTTTAGTTTGTCACTGTATTCAGGTAAAACGTTAGCCTATGCAGTGCCCATAGTTCAGATGTTACAATCCAGAAAGTTGAAAATAAAAAGAGATGATGGCCCTTATGCTTTGATCATTGTACCTACAAGGGAGGTAAAAAAGGAACTAGTTATTATGTTTGGTTGGTAATGTTGAACAATTTAAAAAATATTATGTAAATTATGCATGTGTTGAAAATATATTTATTATATATCTTGATATATTGATTTGTCATCCTCATATGTACCTCGCTGTCAGCTAGTCTTACAGAGTTACGATACATTTGTCAAACTTTTAAGGGTAAGTAAGTCTGTAATAGCATGCTTTTGTTAACAGTATAACAAATGATCATCAGGTCATTCAAGATTGCATTTTTAAGTTATAACTGTAAATCTACATTAAATATTTGTTTTTGAAGTTATCTACTTCTTTTGAATTAATGACTTAATAATCTTTCTATTTACCTATCAAATATTTCTATATTGATAGACTTTCATTTGGATTGTTCCTGGTTGTTTAATGGGAGGTGAGAAACGTAAAGCTGAGAAATCTAGGTCAGTATAAGTCTGGTGTTTATTTGAGAATTGGCATATTTGTGTCCTAAGCAAAGTCTATACATTGAAGTGACACAGCTTTTAATTGGATTTGTAACTTCCCCTGCTGCTATCAAAGTTGTGCTGAAACCAATAATTTTTAAGTTTTTCAAACCAAAACATTATATTTGAACCATCAGATTTCCTTAAATCCATCTATCTGATATATATGTCTGGACTTAACAGGTACTGGATCAGGGCTCTGTAACCTTTACCTTTCTGGGATTGTGATGGATGCCGAAGGGTTGATTAACGATTGTCGAATAATATGTCAAACTGGAGTGATATATGTGGATGCAAAATTTTAATCTATTCAGTCTTTATCATTATGTGTGTGTGTGTTGGTGTATTGCTGATTCAAGTTGATGCGAGTGATAGTCAATTTAACAGTTTCTTTAATGGAATGTTAAGCAGATGGGTTGTTTCTTTACAGTGATCAATTCAGAATATTTAGGTGATGTATTTCATTACAAGTGATCTTGGCTATGTAATAATCTAAGCTAAATCTGATTGAGAATTATTTGATATCGATGACACTAAAAAACAAAACAAAGTTGAAGTGCAATTAAATTTCAGCATAGAAGTATTTAGTTATTATGCCATTCCAATATTACTTCTCACTTTCTTGTCCACTTTTATTCTCCATTAATGTCTTTCCAACATGGAGCATGTATAAGTGGTGGGCCACAAACTATAGACTGAATAGGTTCAACACTTTTGTGTTCCATTCTTTTATTGAATGATCAATAGTTCTGTGCTCTATTCTTGTATTGAATAAGCACTATTTCTGTGTTCTATATTTCTGTTGAATAAGCACTATTTCTTTGCTGTATATTTCTATTGACCGTATTTCTATTGTTATTACTATTGTTATTCTATTATATCTAGGTTGCGTAAAGGTGTTAACATTCTTGTTGCCACACCTGGAAGGTTAATGGATCATATCAAGTTCACAAGTGTCCTACATCTAGCTCGAATCCAGTGGTTGGTCATTGATGAAGCAGACAGGTAATTTACAGCTTTTGATCTTGGAAATAGAATAGTCCATGTAATATTTTCTTACATTTCTGCATTGAGCAGAACAAAATATATGCATGGAGAAAACTTGACAAATCATATTGGTGACCCAGAGAAATCTGCACTCTTTGTTGAGTTCAATAGCCTAGATAAGTGAGGAAGAAGACTCATCTATGTCAGATGGGAGAAATTAAGAGATGTAATCTACAGCTCAGCAAAAACTGCCTTTGGTCCTCAAAAACACAAAAATGTAGACTGATTTGAGGTGAATCTAGCACAGATGGAACCTTGCATTAAGAAAAAGAGATTTGCACACCTCGCTTACAAGGCAAACCGTAGCCCAAAATCTCTACAGGATTTTAGAATTGCTTATAAAGAGACAAAACAAATGGCAAGACAGTGTGCTAACAACTTTTGGAGGGGTACCTGCAACAAAATTCAAGAAAGTCTTTCCTTAAGAAATAGTAAAACTGATGACATAAAACTGGCCCTCCATCCCCCTTTCTATCAAAATCTGGGGAAAAAATGACAGATCAGACTCAGTAACTAGAACAATTGACAGAACACTACCTCAATATCTATGCCACACAGTAGGCGATGTAGCCCTGGCTTCTCTACCAGGTCTTCCAGCATTGGAATGCCTAGATGAGTTACCAAACCCTGACGATCTTAAAAAAATAATAAATATTTTGAAAAATAGAAATTCTCCATGGAATGATGGCATTCCAGCAGAAGTAGTTAGGTCAACCAAACACTCCTGCTGCCTGAACCCTATAATCTCCTCTGCCGCTGCTTGAAAACAGATCATGTCCCACTGGACATGCATGATGCAAAAATAGTCACAATATATTAGTAAAAAGGATGGCTGCCTGGTCGTGCGGTTTGGGCGCTGGACTGTCGTTCAGATTTATCGATGGTCCAGGGTTCAAACCCTGCCCGCTCCCATCCCCCGTCGTCCTGCGGGAGGTTTGGACTAGGAAGTAATTATCTTTAACTCTGAAGGAGCATCCGAAACATGTAAAACATTTTACAAACAAACAAACATTTTACAAACATTACAGTGATTACAACAATAATAGGGGTATTTCTCTCCTCAGCATAGTTGGCAAAATAGTTTGCGCTATCCATAGTCAACAGAAGCGGCCATTTCAAACTCTTAGGATGCTTTACCATAGTTCATTGAAAGTTTATATGAGGAAATAAAATGTACAGTGAAATTTAATGGAGCCCAATCAAAATCTTTTGAGGTCAGCAGCGGTGTCAAGCAGGGATTTGTGCTCTCATCTACTCTGTTTGGCATATTTATCTGCCTACTGGAATATGCTTACAGCTAGAGGTGGCCTTAGCAGTGCATGGGGCCCTGGGCAAATATCATATGTGGGGCCCTGAGCCATAAGGGTAGACTAAATATCATACCATGTAGGGTTACCAGACATCCAGCAAAAGGAAGCCATGTCCTCCTTTTTCTGGTCGTGTCCTCCAGCCTGCCAGCATTAGCCTTAAGTGTGAAATGTCTGGCTTTTTTTTGTTTTGTTTTTTTTGTTTACTGCAATGAGTGAGTCAGGTGTTAATGTACATTTTGTTTTTTTCTAGTTACAATATTTTGTTGGTTGTAATGCACAAATTGTAAGACAAATTTCCTTATGGGCAATAAAGATTATTATTATTATATAATGTAATAAGCATATCTTCAGGTTTAAATATACTAACACTCCCTAGTCACCGCTGCAGGAAATTATGTGGGACCTTGCTGACTAACAATACCAAAACCTTAGTCTACCGGACCTGTGTGATGCTATACAGTAGTAAAACATGGTCAGCCTACTCTTAGCAGAAAAAAAGCTGAATATCTTCCTCTGCCAATGCTTAAGAAGGTCTACTTCCTGAAGACATTCTTTATCACAACAAATTTCCGTAAGGATCAATAAAGCAGTCTTAGTCTTAGTCTTTATTATAATCTAATAGAAGGAAGGCAAGATAGCCGTGGTTGCCCACTTTTAAGGTAAACTGATGCATGCAAACATGATGTGAAGCACTTCAAAATTGACACTAACAGTTGGGAAGATAAAACACTGGATAGATCCACATGTAGAGCAAGCATAAAAGAAGGGTCTTGGATTGCAGATGCCATACACAACAGTAGTAGAAAGAAGGGTGAAAATGCAACAGATGTGACAGCATCTGTGTATCAAGGATTGGCCTTGTTAGTCACATGAGAAGTTGCAAAAGGAAAGGATTGTCTCTAGATGTAAAATGCCACAGAGGTTAAAAAGCTATTTTAAAAGGCAATTTTGTTTGATTGTTTTTAAAAATTGAGTGTAGTGAAAAATTACCCGATAATATTAACAGTCGCTAAGGTCTGATATATAACTTCTAAAGTTTTTCTGAAAGTTCTAGATTTACACATTTCTATTTAACTTCCATTGATTACCTGTGTCATCTGTCCAGTTTCACTCTGCCACTTTTATTATGGGGAAACTATAAAGAAAAATTTGATCAATAAATTGTTTTTTTTAAAAGACTCTTAACTGTCAGTGCTCATTTTTTAAATAAAATAATAATGTATTTTCCATTAAACTATTACTTTTATACTTTAGAATTTTCAAGTTTGAATAAGACTAAGCAATATCAATTTGAAATAAAACAATTTATGTCATTGTTATCTGTCAACTTCTGTAAAGAAGAATGTTTTTTAAATAAATATGTGTATGTATCTTTCAACTTTTCCAACCCATTCTATTGCTCGCAAACATCCACTTTAATTAGTAACACATTATACTCAATCTGTTTAGACTTCTTGAACTGGGCTATGAAAGAGATATAGCTCTAATATTAAATGCACTTAAGTCTCAGTGCCCAGACCCACCACAGACAGTATTATTATCAGCTACTCTTACTGATGGTAAGTCTTTACAGTTTTTTTTTCTTTGTATATGTCCTCTAAATAATGTCAACTATCACTCTTGAAGGCAACATTTACACCTTGTAGTTGTCAAACTAGTACTGTCAATTGTCTACTAGAATTTGTAAATAGCTACTGTAGGACAATATCTTTATTCAAATTCTTTGTATTATAAGATTATTTCAAACTAGGGTTGCACTGAATCTGAGCTCTGGCTTTAGCCAATTTTCAATTTTCCTTCCATATTTAGCTCTGGCTGATAGGCAAAAGTATACTTTAATGCCTACATTTTTTTTTAGTTTGTGTGTTATGGTCTTAAGTCTCATGTCTCTCATGGTGCTATGCTATCTTTAGAGTGGGAGCTGAGCAGCGCCCTTCCCTTGTTTGGTTAGTCCAATACATTGAATTTATAGTAAGATATGTGTCCACATTAAGTCAGAAGGGATTAACATACCTTGTTAATACAACATGCTGACAGTGTCTAAAGGTCACATCTTTGGAGTTTATTTACATAGTTCTAACCCTTTCAGATTGTTTGGGTGTGGGGGTGTAAGATGTTCAGTTGTGTGAAAGTTTTGTTGTTTTTTGGTTAGAGCTGGGAATTGAACACAGCTGTTCAGGGGAGGTCTAGATGTCAGTAGTAGACCTGGTCATAGATGTTTCCTCTCTATATTGATATTGAATGTTATTGTAACCAGTGATATTATTGTACCTGATAATTTGTTTTTGCTTCTGTAAGTACTTAACTCAATGGTGGCTATTTCCGTTTTGAAAAAAAACTTGCCTAGCTGAAGAGAAATTACAATAATCACTAAACAAGTTTACAATATTGAAAAATGTCTTTCAAATAATAGATACTTTTAATATCTTTAAAATAAAAGCAAGGTTAAAAAATACTCTTCCCAGGTAGAGGGTTATACACATATCTGGATTACACTTTTAAAAAAAGTCCAGACATATATATATCAGATAGATGGATTTAAGGAAATCTGATGGTTCAAATATAAAGTTTTGGTTTGAAAAACTTAAAAGTTATTGGTTTCAGCACAACTTTGATAGCAGCAGGGGAAGTTACAAATCCAATTAAAAGCTGTGTCACTTCAATGTATAATGTATTGACTTTGCTTAGCTATGGTTGTACTGTGAGAGAATAGTAAGACAAAGACACAAATATGCCAATTCTCAAATAAACACCAGACTTATACTGACCTAGATTTCTCAGCTTTACGTTTCTCACCTCCCATTTAACAGCCAGGAACAATCCAAATGAAAGTCTATCAATATAGAAATATTTGATAGGTAAATAGAAAGATTATTAAGTCATTAATTCAAAAGAAATAGATAACTTCAAAAACAAATATACAGTGCACCTTTATTTCAAACACTTGTTATTTTTTAACAAATAGTGAGTATAATTGTGATTGATACAGTTCCTGTATATTAGTACTAGTTTTTACTCTAAATCTTAGATTCTTTTTTTTCTGAGAAATGTTTCCACTTAATGTTATGCACAATATATTCTTGTACCTTTCTCTAATGTAATATTGTATCTTCTAGTTTATGTCTAAGTTAAACCAGCATTGTTTTCTAATACTCTGCATAAGCATTCTCAGCTCCAGTAGACGCCTAATTTAAAGTAGTCAGAAACATAGAAAATGTGATCAAATAACTATTAGCTAACAAAACCTTATAATCATTTCGACCTGATGGCATTCCACCATTGTTCAAAATACTATTTCAGGCTTCACTTAACCCAGGTTAGAGTACTCTGTCTCTCCCCTCTTGAAAAATATAGAGTTCAGGCTTAACTTAATCCTGGTTAGAGTACTCTGTCTCTCCCCTCTTTAAAAATATAGAGTTCAGGCTTAATCTAATCCTGGTTAGAGTACTCTGTCTCTCCCCTCTTGAAAAATATAGAGTTCAGGCTTCACTTAATCCTGGTTAGATTACTCTGTCTGTCCCCTCTTTAAAAATATAGAGTTCAGGCTTCACTTAATCCTGGTTAGAGTACTCTGTCCCTCACCTCTTTGTTGATGATTTTGAAGCATCTTTTTGTTTTTATCTGCTGCCTGTTTCTTGTTGAAGGTGTTGAACGTTTGTCCAGTATCACTTTAGACAACCCTGAACATATATGTGTTGGAGAGTTAGCTGACACTCTTCAGCAACCCAATGGTTCAACAGATTCAAGTCAAGAAAACTTCACACTTCCATCTCAATTAAAACAATATTTTATTGTCACCCCTTGTAAACTACGCCTTGTAACTTTAGCAGCATTGATGTTATGGAAATGTAAGGTAAAGTACATTCTATTTTGTAAATGTCTGATTATAATAGCAGAAAAGAAAAAGTAATAACATTAGCAGTTCATGACAAATTAAGAATAGGAGTGTTTCTTTACCTATGTTATAAAAATGGTTGCAATTGTCAGAAGATGAATAGACTTATCCCAAAAGGTTAGAGGATGGCTAGGCAAATTTCAAAGGTCAAAGAATTCGTAATGAATGATATAGTCTTAGAATTAAATACTTAAAGCACTTTATAGCACAATGGTCAGTTATGCTATAACTATTCCTTTCACTTGTATTTTCCATTGGTGAATGGTTTTGTTAAAAGAAGTAATTATTGTAATGCATTAAAAAAAATAAACAATGTTTAACAAATTCTATGTGAGATAGTTCTAAATGAGTCTGTGCTTATATATTTTATCATCTTCTGGCTATTTATATTGTTGGTTTATTCCCACTTGATACCATGCTATTCTATCCTCTATATTCTAGTACTCTGGATGTTCAAGCAAAATGATCATCTTTATGTCAACACAAGACTCAGTCCATTTCCATTCTAAACTTCTGAATCAAGTCCTTGGTCCAGCACATAACATCAAGAGAACTTTGACTCAAATGGCTCTGGGTCAAGATGAAAGCTCTGAGGATGGGGTAGAACTGAAAGACATGTCAGAATCAACAATTTATCAATTGCATGGTGACATGCAGCAAAAGGTTTGTATCATTTGTTTCAAGACTGTCAAATCTAATTTTGACTATTTAGATAGTAACCATCTCCAGCAAACGTATTTATGTCACTTGTTATTTAGTAGTGTTCATTAATTTCAGGACAGAACTAACACCTTCAATAAGTTTGCCAAGGCTACTTCTGGTGTTCTATTATGCACAGTAAGTTAATGTCATTGTTAATTTTTGTAAACATTTATATTATTTAAAACTAAAAGCTACTCTTTTACTTAATGGTTGATTGTAAAAATATTTGCTGAATCTGAATTTTCGTGTGGCCTTTCTGTCCGTCCATCCCGTTTAGATCTCAGAAACTAGAAGAGAAAATGAAAATCTGACATCATGATATTTTAGATCATTCAAAGTTCTGATGCAATAGCTACTTTTTTCTTTTCCGAAAGTGAACCATCTAATTTTTAAAATTATATATGCAAGCAGATTTTTTTAAAAATTACACCACTTTTCAATGAAAAACTTCAGGGGAAGTAAGTCTTATTACAAAGTTCACAAGCTTCTTCATTAACAAATCCAGCTTCATTCATAGATTCGCATATTATTGTAAAATGTGCAATAACAATTGAATAAATGTAATTAACATTGGGATTTTACGTTTGAGTAAAAATCAATAAAAGAGGTAATCAGCTCACACTGTATCGGGAGGTTTCCATGCTGATCTCAGGCGATCACTTAACGCTACTCTGCTTATTCCAGAAGAGTAGAAGAGTCTTATCAAAGACGACATGTTGCACTGTTTGCTTTTATGTGAAAAATAACGCTAAATTTCTTTAAACGATCAAAGCATTGGTGAATTTGATGGGGCCGCCTCTGATTTTGTGTGATAACACAAACTCTCTTTGAAATCTTTTTTTTAAATGGATTTGTTTTTTAATCAATAAAAGATTTTATGAAGAATTTTTATTGGTTTTTAAAGGGAAACTCCAATGGTTTTTCAAATTTGTGTTATTGACACATTTAAATTCTACATAATAAACATAAAAGGTTGTAATCGTTAACATTAGACCATTTTTTATTTAGAGGCTTAGAAACATTTATATTTAATAAAGATGGTAAATTCTTGACATCTCAAAAAGAACAGGTTTATACAAGCTTTTGTGTTTAAGGATTGAAAGTGGATCCAGATCTAACCAATTGCATTGCTTCATTCCTACAGTGGCTGATAGTTTTAGCTATAGGCTAGTTCATAGGCTGTAATTGTAATTGTTACAGTTGTATAGATCAAAAAGCATTAGGATAAACAAATCAAGATGAAAAAAAAACTTACATTTTCATCCACACCCCTCCCTGCCCAAAAAGTAAATAGGCTACGAGTCTGATGTTAACAACCTGTTCAGGCATACGTAGACATTTAAGGATTTCTTATGTCACATAGAAATCCAGTGAAAATCTGACCATTTTAGATACACATAAAAATTGCCAGAGCAAGATCATTTGGTAAGTTATTATTGAAAATAAAATGAAAAGAATAATATATTCATTACAGGTAAATGAAAACACATATAAAAAATTGTCCAAACCATCAGAGTTTCCCTTGAAGTTTTCTTGGCATTATATTTTATGAAAAACATAGGCAGTCACATCTCATTTGCTGTAATCTACAACTGAAAAGTAACACATAAGCAGTCACATGTTATTTGTTGTCATCTACAACTGAATAGTAACACGTAGGCAGTCTCAGATCCTTTGTTGTCATCTACAACTCAAAAATTAAATGATCATTTTACTTGTAGACAGAAGTAAACAGTTTTAGATTCCTTCTGACCAGTTCTGTGTGATGTTCTATGCTTGTGTAGGATGTAGCAGCTAGAGGTTTGGATTTACCCCATGTCGATTGGATTGTTCAATATACATCACCTGGAGCAACAGTGGATTACATCCACAGAGTGGGGCGTACAGCTAGGGCAGGAACTAAAGGGCAGTCTGTCTTGTTTTTAATGCCTTCGGAAGTGACCTACATTCAGGAGTTGAACAAACACAAAATAAGGTTAGAATATTTACTTGCAATGACCACACCTAGATGATAATTTCAATAATGTTATGTTAATGGTAAAATAATTTTTGTTTTAATACTATTCAATATTTGTAAAGTCTGAAAAAAGATTAATTTAACACTTCATTGTATTTTTCTCTATTCACATAAGGGAATTTACTTTTATTGACCTAACATTGTAGATAGGATACTTATAAAGATCAGAATATTGAAAGTTATTAGACATTTAAATCACATCCATTTTTCTTTCTAATTTTATATTAGTATGGTAATATTTAGTTATAATTTATTTTGAGAAGTACACTTCTTTGATGCCATCCTTAGTAGAAGTACATTTCTTTGATTTCATCCTTAACAAATTCTTTGGAAAGCTTTAAAAAAGACCTTATTGTGGTGCAGTTTTCTCATCTCAATTTGTAACAAGAAAAAAAATACTTTTTAAAAAAACAAAGCTTATATTAAGTGTAATTGTATCAATTAGTTTGGATCAGTCATGTAACTTTATGTTTTATTAAATAATTAATTACCAATAATTAATAACTAATTGGATATTTTTTTATTGATTCTTGTGTTGTCAGGTAAAAGAAATAATTGTGTAAAATTTCAGCTTAATCCAAGTTTGGGTGTGGGAGAAATACAGTGTACAAACTTTTTATCATACAGACATACAGAGTGAGTTAATATAAGCTTTGTAATCAAAACATTTGTAATAATTGTTGTGAACAATTGTTCTTAGTCTCTGGAAATGTTAAAAAACATTTATGTTAGTGAGACTGGGATATAATACCTGTAGTTGAGTGTGAGTAACAAAGCTTAAGATGGTCAGTATACAGACTAGCAAGAGTAGGTCATCTAGAGGAGATGAATAAATTGAGATATGAGTACAAGCAGGTTTTTTTTAACAGCTATTATTTGGTGAGGACCAGTAACTGTAAAGTACCACTAACAATAAGTCATTCATTTTTTACCATATTCTTTTGAATAAAGTCATTATTATGACTCATGAAGACATTGAATTGATTTTAATTAATTACACTTTGATTATTAATGAACTGTTTTAAAAACAGGAGGTGTATAATTAAATGTAAAATGACTGAATAGTTATGTACACAATTATTGGACATCAGATTTTTGCCTATGAGAAGAATTTGTACAGGCTTCACATTGTTCACATTCAAAATATAGGATCACTTGTACTTACTTTTAGTGCTGGTTTTGCTTCCTTGGAAAAAGTGTGCTTACAGAGACTACCAGATCTTGTTGCAAATGCAAACAGTTTCTTAGTTTTGTCTATTTGCATTGACATGCAACAAAAAATATTTTTGCATGGACACATTGAGCTGATGGGTAGCAGAAAACTAACTCCCTCGCTCATTTTGCTCTTTCCTCACTGGATTTCAGAATAAATTCACTGAATTTTCTAGATTACTAGAAATTTCAAGAGAACAGAAATACTACAACTTTACATTTGTGGATAAATTTATCCAGAAAGAGACTTTTGAAGAGCTGAAGATTCCTCTTTCATGGTGAAAATACTGAGTCCTTATCAAGGAGAGATACATTCAGTTCTTTACATTTTTTGAACAGGTCATCAAGGTGTCCAAAGCAGCAAAGCCATAACAAATCTTCAAGAAATGAAGTGGTGCTCAAAATGTCTCAAATGTCAAAATTTCTGTAGGAAATCATTAACTGCATAGTGAAAAGCAACTTCTCATGGCCAGATTCTATTTCTTAGCACAGTTGATGAAATAACCACATTTCAAGCTGTTGCTCTAGGTGTAATTAATAATTTGTACAGTGTTATTTAATGTTTTGTACAAAATGTTTGTTTGTCATATGTTTTACATGTTTCGGATGTTCCTTCAGAGTCAAAGATAGTTTACTTCCTAGTCCAAACCTCCCGCAGGACAAAGGGAAGGGGGCAGGGTTTGAACCTGTGATCATCAACAAGTCCAAATGACAGTCCTGCTCGCAAACTGCACAACCAGGCGGGCAAAGACTTGATCTCTTGCTTTTGCCTGAAATATCTCTGCCTTCAAAAACTCTTAAGCTACAATTTTCTTCTCAAGCATCTGTTGTATCCAATACTAGGATTTTTCTGGATTTTTCCTTTACACTAGAATATGGAATACTTTTCCAAATGCTGCCCCTTTTTGTCAAGAGCATATGATGACACTTGCAAATCCTTGTTATACAGACTAAAGGGAACTGTGGCTTTCTTTTATGATTTGAGTACTAATAAAATGTTGCTGAAGTAAGGATGGATTCACTGGTTTGATAGTAAAACTCTATTTTGCTAAGAACATCTGCTGACTAGGAAAAGTGAGGGATTTGGTTATGCAAACTGTCACAGTCAAGGGACAGATGAGATGGAGCACCTCTGGAGCAGAGACTACATCTGAGCCCTTATATTTGTAGTCCATGTTGATGTGTTGTGAATTTTGTCATCTATTAACATCATTCCTACATTTTCACATCAGCATGATCATTTGGAACCATTTATGTAAGTTTCCAATAATATTTCTTTTTTTTTCCCTTGAACTTGTTGACTTGATCAAGTCTTGTTGTTTCTGTCTAGACAGCTATTGAATTTCTTACTAAATGACATAAACAAGAAAAGAGAAATAAGTGGATTAAAGGACTTGTCTCATGACAGTTCTTCATCATTAGAAATTCAAATATTTTGGATTGAAATACCACTGGCCAATTGTATTAATGTGACAAAGGACACAAGGATTGTTTCTCTATTTGAACGTGAAAGATTGCATCATATTTAAAGACTGTTACAGCCCTGTTTAATCTTATTGATTAAATCTCAGCCAAAGACTGCAAGTTAATCTCAGAGCTTTGTTCTGTCTCATTACAGATATATTTTTAGACATTTCAAAAGGTCTTGATTATAAGCTGAGGAGATGTTTAGAAACTATACTTTGAATTAGTCTTATTTATTTTGAAGGAAAGAACATTTACTGTAAAGGTCTTGAAAAAGCTGTTCAGGCTGTGTAGAGGTTTTAAACAGAATATCAATATCAAATGAAATATCAAAACAACAATAGATTTTATCAATTCAAAACTTTTGCTTTTTTTTTTTTGTTTGGCTAGAGAAAAAAACAACAACTATAAAAGTTGAGTTGTGTTGGATTGTTATCAAAGTAATTTGAAGTTTTTAAAACTTTCTTTATGCCAGACAATTATGAACTTACATAAACCTTGCACTGGAGTGAGTTGAATATCTTCATGACTCTGTGTTGTTTGTCTCAATATTTCAATGTCTAGAAAAGTGTTGACCAATTAGTTTTGTAGATCGTCACAGCTTTTGTTTGTGTGTCCATTTGAATTGTATGTAAAATTGTAAAATATTAATGATAAAGTAACCTGTCTTTTGAAAGAAATCAGTGACTAAAAACAACTAGTGTCAGATTTATATTAGTATCTGAGAGTAGCCAGTCACTGACAGTACCATAAGAAGTAAGGGACTAAATAAAGTAAAAGTAAAAACAGTTTCTAAAAGTAGAGAGCAATATTTTACTATATTCTTGCAATATAAGATTTATTAGACTTTACATTAATAGGCCTCTTTAGTCACACAAGAAGTTACAAAAAGAAAAGATTGTCTCTTCAGACTTACAAATCCACTGATTGCCATATATTTTATTAGCTCTTTAGACAGAAATGATTGTATAACCATTTTAAAATTCTTTAAAAATCACCCATGTAAAGTGTTATGAAGTTGTCAGTAGCATCACTTTGTCATTGGTAGGTATTTATATTGCAGTTAGTGTTTCAAATGCCCCAGGGTATTAAATAAATGTTTCAAGTGTGTCATTTGTCATGTTTAGATGTCATATATAGTTCAGCATTGATGTATGGATGTTCAGTGGGTGTTCACATATATAGTTCAGCATTGATGTATGGATGTTCAGTGGGTGTTCATGTATATAGTTCAGCATTAATGTTCAGTGGGTGTTCATATATATAGTTCAGTATTGATGTTTAAATGTTCAGGTACTTCTTTCTAGTTTTCCTGCATTCTGGTTTAGACTTCATAAAAATTGTCAGATTTTATGTAGCCCTTAAAATGCTTGACTTTTAGAAATGAAACAAACTTTGTAACTTGCATCATTACATTTTTTTTTTGACCAGCCTTGACCAGATGGATGTGTCCAGTGTACTTGAACCTTTGTTGCTTCATGTTCAAGATCTCCCTCAACCACAAGATGTCACTAGCAAGGTAAAACTGAATATAGTAATACATTAGAGAATTTGAGTTTCTATTCCTACAAAATATTTAAAGTTTTCTTATTAATCAAGCTTAGTCTAGTTCCCTGTGAAAACAAAACAAGTGTAATGTAACTTTTTCACAGCGCCAGATACCCAAGACTGTTGAAGAAGCTGCAACATTTCTACAGGACAGGTTTGAAGAATGTGTTTTGAATGATAAGGACATGAACATTTTAGCAAGTAAAGGTTAGGCATTATGTGTACGTTTGCAAACTATTATAGTGATACAGTTTTTACTACTTAGTTACAAACATCTCAAAAATGGTTTGGTTTATATGAATAGAAATGTTGCATATTGTAAATAAGTTTCAGACTCTGCTGAAGTATTTAATAATTTAACCTTTCAACAGGTTTTCAGTCCTATATCAGAGCCTATGCCACTTATTCAAAGGAAGTAAAAAATATTTTTAAAGTAAGTGACCTTCACCTTGGACATGTAGCTAAAAGTTTTGCTCTAAGAGTTGCTCCTGCCATGGTTCACAATGCAACTGCCACTTTGGCTCTCAAACACAAGAAGAAAACAAGGTGGGCTATTTTAGTAGTACATGAGACAATTCAGGAATAAATCATTTGTTTTGTTAGATACCAACTTTGCATTGCCATTTTATTTTTCATGAATGTTTCAGTAACAGGCCAGACAATTTCAGGCAAGTCACATTAAGTGAATACTCTTCAGGATTACAAGCTGCTAATTGTAATGTCAAGACCAAACCATCAATCAAGAGAAAGTTCAAAACAAAATTGAAATGGAAATAAAAAAAACTACCAACTAATAATTAAACATGTTTTTTTATTATTCCTTTACATTTTGTCCATTGGAAAGTTATTGGACCTAAACTAGTTGTTGTATACTACCCTGTTAGGTCAGTATCAGTCTGTGTCTGAGAAGCATAGGTCTGGAACCACTCAGTCCATTTAGTAATATTTTAGTAAATAAATAGAAATAAAGTTATTACACAAGCCTAGTATTATAATTGTAACAAACACATATCTCTATAAAACTGTTTCTATCACTATTAGATCCTGGACTGTCTTATTCAGCTTCTTCAAGATCTGATACTTCTGCTGGCATGTCCTCTTTCTGCTCGGTCTCTTCTGTCCCAGCAGTGTCTATGTCAGATGGCTGTTTCAGGGCTAAGTTTGGCAGCACCTCCTCGTTCACGTCTGCACCTTCAGCCAAGATTTCTAGGGTAACTCTTTCCGCCTCTTCTCTGGCCCATTTAGCAGCTTCTGCTTGTTGTCTGCGCAGTTCAGCTTCTTTTCTAGCAGCAATCTGAACACAAGGATTAGAGTGACTTAAAGGATTCCTAGACTTTAAACATCTTATGATGTTGTCTTATTATTTCACTATTTTAACGTATGCACATAGCCTAGTGTATTCTGAAGAAGTTTAGTGATCCAGAAAGCTTTTAAAAACTTTGTTTATTGCACGAATTGGGTGCTTCAACACGGCTAGACGCATTTGAAGTTAGGTGAATACATCTATATGCTACCAGTCAAAATAATTGTCAATTAGGTCAATGGATCATTGTGTAAGGTAATGTCAGGGTAAACATCCTTCGTCCCCCACACAGCACCCTCTCCTATGATACAATTGAAAGGTGCCAGGCATGAATTAACTTGACACTAGATACTCTCTGACCTGAGCTTCAACAGTTGCCCGGAGTGCATTCAATTCATCTACCAGACGAGCTTCCTCTTCTTCCTCGGGAGTCATAACATGCAGCCCTGTCAACATGCCAGCTTCAAAGTGAGTTGGTCCTGAAACAATTGACAATATGATAGAAGAACAGGAATAGAGCAGCATGAATTCTTTCGGCACCTCTATCAACGCAATGTAATGGGGCGTAACTCTTAAGGCTTAAATAAGTGAGCCCAAGTTTGATGTGAATGCTAGTTCCAGAATTGAAGCCCACACCAGAGGTACCGGTATTATATTAGAGAGAAATGACGAAATTTGTAAAAAAAAATTATTTACAAGTAAATATTTTATTTTTGCCAGTTTTTATATTGTGCCTCTAGAATGTTGGCGGATTCAGGGTTGGGGGAGACTATTGCATCTGACACCCCCACCCCCGATTCTAACCTTTTTTTTTTTTTTAAACAAAATTGTATAAACATCTATTTAACATATGCAATCCAATCTCAAAGTCATTCAAAATACTGGTTTAAGATTAAAGAGGTTTTTTCAGTTGGGGGAAGGGGGAAGACACTTTACTTTAAAAAAAAAAAAGTACCCATTTAGACTTTTCGATCTATAGGGCAGATGATGTTTAGATCATCAGTTTCTGTTGCCTATGGTTAACGAAGCTGTCATTTATGATCATGTGGCCAGCACAACGACCAACCGCTTTACTTTTCCAAACTTATGTCAGGTACCCATTGGAGTTGGGTGGATCCAGGAGTGTCCTTAAAATTAAAAATCCCGGGACGCCTCTGGTCGGAAGCCCCCTTATTCTAGGCTATATACTATGTATGTCTTTGTGTGTGTTTATATATAGGGTTCGGCTTTAAATGGGGTTAGGGTTTGAACCCCCCCCCCCCACACACACACACATCAAAAGTTTTGGATACGCCAATGGAATTACTTGTCAAGAATAAAAAACAAATTCTTATAATAGCGTACGTGTCAAGTCAATCAAGTTGTGAAGGCGTGTACAATATAATAATATGATTGGGCCTCAAGTTGTGTAGGAGCATGCACTACTTTGACTAGGGCTACACCTCAATGTATCTGCGTCTAATTGCTTAAAACTCTTGAATCTAGAAACCAACTGACCAATGGGAGGCGGGGAGGGCGGCATTCTCAATGTTGTCTCTCCAACATCGTCCAAGAAGTCCTCGCCAATACCACGATCTTGCTCATCTAAAATGACCAGAGCTGCTTCTTGAGCCAGATCCATCAGTCCACTAATTTCATCTTTGTTGTCTAGAACATACTGACCATGCAGTTCACATGCCACATCAAACACAAATTTACCGTAACCAAACATCTGAAAAATGGTTCAATACAACCATCATTTACTTTATAGATCTAATAATTTGTCCTAGGGATGGCTGAGACTGTTGTCTTCATGGTCCTAAGTGCGAACCGTCTTTTATGCATCATGCCACTAAACTACCTGATAAAGCTGGCCTCTCCACCATGCCACTAGACTAGCTGATAAAGCTGGCCTCTCCACCATGCCACTAGACTAGCTGATAAAGCTGGCATCTCCACCATGCCACTAAACTAGCTGATAAAGCTGGCCTCTCCACCATGCCACTAGACTAGCTGATAAAGCTGGCCTCTCCACCATGCCACTAGACTAGCTGATAAAGCTGGCCTCTCCATCATGCCACTAGACTAGCTGATAAAGCTGGCCTCTCCACCATGCCACTAGACTAGCTGATAAAGCTGGCTTCTCCATCATGCCACTAGACTAGCTGATAAATCTGGCCTCTCCACCAACAGACAAAACATTAACGTTTTCATCGCTTTCCCCTTGGTGTCGCCCAACGACCCCAGACCTACGTTTGAAACTAACCTAACACCACTAAGCGAAGGCATTCATCTATCAATTTTCAATTACTAGTACTGGACACCATTAATGAGTTCAAGCCTAGTGCCATTTTTGCATATACTGATTGGTCGGATTCAATATACTCTTGAAGTTTAGACTATGGAGCCTACATTGACAGTTAAAATCTTTGGTAGTCTTTGCAGTTTTGATTTGGAGGCAAGGCTCAATTCAAGTCATTGACTTTCAGCTCGACATGAGTGTAACACAGATGGTCGTGGTCACTGACTCGAAAACTGTACTAAAGGCTTTGCAAAGCCCTGGACAATGCCCCCCCCCCCCCCCCCAATATCGACACTATCATCATGGCCTCACACAACATAAAGTACCCCGCCAGGTAATAATGCAGTGGGTATCGTGTGACTGGCAACACCATTGCAGACTCCTTGGCCCACTAAAGAGGGCTAACACCACCTACCGAGCAGGTTGTGAGTTTTTATCATGCTCTGGCTTGAAGTCTTTTATCGGTGCCCCATGTCCACTCTTTGCTCCAGTGAGATCTCGGACAATACGATGGAGGGTTTTTGTGTCATTTCTGCTTGCAGCTGCTTGTGCCTCTTGTCCCTTCTGCTCAATCCAGTCCCGTTTATCTCGCCGACAACTTCTCTTTACTTTCAGATCTGCTTCCCTATAGGCTTCTTCCGCTAGGCTGCGATCCTGTGTTTCATTTTTCTGATCTCGTCTACGTTTGGCCTCTTTCCTCTCATCTATCAATTTCCATGTTCTGTCTTGTATCCACCGTTCCTTGTATGAACCTCGCCTCCTTCCGATAACTTCTTCCGCGCACCCAATAGTGGTATCTTTGAAGTTGGCCCACTCTTCTTCAAGGGTCAGTATATCTGCAAGAGCCTCAAAGCGGTTCGTTAGTTTCAATTGGAACTGTGCTGCAGTATTGCCGTCTTTAAGCTTCTCTACATTAAATGGGCGGGGTCGTGTGGCTCTTTTTGGTTGGCGTTTCAATCGGAGCTTACATTTGCCACTGACAAGGTAGTGGTCTGAGCCGATATCCGCTCCTCTGCGGGTCCGCACGTCTAACAGAGATGACCTCCATCGTTTGGAGATGCAAATGTAATCTATCTCGTTGAAGGTTTCTCCATTTGGTGATCGCCATGTTTTTGTGTGTATTTGTTTGTGCTTAAAATATGTGTTTCCAATTGAAAGGCTGTTGGATGCACAGAGAGAAATCAAGCGCTCGCCATTATCACTGATGTTTTCTGCAGAGCCATATGGTCCCATTACATATTCAAAGCCAGTTCGGTTGGGATTGATTTTGGCGTTAAAGTCTCCCATCATTAGAATTAGGTCGTGAGTAGGTGTTTCATCAAGAGTGGTTTGTAGTTGGTTATAGAAATTATCTTTGATGGTATCTTCTGCATCCTCTGTAGGGGCATATGCTTGGATGGTAGTGACTTTGATTTGCTTTGTTTGGAGTCGAGCTGTAATGATGCGGTCACTGACCGGCTTCCAAGCAATTAGCGCTGAAGCTGCTATTTTAGACATGATGATTTTCTACACCACCAATGTGCTCCTTATCATGTCCTGAATATATTATTGTCTTGCCATCATTGATTATTTGTCCACTTGATGTCCACCGCATCTCGCAGATCCCAAGGATGTCCAGCCGGTAAGAGTCAAATTCTCTTAAAAGTTGGGCCAGTTTACCGCATTGATTCAGGGTTCTTACATTCCACGTGCCTATAAGACTCGGTTTCCTTGCGTTGAAAGGCTTGCCATATATTGGGTATTGGAGCAAAGAGTGGACATGGGACACCGATAAAAGACAAGCAAGGCAAAACTTTGTTAACGAAAGAAGAACAGAATGCAAGATGGGTAGAGCACTTTAAAGAGACCCTTAACCAACTGTCGCCAAACCTAACTTACATATTCAAGGACCCCTCTCCAGACAATGATCTCAAGGTCAAGACAGACCCAATAACTGCTGAGGAGATCACCATGGCCATTGCAGTGTTAAAGAATAACAAAGCACCAGGGCTAGACATGATATCAGCAGAAATGCTAAAATATGGGGGACAGTGTATTGTTAAAAGAATGACTGATCTCTTAAATCTCTGTTGGCGAACTTCAAAAGTCCCAGAGGACTGGCAAAAGGGAGTGATTGTAAAGCTTCCAAAAAAGGGCAACTTGGCAGACTGCAACAACTGGAGGGGCATTACTCTCCTATCTGTCTCGGGCAAAGTTTTCAGCACTGTTTTGTTGAGACGGCTTCAACAGTCTGTAGATGAAAGGCTCAGAGAAGAACAAGCAGGTTTCCGAAGAGGCAGATGTACAGAGCATATTTTCGTCCAACAAAATATCATAGAACAAAATCTTGAGTACCAACAACGGCTAACGATCAGTTTCGTGGACTTCAAAAAAGCGTTTGCTAGTGTCCACCGAGAATCACTATGGAAAATAGTTAGAGAATACGGTATCCCAGAAAAATTCGTCCAGATCCTACGACACCTTTACAGTCAATCTAGTTGCTGCATTAAAACAGAAGAGGGAACAACGGAGTTTTTTACAATCGAGACAGGTGTGAGACAGGGGTGCATCTTATCTCCCTTCCTTTTCCTCCTAGCCATCGACTACATAATGAGGAGAGCAATGAACCAGACTGCCTTTGGTATTCCATGGCATGAACAGCTCCGATTGACGGACTTGGACTTTGCTGATGATGTTGCACTACTCGGGGCTACAAATAAATGCATTCAAGAAATGACGGAGAGCCTAGACAGAGAGGCACCCAAAATTGGCCTCCGCATAAACTTGGATAAGACTAAAATTATGCGAGTGGGATATAAGGCAAAGGGTGACCCCGTCGGACTTGGCGAGTCAAAGCTTGAAGAGCTGGACAAGTTCACGTACCTTGGCAGCATCATAAAAAAATGATGGGGATGTCTACCATGATGTAGCGTGCCGAATAGGAAAGGCAGGGAGCATTTTCCAAAGGTTGCAGCCTATTTGGACAAGCCAAGCCATTGGACTCGAGACAAAAATACCCCTTCTCAACACACTCGTTAATCCAACTGCAACATACGTGAGACGTGGAAGTCATCTGTCAAAATTGAGAAAAGACTAAATGTGGCTCAACAGAGATGGCTGAGACAGATTTTGAGAGTCAGTTACACAGATCGGGTCTCAAACAAGGAAATCCTATGCCGAACTGGGTGTCGAACACTTGATGAGGTTGTGACTGAGCGTCGCATGAGGTTTGCGGGACATGTTCTACGTCAAAATGAATTACGCACACCAAGAGTTGCGATAACATGGAAGCCAAAACAAGGAAAGCGCAAACAGGGACGTCCTCGTATTACTTGGCGACACACCTTCATGGAGGACCTCAGAACAGTAGACACCAGGTGGGAGGAGGCTTCAGACATTGCCAGTGACAGATCTTTATGGAGACAGCTTGCCGCCCAATGCGCCGAACGGCGCGGGAGGACCTAAGTCTAAGTAAGTCTGGCTTGAAGTAGGGTTCTAGTTATAACATTACAAGACCAACATTAACATACATGGCCATGGCTTGATGCAACACTAGGACATCAGTACACAACCATGACTTGATTTAACACTAGGGCACCCTGTTACATTTTTTTGGTTTACATGTTTCGGGTATCCCTTCAGAAATAAACATTTTACACATTAATCCAAACTTCCGACTGGAAGAGGGTAGGGTTCAGACTCAGGGCTATCGGGACGACAGTCCGAAGCGCATGCCCCTCGACCAGGTAGCTATCTATTTATGACAGTCCACTCTGCGGTCTCCCAGGGCCCTACCATTAAGGTAGGCTAAAAAAACTGACTCAAAACTATACAATGTAAAAGAATAGTATATATATAGAAGTAAACTATATATTATATGTCCTACTCTACATGTATAGCTTTCTTCGAAAACATGGCATGCTTTTAATATTTTTAAAGTGCATTAATTTCAACATTAAAAAGAGGGTAGGGCCTCAATTACTAAACAAGAAAATATAAAAAAGAATACTTTAAAAAAAATTATATGAAGCGAAGTTGTATCAATTAGCCTGGTTGGAATCAGTCATGTATTTAAATATGTAATAGAGCTAGACTAACAACAAGAAATCTGTGCAATTAGAAATATTTTTACAAATTGTTTTTGTTTAGCGCTATTTCATGCGTTTAGCTTTCTATGCTATGATCCTAACACTTGTCTGGAACTGTTGAGAAATATGGTTGGGAGGGGGAAGGGGGTATCTGGGTAAATGTAGGCCTACAATGATTAATTAATTAACTAATTGTTGTTTTTTTATTGATTTTGTTTTGTCCGGTAAAAGGAATCATTGTGCAAAATTTCAGCTTGATCCGAGATGGGTGTGGAAGTGACAGAGTGAGTTGATATAAACTTTGTAAAAATTGGTCTGGATCAGATTTCCATACTCAGCAACACATCACGTTCTATCATTAGGGTCACTGTCACATACTTAAAGATGTGTTACTTCTTGACATTACGTTTGTCAAGAAAA
Organism: Biomphalaria pfeifferi; assembly: GCA_030265305.1. Taxonomy (NCBI): domain Eukaryota; kingdom Metazoa; phylum Mollusca; class Gastropoda; family Planorbidae; genus Biomphalaria; species Biomphalaria pfeifferi. The sequence goes on along the minus strand of JASAOG010000021.1, from coordinate 2,521,882 downwards.
CTAATACGTCTATCTACATTCTAGTGATAAATGAATAACCAGTGAATGACTAGTGAATGGAATGACTTGTAGATACTGACCTTATTATCTCGAAAACGTCCACAGTATTTGTAGTTACAGTAATGGAACTCACCAAAGCCTTCCCACTTCCCTTTACACCAGGAGCCGCTAGAACATACAAGAAGTGTTCACATCAATACAAGGAGTATCCACATCAATACAAGGAGTGGTCACATCAATACAAGGAGTGTTCACATCAATACAAGGAGTGTTCACATCAATACAAGGAGTGTTCACATCAATACAAGGAGTGACTTCATGTCTCAGTTCAAATCATCAATATACTTAAGATTGGGACATCTTCAGTCAGTTCACTACTTTAAACATCATCATGATATAACAAGTACACTTAACAACATCATAATATCCTCACTACATCACCTTAACCAAAGTATGAACAAGCAAAATACACAAAAATCCTTTAAAAAAAACAAAGCTACTCTACGGGCAAGAACTCCTCACGTACGACAATATCAGTACTGTAGAAGTTATTTATTTGTTATCAAAAGAAGTAGTTAATTACCAATAATAAATTGCATAATGATTAATTTTTTTTATTCATTCATATTTTGTTAGGTACAAAGAATAAATTTTTGAACGTATTAACTTGATCGGAAAATGCGTGTAGGAGAAATAGCCTAAATAATTTAGTAATGGGACTAATACCCCATATTAATACCCCATACTAATACCCCATACTAATACCCCATACTAATGTCCCATACTAATACCCTACAAATTTAGCCATTTCTGTGAATACTAAAGGATTAATCTCCCTTGTTGATATAAAAAATAGTAATATAAATTACTAGTAATAACTGACTTATTGGTTAATGTTTTGTATTGATTCATGCCTACGCCAATGAATAATGGTGCAAAGTTTCAATTTGATCTGAGAATGGGCGTGGTAAAAATAGCGTGTACACATATTTTACTGCACAGTGTGAGTTGATATCAGCTTTGTAACAAATAATTGTTGTTATTGTTGTAATCAAATAAGGGTTTTGTTACTTATTTTTGTTTAGATACTCCTACAGCTTTATACAATTAGTATCAGGAGGAATAGCAGTGAAAAAAAAACGACTAAGAGTAGCAATTGAATATGAACAAAAAAATTAATAATGTCGTCTACGTTCTAGTGAGAATAAGGTCTATGTTCTAGTGAGAAAAAGGTCTATGTTCTAGTGAGAATAAGGTCTATGTTCTAGTGAAAATAAGGTCTATGTTCTAGTGAAAATAAGGTCTATGTTCTAGTGAAAATAAGGTCTATGTTCTAGTGAAAATAAGGTCTATGTTCTAGTGAAAATAAGGTCTATGTTCTAGTGAAAATAAGGTCTATGTTCTAGTGAAAATAAGGTCGTCTATGTACAAATCTGGTGTAAAAAAACTTCACTTTTGTTGAAGCTATGATTTGATAGGCAATGAAAGAAAACAAACACTGACACTGTGACACCTAGAGCTAGAGAATATACATCCTATTAAACATGAAGGTAAAGTAGGGACATGATTGACAAAATAAAAGCTCGCTGGACATTGAAAAGTAATGGGCCAGCCTCCCGCTTAATGTTTGCTTACAAGGATGGCTCTTGACAGGAAACAAAATGAAGTGGGTGAAATCCAAACAGTTAAATATTACACACAGTAAGGGTGCGATGAAGCTGATAATGTTAACTTACAGATCATCCATACAACTTATTGTTATATCCACTGCTTCTCTTTAGCTACTCACACATATTTTGTTCCATTAGCGTAGGTATAAATTCCTTTGCCGTGACGCAATCCTTTACTCCAGTCACCAGAGTACACGTCACCGTTGACATAAAAATACTTGCCTTGACCTTCTTTCAGGTCATCCACCCAGTTACCTTCATATCTGGAGCCGTCAGGATAAATAAATTTTCCCTGAGGACAAAATGTTGAACAAAAAGAAAAAAGATGTTTGATGCATTCATTTATGGAGTTAAAGATCAAATCAACCTGCTTTAAAATATATAGAATAGGCCCAAGCAGAGTACGGGGGATGTCACAAGCCTTTTTGTTGTTGGATGCAGTAGCCTACTTTGCCTTAAGACACGGGACCCGATTGAACTCACAACTTCAAAAGAGGGACACATTCGGTTTGTTCTACTAGAGCCATACACTTCAACAACCGCTTGCATTGGATTGATGGAGTGACTAGTGAGCTAGATTTGTATTCTGCACGTAGAAAGTTCGTAGATAAACTTACAAACGGTCTATTCAATTGATTTAGTAAATATCGAACATTTCAACCAATAGTATTATTACTCCCTACACCTGTTTCGTTGAAGTCTAATGTGGGCCCTATAGCTTTAATTTTACATTTAAAGTCAATTATTTATGCAATATGTATAACTGAAAGTTGACTTACGACTCCTTGCTTCTTGCCTTGGACATAGTTTCCAATATAGCGAGCATTTTTAGCGAGTTTGTTTTTGAATTTATAAACTCCTTGTCCGTCCCGTTTACCAAACATGTAGTTGCCGTCATAGACGTCACGGTTAGGAAGTATTGCTCTCCCCTTGCCATGACGTTCATTCTTTTCATTTCTGTCTCCTGAGAATACAAGAGAAAGGATGTTTTGGTGTATTCAAGTAGGACGCGAGGATGTTTTGGTGTATTCAAGTAGGACGAGAGGATCTATAGATTGCTTTAGACATTCATTTGTTTGAACAGCTTTAGACACTGAGCTGTTTGTAATACATTAATTTTTGTACATTTAACATTACATGGACTTTGTACATCTAGCTAGACAGATAGTTCTTTAAAGTTCTATATAATAACCCAGTAATCAAAATGTTTATTTTTAGAGTGGGAGGGGGAGCTGAAAAGGAGAACGGGACACTCTCGAGTTGACTGCAGCGTGTTTTTATTTCGAGTTCTCTTTTCCATTTTTCACAAGACTCCGATCTTTTAAAGCAGTGGTTCCCAAACTTTTTTGTCTCGTAGACCCTTTGCCATGTTTTCTGATTTTCGGTAGACCTCCTGTTTAACTTGCAAATTTTTATTCAAATTCATCAACATTTTCTTAAAACTAATTTCTGTCTGTAGTGAGTTGAAAAGTTAGAAAGTAATTTAAAGCCACCCACGGAGTTATACTGTTAAGAGTTTTATTGATAACATTCAAATTTAAGCCAATTTTGCTATAAGATACAGATATTGTAGGACGCCCACAAACCATCATCTTCTCTATATGATGTTGAAGATGTGGGTCTCTTCTGAACTTTATTTTTTGAATGTTCGAAAGTTTTTCAAATTTTTTTATCAGGGTGACATTGTCTCAGGTGATCCTCCAGCGTACAGCGTACAGCTTGCCTTTTTAATCGTCATTAAAAAGGCAATTGGCATGTTTGATAAGGAAGGAAGGAACAATTTTAAATAATCAACGCAATACAGCTTACATTTCTTTTTGCTAAACATAAACATGTAGACAACATTAAGTTATTTAAATAATTCTTGAAATTAATTCTTGAAATTACGACAATTTTTCGTTTGAATAGAAGGATAGATATTGAAAGGATCAACTCAGGTCTAAATTATATATTATTAGGAAGAGTTACATGAATGGGATGTGAAAATTAAAGTCACGACCTGCTTAAATGAAATCTATTATCGTAGACCCCGTGGACATCTCCTAGACCCCCAATTTATTTTTTCACTTTCGTAGACCCCTTGGAAGTCTTCGTAGACCCCTGGGGGTCTATTTAGACCACTTTGGGAATCACTGTTCTAAAGCCTCTCTGTTTTATTTTTAAGTCATAATGTCATTTTATAGCTATTACATCACAACTATTACAACTATTACAACAGAGCTATGACTGGCGAAGTTTCAAGAAACATCTAAAGTGAACACTACTCTGGCTAGTCACGTCAGATATGGTCATGTGATCAACAAGAAGGGTCGAGCGACGTTTCGTCGGTTTCTAGAAGGCCTTGGGGACATTAATATAATGAGCAAAAAGGGCGCAGTCAAGACGGTTAACTACAGGCTTGTCTTTGTTCAGTTCAGTGCGGTTCAGCGGTGTGGTTCTGTACTACGCATTACGGCAGTTCGGTGCTGAGCAGAGTCAAGACACCTCGCGAGTACGAGACTACGTCTTGATCTTCCCCTGTGAATAAGTTCGAAACGGAGAAAACTTTGTACAGCCAGTTGTACGTTGTTACCAAGTGTACAATGTTGGCGGTCATTTATTGGACTATAACGTGTTACGTTATTTTGGAGCCTGAGTTGTCAAGGTCTTTGAGTTGTTAGTGTCGTGTGGAGCAGTTTGCAGAGTGAGAGTATTTACAATATATAAAAATGTAATGATAGATTTTATAATAATAACAGTTGTGTAATCTAGTACAATACAATACAATACAAAGTTGAATAAACAGCTGTAGGCCTACTTTTGCTGTCCCAAGACATTTATATATCTTATGATTAATCATTTTATCACTCTGTACTGAAGTTGGTTTATACGCTTTAGGATGGCCAGAGATACCAATGTATCTTTTATGGCTATAAATGGACAACATAGCTCTAAAAGAAGGGGTGGGGGTTAAAAAATAACTTGAACTGACCTATATATTCTCCTAATGTTGGAAAGTCGTCCTCTACATCTCTTTCATCGTCGTCCATCGTTGGCCCAATCTCCCCTTCCCAAGGATTAGATTGACACTAGAATGTTCTCCCTTTTGAGATCCAACTAGATCTAGTTCTGACTACACGATAGTGTTTATCTGTATGTAAAACAAAATGTTCAATTAGATGCATATATTATACGATTATGTAGGGCATGAAATAATAATTAAAACAATAACAATAATAATATTGATTTAGATCAGTAGCGTCACCAGGGTCGCTGCCCCCCCAAATCCCAACAAAACTATCGTTAGATGTTCTTGTTCTTCCACCATAATGCAATTACCAACATTCATTACTTATTACACGACATCTGTAAAAATGTTTGATCAGTACAATGTAACGTTTCATCCGAAAAACTTTAACGGTATCGTCACGAGGATGTTTTGGTGTATTCAAGTAGGACGCAAGGATGTTTTGGTGTATTCAAGTAGAACGAGGATGTTTTGGTGTATTCAAGTAGGACGAGGATGTTTTGGCGTATTCAAGTAGAACGCTAGGATGTTTTGGTGTATTCAAGTAGGACGAGGATGTTTTGGTGTATTCAAGTAGGACGAGGATGTTTTGGTGTATTCAAGTAGAACGCTAGGATGTTTTGGTGTATTCAAGTAGAACGCTAGGATGTTTTGGTGTATTTAAGTAGGACGCGAGGATGTTTTGGTGTATTCAAGTAGGACGAGAGGATGTTTTGGTGTATTCAAGTAGGACGCGAGGATGTTTTGGTGTATTCAAGTAGGGCGAGGATGTTTTGGTGTATTCAAGTAGGACGAGGATGTTTTGGTGTATTCAAGTAGGACAGGGATGTTTTGGTGTATTCAAGTAGGACGAGGATATTTTGGTGTATTCAAGTAGGACGCGAGGATGTTTTGGTGTATTCAAGTAAGACGAGTATGTTTTGGTGTATTCAAGTAAGACGGGGATGTTTTGGTGAATTCAAGTAGGACGCTAGGATGTTTTGGTGTATTCGAGTAGGACGCGAAGATGTTTTGGTGTATTTAAGTAGGACGCGAGGATGTTTTGGTGTATTCAAGTAGGACGAGGATGTTTCAGCTGACTATTAATACATGCCTTTTAATTCTGATGATATATTGAATTACCCAATCTGGGCAGCCTCGAGGGTTGTGGCCGCCTGAGTGCAAAATTAAAAATACCGCCCCTCTTTTATTTTTAGAAAAAAAATCCATTAAGACTGAGCTGGACACTATTCCTAACAAGCCCTTTGAAATCCGTCTTTTGTAGATAATTCCTTTTTTTCCTTTCTTATTCGCATCGTTGTTGTACCCCTCAAGTACAACTAGGAATCATACACTGAGAACAATTTCGGACTTTTTTGTATTTTGGAGAGATGTGCTTTGTATCCACAATGATCTGACATACATGGATACAGTTGCCAACAAATTTATCCAACAAATGAAGCAATTCAGCGCTGAAAGCGTTATATATTTTTTTAATAAATACACTTTGAATAACTTGAACAAACTTCTTTGTGAACAAAAACTCAATATAACTGTTATTATTCCCGATTTAACTTGAGATGAGATATAGATCTAATAGTAATGAAATAAGCTGATATTTAAACAAAATCTAGCTCACAACCAAAATAAAGTCTTTCTCTTTCATGTCTTAAGATCGTCTCACATTTGTACTAGGTATGTAACCTTCATCATTGTCACTGCGTAACCAACCAATTCATCGCTTCACCTCTTTTCACCGCACATAGGAAACACACTCTATATCCCCCCCCCCCCCTTTTTGTCATGACGTTGCGCCCTCCATATGAAAGAAATTAACGCCCCCCCCCCCCAGTGAAAATGTTTTCAAAATTGACTTTTATAAATTAGGGCAGGCTATTCGACTCAAAACAAATATTACAAACAACCCGCGAAAATTCAAAGCCAGAAATGAGCAGGCGCTTATGGAAAAATCCGTGAGAATCCTTCGCACGCTGCTCTATTTTATTTGTTCTAGTTTCCAAAATAATTTCCAATGTACGAATGGCGTTTATATTTTCAAAGGATAATGAAATAATTAGAATTTATTTAAAATATTTAAGTAATTTAATTTTTTCTATTTAACTACATTTTTAAAAAAGTAACCTTGGAATAATGATTTGGCCACCCCCTAAAGTCGGCCGCCTGCGTGCAATGCACACATTGCACAATAGGTAGCGGCGGCACTGAACCCAATACTGAACGTATTTTCTTTTATTAGGCTTTATCACGCATGCTGTAAAGTTATTTCCTCTTGTGTACTCTCAAACGTAGGCCTATGTATTTATTTTCGTTCTCACATTGTTTGTATTGCGGATCGCACCGGGTGACACCCACCAGGGGGTGACACCCTAATGGGAAAAACGCACTTTTAGTACATACAACTTTTAAAAATAAAAATTACTACCTCGAATGTCTCTCACGATATCAACATGTCACGAACCTTCTTGATTAAATTACATTTGACTTTAATCAGCTTTATTATGAGAAACATAATGCGTTGTAGACGCCAGGAGAAAGAGTTTCTGAAGCTCAGAAATGTAGAAAAACCCTTGGCGACTTTCACAGCCCATTCTCAGCAGATGCATACGAAATTCAGGACTTCTAAAAAGGCGTGGCACCATGATAGACGGTGTCACGGTGACTGCCATGTTTTTGCATTAGGAGAAAGAGTTTCTGAAGCTCAGAAATGTAGAAAAACCCTTGGCGACTTTCAGTCGCCACTTCCCTTAAACGGCGAATGCCTGTGCAGGAAAAGATTTCCCTATTGGTAGGAATTTTCTCAGCCCTCACTGCTCAGTCTCTTTTCAACCTTCCATGTCTCGTAGCGTAGGTGGTCATTGGGACAATGATTGTATTGAGTAGGTGGATTTTAACCTCCAGCCTAATTGATTTGTTTGTTCAAATAGGCCGTACTTTTTTAAAGACGGCTCCTGCTTTCCAATCCAACATGCAACACCATGAAATGCAACTCCATCGCTTGAGATAACACTGACTAAATAGGTGAAACTTTTTTATTTGTTAAAGATCTCTATGACCAATGTTGATCGGGTTACTGGATAATCCGCACCCAATATTCGTAACTTTGAGGGCGATTTTGAATTCCACCGACAGTTTTGACATAACAGCTTTAGAGATGCCGCTGAATCTGGACAAATTATTGCTATTTTTCATCCTTTGTTTGTATTGCAGGCTTTGATCGACGATCTTTCGCTGGACGTAAACCTGTTCAGTGTTTGATTTGCCTTTTAGGAAGAAACTGAGAAACACTAATATAATTAACCTTTCCCATAAGGAGCTCCTAAAAAATTCTAATAAAAAATATGTTGAACTCAATGTTTCTCAGTTCAATAATTGTACATTTTTAATTAATGTAATAACTTTTTATAAAATGTCTAAAACAACTACATTTTAAAATAGAGTTGAAAACCATTTTCGCGTATAACCAATCAATTAATTAGCTTACAATTTTATTGTTCAACATAAAGAAACCAAATAAACAACAGTTTTTTTTTAAGGGGGAGGTTATTCTTTTCCTTGAAAAAGGGGGGGGGGGTAACACCCCCAAGCTTACCGCACCGGGTGACACCGACCCTAGTGACGCCACTGCCCTTAGATATTAGCATTGATCATAAGCTTTTGACTGTAGTCCTAGTCCGATCACTAGAAGGTCTGATCTGATCTGTGCGTATCTTGTTTCAAAAGCTGGCTTGTTGGTCACGGAGATGTGGACCTTTCATTCGGTTCATTTGCTGGAATGGACAGTAGCATTATTCCTCGATAGTTGGAGCAGGAACTAAGAATGCCATTTCTTTGGGAGTTTGATGTGGTAGCCCTCCTCTCACTCTGGAGGCACTTCCTCTTTTTCCCATATCTGGCAGAAGAGAGGGTTGAGTAACTTCACACTGGTATCAATGTCTGCCTTTAGAGCAACTGGGATGCTGTCAAGTCCTGCAGATTAGCCATTCTTCAATCGCTTCATTGCGCTGCAATCTCTTCCTTGGTGGGTGCACTGCACTTGATAGCTGGTGGTATCTCTGGTGGGTTTGCAGGAGTAAGTCTATTAAGTAGTTCCTGGAAATGCTCAATCAATCTCTTTTTTGTCCTTTACATTTTGTTACAGGTAATTCTTGAACAATGAAATTTTTTTTCTAGATTCTAGGTTTGTATTGTTAGATCTATACTAGATCTAGATCTATATGTTACATATGTAAGGTCTAGAGTCTAGATTAGTATTGTTAGGATTCCAATGTCTAGAGTTTAGATTACTAAGCAAGTGAACTAGAAATGTTTTAACATTAACATTTAATCCAAAATGTAAAAGACTGTTTTGTTATACTTAGAATAGAATGTAGGCCAACTTGGATTCTCTAGAAGAATAAAAGTAGTTGACTTTGCTCTGTTTATTAACCATGGAAAGTCTAAAATGCTAGAGATAAACTTCCTGCCAACCAAAGACGGACGTTAAACTAGATGGTTTAGCTTGGTACACCAAGAACTTAAGAGCGGGAATTCCCGTCCAGGTAATTAGCTATATCTGATCTTTGTTGATCAGACTTACTAACATTTGATCCCATGCTATATAGTGTTTATTTTGCCATGTACGCCCTCCTTTTTTTTTCTTACTTATTACGTGGACTACCCCTCCCAATACTTTTTACCCGTGAATTCCAGGACAGGTATCTTTTATACACCCACCCTTTTATCCACCTTAACCCTTAGGAAATAGCCCTACATACAATGAAATAGCCCTACATACAAGGAAATAGCACATACAAGGAAATAGTCCTACATACAAGGAAATAGCCCTACATACAAGGAAATATCCCTACATACAAGGAAATAGCCCTACATACAAGGAAACAGCACATACAAGGAAATAGCCCTACATACAAGGAAATAGCCCTACCTGCAAGGAAATAGCCCTGCATATAAGGAAATAGCCCTACATACAAGGAAATAGCCCTGCATACAAGGAAATAGCCCTGCATACAAGGAAATAGCCCTACATACAATCTCTGACTATTCATCGACTTTTCATGATCGAAATAGTTCAAACTCTCTCTGAAGCTTTTTGGAATGAGTCTTTTTTATATTGTATCCTGCGCATTGTAAGCTCACATAATATTAGGGCCCAACACCCTCCCATTTTAAATTAGGCCAATGCTAATAGAATCTGTTATGTTGAATTAGAACGGCCCGCTTATACCAACCTCCCGCCCATATAAACAAATAGAGGCGACTTCTGGTTTGAGAATTCTCGTTTCACTTTTCTAGCTTTCTCCATCACCACCCCCTAACAAAATAAATATATATGCCTTTTCTTCGGCTTCTAAATTCAATATTTAAGTACCTATATTTCATAATGTCTATGTAGGTTTTGGTCAGACCCCTTTTTATTTGTTTTCACTGGCGTCAATCAGAAATTCTATTATCTTATTATATTATTCTTGTTTACCTCCTCTCTAAGACACAAAAAAATATAATAATACCTACAGTTCATTTTGTTTTTATACATGTTTACACACACAAATATTTATTCTGTTATGTAGGCTTTATATTACCAGAAAGAAATTATTTTATACAATAGCAAAAAGAGATACTCACAAAAAAGTATTAATAGTGCTTAAAAACTGTAGAAAGTTTATTCTTGTACTTTTGTTTGCATAAAAAAAAAACCTTTTGTTTCTAAATTGCGATTAAAGAATCGCTTAACGTCATTTATCCTCTGTGATGTCGATCGTGAAAGGTTCTAAGCTGTTCTAGTCACATGGAAGGTAAGAACGGTTTAATGTTCGTATTTTTTCGTCCACGGCAAGGGAGATAATCAGAAATAGGCGAGTCAGTGCCATTATAAATAGATTAAAGAAATTCTTTCCAATGCCAATCAAGTCTCGCAATAACTTTGTATTATATATATATATATATATATATATATATATATATATTGTTACGTATCTAGGCATTGTTACCTAGATACTTTTTTTTTTCTTGACCTGTAGGTTGTCTGCCCCTTGTGTAATAAGTTTTTTTATTTTATTTTTCACGGTGAGTCAAGCCACACAGACAGTGACCGGTCCTTGACCTATGTGTGTACCTCTGGTTGAAAGGAGGGTGTTTTTTTTTTCTCTTCTGTCTCTTTGAAGAGCGTTCTAGATCTGGGTGTTGATGACTTATTCTGTTCTAGAAATTACTAGATTTGTCTTGATATCGACGCACGGTATATTAGACCGCCCGTGTAACGTTGACGGACAGACATACGGAGACAGCCGTGAGACAGAATAGCGGAGACATTGCGTGACCCGTGCGTGGTATACCAATTGATCGTGTAAGTTAAGATTTTTCTTTTTTTTCAAGGCCTTGCTTGTATTTGTAATTATATTTTCAAACTCTTGTATTGTAATATTTTTACATGCCATTTTTGTAAAAGGGTTTTGGTCAACCCTTCCATTTTGTATTGAGTAAATGTTTTTTTTTTTTTTTCTTGCTTTATGTGATTCAGTTAAAAGTACTATTCGAGTTATATTTTATTAAACATTAAGTTGATATTTTACCTTCCGATTTCTTGTGTCATTTTTTTTTGTTATTCATTGTAAGTCTTTGATTAAATTCAGACTTTAGATAAGTGACACAACTGCTTTTTCTATTGTCACGTTCCCCTAGGCAAGCCATTTAAAAATTAGAATTCAATTCGTAATACGTGACAAAAGAAGTTTGGGGGCCTGTCCGGGATATTTTTCTGAACCTATTTTCGTCTTACTTGAGTAATTTTGTAAAGGCGAAGTTGACTTTAACAAAAAATTTTTTTTTGTGTCAAAGAGTCGGAAGTAAAGTATCAATAGTATTGACCAAACTCTCTTAAGGTTTTTTGTTGTACTGATTTTGTACTGTATATTTACATTGTATACATTTTTTTTTTTTGCTTGTAATAGTTGTTAGTCATGGATATTCAGGTTTTTCTTGCAAATCCCTCTGTGGAAGAGCTTGATGCTTGTACTAGGAAGGAACTGGTCCTTATTTCTAAACAGTTAGGGTTAAAAATAAAATCAAATGCCCTTAAACAAGAAATCAGAGATAACATTGTAATCCATTATGTAGACGAGGAAGTGTTTTCTGAAGACCTTTTAGAGACCCTTAGACCCGATGAGGGTAAATCAGATTTAGAACTTCAGATAAAATTAAAACAGATGGAAATAGAAGCCCAGAAGGAAATTAAACAAAAAGAATTAGAGCTTGCAGCGGCTAGAGAGCAGAAAGAAATTAAACAAAAAGAATTAGAGCTTGCAGCGGCTAGAGAGCAGAGAGAAATTAAACAAAAAGAATTAGAGCTTGCAGCGGCTAGAGAGCAGAAAGAAATGGAAATGAAATTACAAATAGAGTTAAAAAAATTAGAGTTAGCTGCTAATGTAAGACCAGATTCTTCCCCTGCCAGTCATACTGCTGAAGCAACAAAATTTTTGAAAATAATTCCACGCTTTAATGAAGCCACAATTGACAATTATTTTCCACAATTTGAACTTGCTGTGAAAAATTTTAATGTACCTGAAACTTTGTGGCCCACTTTGCTGCAAACAGTTTTGACTGGTAGAGCTGCAGAGGTATTTTGTTCTTTGACCATTGAACAACAAAAAGATTATAATGTTGTTAAGGCCTTAATTCTTAAGGCATATGAACTTGTTCCGGAAGCTTACCGAAAGCAGTTCAGGGATTGTCGCAAATCGGATGGCCAAACCCATGTAGAATTCCTGCGGGAAAAGGAGCGACGCTTTGAGAAATGGCTCACTTCCAGGGAAATCGGCACCGACTTTGCAAAATTCAAGAACCTAATGCTGATGGAAGAGTTCAAGAGTTGTGTGCGGCTGGACGTCCGTACGCATATAGCTGATCGTGGCGAGGAAGATGTGCACAAGGCTGCAGTGTTGGCAGACGATTATATAATATCACATCAATTTGCCAAGTATACGACGGATGTCAAGCCAAAACAAGTCAAACAGCCTGAGTCCACTGCTAGCAACTCCATCAAGAACAGCAGTACAAATGACAGAAAACCTACTACAAGTAAAGCTACTTGTTCCTACTGCAAACGAGAAGGCCATAAAATTGACGATTGCTGGAAATTGAGGAAGAGAAACGAAAAAGCTCCGTCGAAAGTCAGCGCTTGCACAGTACAGTGGTCGTCGAGGTTTACTCCCTCATCATCAAGTCATATCAAGAATACCTCGACACCACCTGTTTCAAATGTATTGACTGTACAAGACTCTCCGAAAATGTCTCCACGATGTTCCAATGACTCAAACAAGAGTTTTTCAAATACATCAAGCCGATGTTCCAATGACTCAAACAAGAGTTTTTCAAATACATCAAGCCGATGTTCCAATGACTCAAACAAGAGTTTTTCAAATACATCAAGCCGATGTTCCAATGACTCAAACAAGAGTTTACCTAGTACATCACCCCGATGTTCCAATGACTCTATCCAGAGTTCCCATAATACATCACCCCGATGTTCCAATGACTCTATCCAGAGTTCCCATAATACATCACCCCGATGTTCCAATGACTCTATCCAGAGTTCCCATAATACATCATCCCGATGTTCCCATGACTCTATCCAGAGTTCCCATAAGACATCACCCCGATGTTCCAATGACTCCATCAAGAGTTCTCCAAATACATCCAAAAGATGTTCTACTGACTCAAGAAAGAGTTTCTCCACTGCGTCTCCTAGAGATGTCAATGACTCCAGCGAGAGTTCGACCCAAGTCCAGTCTGCATCAACCAAAATTGATGTTTCCTTAGAGGATTTTAAGCCTTTCATTTCGGAAGGATTCGTATCACTACCCGGTGATTCTACAAGTCTACGACCTATCACCATTTTGAGAGACACAGGTGCCTCACAATCGCTACTTTTAGAGGGTATCTTGCCCTTGTCAAAATCATCATCGACTGGGAAGAGCATCCTGTTACGAGGCGTAGAGCTTGGATGTATAGATGTGCCTCTACATCTAATCGACATAAAGTCAAATCTCATTACTGGACCGGTTGTTGTAGGTGTCCGACCAACATTACCATTGGAAGGCATCTCGTTGCTGTTAGGCAATGACTTAGCAGGTGGAAAGGTGATAGCCGAACCCATCGTCACTCAAACACCCGACTTATCTGCCACACCCGAGGAAGACCTAGAGTTATATCCAGCGTGTGCAGTAACAAGGGCAATGAGGTTGAAAGCATCTCAAGAAGAGAACGTTATCAAAGCCAACAGTAACCACGATGATGTGGACTTGAGCACCACATTCTTTGCTTCTCTTGAAAAAGAACCAACGCCAAATTCTGAAAAGCCGGCATCAACTCGAAAACAGTTGATTGAGGACCAAAAGAAGGATCCAGAGCTCGCCAAACTCCGAGAAACCGCAATGACATCACAAGAGGCAGAGCTAGCATCAACGTGCTACTACATCCAAGATGATATGCTCTTCAGGAAATGGAAACCTCCAGACGCATCCAACGAAGAAGAATGGAGAATATGCCATCAAATCGTGTTACCAGAAAGATACCGAGCGTACATCATGAATCTGGCTCATGACACACCAATGTCAGGTCACCTCGGCATCCACAAGACATACCACAAGATTATGTCACACTTCTTCTGGCCACGTTTGAAGAAAGATGTCATCCAGTACTGCCGATCCTGTCATGCCTGTCAGATGGTTGGCAAGCCAAATCAAAAGATCCCTGTTGCTCCTCTGAAGCCGATTCCAGCCTTTGAAGAACCTTTCAGCAGAGTACTTATTGACTGTGTTGGTCCTCTCCCAAGGACAAAAGCTGGCAACCAATACCTGTTGACCATTATGTGTGCTTCAACTCGTTTTCCTGAGGCTATTCCTCTAAGGAACATAAAAGCATCAAACATTGTAAAGGCCTTAATCAAGTTCTTTACTCTATTTGGTCTACCAAAGTCCATCCAATCGGACCAAGGAACGAATTTCACGGCCAATCTTTTCAAGCAAGTCATGACTCAGTTGGGCATCAAACACTGCATGTCGAGTGCATATCATGCCGAGTCGCAAGGCGCTCTTGAGCGATTCCATCAGACTCTCAAGAACATGATCCGAACCTATTGCTTTGAGCACGAAAAAGACTGGGACGAAGGAATCCACATGCTGCTGTTTGCAACCCGTGAATCCGTCCAGGAATCGTTGGGATTCAGCCCTTTTGACTTAGTCTTTGGCCATTCGGTGCGCGGTCCCTTGAAATGTATAAAAGAGACTTTGTTGTCACCAACAGCCACTGAAGGACTTTTAGAATATGTAATTAAGTTTAAAACTAGACTTTATGATGCTTGTGTTCTGGCCAAAAATAACTTACAAAACACCCAATCCAGCATGAAACGCTGGTATGATAGAAAGGCCCGTGTTAGAGAATTTTCTCCCGGGGATAAGGTGCTTGTATTTTTGCCCATACCAGGTCAACCCTTGCAAGCCAGATATTTTGGTCCCTATGAAATTGAGACCAAAATTAGTGACCTCAATTACACAATCAAAACTCCTGACCGTAGGAAAAAGACTCAGCTATGTCATATAAACATGCTGAAGCCTTATGTATCTCGGCCAGATCACTCAGAGAAGAGTAATTGTGTTTTAAATACAGTCAAAAGTTATTCAAATAGCCATGTTTCTCCTATTGATGATGATATTGTAAAGGAGAAATTTGGACAATACAAAATACCTAATTCTTTTGTATTACAGAATTTGGATGTAAAACTGTCTCATCTGTCTTCGACAGAAAGGCCAGTTATCATGAAACTCATTAATGAATTTAATGACATTTTTTCTGATGTACCAAAACAGACTAATGTTATAATGCATGATGTAGATGTTGGCGAGGCTACTCCAGTCAAGCAGCATCCTTACAGGGTCAACCCTGAAAAACTTGCCATACTTAGGTCAGAAATCAAGTATATGCTTGAAAATGACCTCATTGAACCAAGTTCCAGTAGCTGGAGCTCCCCATGTGTCTTGATACCTAAACAGGACAAGACTTATCGTTTTTGTACAGACTACCGTAAGGTAAATGCTGTAACAAAGACCGATTCGTTTCCTATCCCTAGGATAGACGATCTCATAGATCGTATTGGTGACGCTAAGTACATCACCAAAATAGACCTACTTTCAGGTTATTGGCAGGTTCCCCTGACTGATAGGGCAAAGGAAATCTCCGCCTTTGTCACCCCTGATGGTCTGTACCAATACAAAGTGATGCCATTTGGCATGAAGAATGCTCCTGCCACTTTCCAGATAATGATAAATGCCCTGCTTGCTGACATGGAGAATTGCCACGCATACATAGACGATGTAGTAATTTTTAGCCAAGATTTTTCTAGCCATTGTAAACAACTGCAGTGTCTTTTTACTAAACTTTTACATGCAAAAATTACTGTAAACCTGAGTAAGAGTGATTTTTGCCAGGCTTCCATCCAATACTTAGGCCATATTGTAGGACAAGGCCAGGTGAAACCTGTAATGGCCAAAGTAGAAGCTATCCAAGCTTTCCCTATCCCTGCTGATCGGAAACAACTCCGAAGATTTTTGGGAATGTCTGGATATTATAGAAAATTTTGCGAAAATTTTTCTGTCATTGCCAGTCCTTTAACAAACCTCCTGAGAAAGAACGTCCGATTTACTTGGACGGATGAATGTCAGAAAGCCTTTAACCAAATTAAGCAGATATTATCTAGCTCCCCCATTTTGATTGCTCCTGACTTCGGAAAACCTTTTAGGTTAGCTATTGACGCCAGTGACACAGGTGTTGGGTCAGTCCTTTACCAAGAAGATAATTTCCAAGTAGAGCACCCTATTTGTTTCTTTTCCAAGAAATTTAATAGACATCAAAGAAATTATTCTACTGTGGAAAAAGAATGTCTTGGGTTGATTCTTTCTATACAACACTTTGATTTTTATATCAGTGGGTCCAGATGGCCACTGGTTGTATTTACTGACCACAATCCCCTTACATTTATCCACAAAATGTCTGGCAAGAATCAACGACTTCTCAGGTGGAGTTTATTTTTACAAGAGTACAACCTAGATCTAGATGTAAATATCATTTTTGTAATTATTCTAAAAAGATTTCCATTTCGTGGAAATGTAAACTTTTTATTTTTAGGAGGGAGGTGTTACGTATCTAGGCATTGTTACCTAGATACTATTTTTTTTTCTTGACCTGTAGGTTGTCTGCCCCTTGTGTAATAAGTTTTTTTATTTTATTTTTCACGGTGAGTCAAGCCACACAGACAGTGACCGGTCCTTGACCTATGTGTGTACCTCTGGTTGAAAGGAGGGTGTTTTTTTTTTCTCTTCTGTCTCTTTGAAGAGCGTTCTAGATCTGGGTGTTGATGACTTATTCTGTTCTAGAAATTACTAGATTTGTCTTGATATCGACGCACGGTATATTAGACCGCCCGTGTAACGTTGACGGACAGACATACGGAGACAGCCGTGAGACAGAATAGCGGAGACATTGCGTGACCCGTGCGTGGTATACCAATTGATCGTGTAAGTTAAGATTTTTCTTTTTTTTCAAGGCCTTGCTTGTATTTGTAATTATATTTTCAAACTCTTGTATTGTAATATTTTTACATGCCATTTTTGTAAAAGGGTTTTGGTCAACCCTTCCATTTTGTATTGAGTAAATGTTTTTTTTTTTTTTTCTTGCTTTATGTGATTCAGTTAAAAGTACTATTCGAGTTATATTTTATTAAACATTAAGTTGATATTTTACCTTCCGATTTCTTGTGTCATTTTTTTTTGTTATTCATTGTAAGTCTTTGATTAAATTCAGACTTTAGATAAGTGACACAACTGCTTTTTCTATTGTCACGTTCCCCTAGGCAAGTCATTTAAAAATTAGAATTCAATTCGTAATACGTGACAATATATATATATATATATATATATATATATATATATATATATATATATATATATATATATATATAACTTATTCAGGCTAGATTTGTATCACAGAAACTTTTTAGAGTGTTTGATACTAATATTTATAAAGGCCCAGAAGTACTAGTGGAAATATTAAAACAGTATATTAATTAGCATTTTTTAAATATCTAGTATAACCAGAATATAATCACTGATGACCCGGATATGATCTGGTTAAGACAAGAGCCTACACTTGTGATTCTCATATCGAGTCCGGCGGAACTGTTATCACTAACAGGAAAAGGGACAAAGGCGAGCAACTGGCGCCTTAACCAGTATACTTCTAGGAGAGGAAAAAAAACACTTAATCCAAACCTCCGCTGCCTTGCGGCTGTACCCAAACACGGGAAAGGCTTCGGGATACAACCCTGATGAAAAATCAGGAGCTGGTGACTCTTATGCAGATTGCTGCACACTGTGCTAGAGCTTAACAGAGCCTGCTGCGCTACTGATCCCAAACTGTATCGGATATTCCGTTCCTTTGGTTACATCAGCTGGGCAGAGAGGGTGGAACTGCTGTGTGGGCGACAACGTTTCGACCATAGACAATGCCCAGGCTTTCATCCAATGTGACGAAGGATTATCAGAATATAGTAATAAATGACACGGAAATGATCAGGTTATGATAAGAGATGACCAGGATAAAACCACCGATGACCCGAATATTATCAGGTTATGATAAGGGATGACCAGGATAAAACAACCGATGACCCGGATATGATCAGGTTATGATAAGGGATGACCAGGATAAAACCACCGATGACCCGGATATGATCAGGTTATGATAATTCTTTGGAAAATGAAAGATAACTGAGATTTGTGAAGTGAAAAGATTTTTAAGTAAGAGAGAAATGAGCTCTGACTCTCTGACATGTCAGTCTGACATGACAGCCTAACATTACATTTTCACCTTCTGGCCCCTTGTCAGCTTTGTCCCATGACTAGAGTCAATTTAGTTCATGTTTAATAGTGGGGCGGAGTTATAATCTCGACATTGCTTAGGGAATTACATTTTAGATTTAACTCAATGGATTTGTGTCTCTGTAGCGAAAACCAATTGAGGGGCAAAACTTCAGTTTCAAATCAAGCCTAGGAATGATAAATATTGAACTCTAGCTGACCTGCGCTCGCTGAATGCGTAAAGGAACACCTTTTCTCACAAGCAAGCTTTGAATATCCCCCCTACGTTAGAGCAGGTTGTAGGCTCAGCAAGACTTTCTCATATAATTAATGTTGCACACTTTTTCTGTTTTTAGTTATCACATCACCTTTATTTAAGTCACAACTTCATTGGGGGGGGGGGGGGACCTGGACACGGACCTCAAAAACGGCTTTAACGATTTTCCTATAAATTTATCAATTGATTTATGTCGCCGAGAAAAGAATTACTAGTTTGTTGGCCACACTGGTAAACTCTAGTTGACCTTTTCTAAATATAACATCCCAAGACATAAATGTTGAACTTTCTAAATATAACATCCAAGACATAAATGTTGACCTTTCTAATTATAACATCCAAGACATAAGTGTTAACCTTTCTAAATATAACATCCATGTACTTAAACTGTTTATGACCACTTTTTTTTTCTTTCGGGATCTACGTGTTACACATTCGTCCTCTATATTAATGTTTTATTTTTAACATCTTGGTAATATGGTTGTACTTCAAAAGTTAATTATTCTGAAAATCTTTTCCATATCTACTTGTTATTATCCATTACTTTGTAGTAGTTGTTGAATGTTGTCATTTTATTTGAACTTTTACCATCATTAACTTACTTAAGAACAGCCAGCAAGCCAAGGTGTAAAAGTAAAGAAGTATTAGGCAAGTATTATCAAGTGGAAACATTGGTTAAGCTCTAACAGAAACATTTCAGAAGTTACATTCACACCATCTTTTATTTCAATGGGTAGAAAGAGCATCACAACATTTGTACAAACTCACATTCAAACATGGGAGGGGCTTTAATGGGAGGTATTGACCAGGAGAACAAACAAGCAACATTTCACTACGAAGTCTTCGCTGACCAACAAGCTATAAGATGCAAGTGACTCTCTATTAGTTCAAGATTCAAAGGACCAATAAGAAACTTTTTCACACATCTCTATAAAAACAATGAGTAAAAATTGTAAATAGAAAATTAGAAAAACAAATAAACATGAGTGATAGTTTCTTTTAATTTCAGACAATAATATACTATTTTTGGATGATTTCAACCATTATTTAAGTAAATGTTAAAATATTTTGTGTTTTTACCAGAGAGCTAGATAACAAATGTAGTACCTATGAGACACTCCATTGGTTGAATTCTTCTACCAAGCTAAACATGAACAAAGATTTGATTGGTTCACTCGAACGTTTCAAAGAACTTGTGGGTCAAAAAATGTAAACACAAAATGAGAACTACTGCAGGCATGTTACAATGGAGGTTTTCAGACGCACCACTGGTAGCATGAGTTGTTGCCCCACTGGTAGCATGAGTTGTTGCCGATGTTGTAGCTGGTGTAGATACAGGCTGGGAGGTTGTACCAGGTAGAGGTTTAAATCTACAATTGTAATTTATTGTCTCGTTTCTAATTGTAGAATTACCCTGCAGATAAAATAGTTGAGTTCATTAACATAAAGACTCAATTCACGCAAACACTGACACAGAAGTACACATATACACTCATTTTTGCTCTTCATATTTCAAATACATTGATTCTGAGTTTAAATAGCATTTGAATAGTTTAGTTGAACCAATCAGGAAATGATGAGAGATCTAGCAGACTGAACAGCTCAACTCGAACTTACAAATTGATCAATGAGAACAAATGCACATCCATTAGAGTTGACTTGACTTTGTTGAACTTGTTGCTTGCCAGACAAGGTGAATGTAAACTGGACCACGTCCCCTGACCTGCCTCTGACTGCTAGAGTCACATCAAACAAAGATTGCCAGACATTGACAACACTAAGACCTGACATTGGAACCCACTTGGTTAAATCTCCTAGTAGTACGATTGGCTGGGATCTGCAGTAGATTATCAAATAATTCGTTTTTAATAGAATGAAAAAAAGAACTCTCTCTCTCTCTCTCTTCACGATATGTATATTATGGGCGTAGCCATGGGGTTTTCGGGGTACAAGCCCCTCACAAAATTTTTAGTTTTAACCGCTTTTCAATTTAAAACTAAAGAAAACTGCAAGTCACCGAATTCTATGAACGTAGCAAAACTCCAGAGGGTTCTTTTTTATTTTAAAAGCACATTAAAAAAATGCGCCGACATTAATCGAGAAAAGGAAAGATAGTTTTTCTGACCACATGACATTCTTGTTAACTGATGGCCGCAAAGTTTGGGAGACTCCTACGTACATGGGAATAGGCTACTGATAATGATATATATATATATATATATATATATATATATATATATATAAATATATACATACATTTGTGCAAAATATTGGATGCAAATAATTGTTTATTAAAGAGAATGCATTTTACAAACTTAGCAAGTAGAAATATAAATAAAGAAGAAGGTGTGGATCTTATTTACATTGTCTACTCCTAGTCCAGGGCAATGATGACATAAAAGTTGACTAGGTTGAAAGGGAAGTAAGGCGCAGGATGTTACCTCTTTATAGCCCAAAGTAGAAGATAGAGGCTGTTTACCACAGAAAGATATCAACTGATTATATTACAGTGGCGAATCTAAACTCGAGCTGAGGTGTTTGATGAGAGCTGAGATGTGTTTGATGACAGCTGAGATGTGTTTGATGATAGCTGAGCTGTGTTTGATGACAGCTGATCTGTGTTTGATGAGAGCTGAAATGTTTTTGATGAGAGTTTAGGTGTGTTTGATGAGCGCTGAGATGTAGTTGATGACAGCTGAGCTGTGTTTGATGAGAGCTGAGGTGTGTTTGATGAGAGCTGAGATGTATTTGATGAGAGCTGAGCTGTGTTTGATGAGAGCTGAGATGTGTTTGATGAAGGTTGAGCTGTGTTTGATGAGAGTTGAGTTGTGTTTGATGAGAGCTGAAATGTGTTTGGTGAATGCAGAGCTGTGTTTGATGAGAGCTGAGTTGTGTTTGATGAGAGCTGAGATGTGTTTGATGACAGCTGAGCTGTGTTTGATGACAGCTGAGCAGTGTTTGATAAGAATTGAGCTGTGTTTGATGAGAGTTGAGCTGTGTTTGATGAGAGCTGAGTTGTGTTTGATGAGAGCTGAGATGTGTTTGATGACAGCTGAGTTGTGTTTGATGACAGCTAAGCTGTGTTTGATGAGAGCTGAGATGTGTTTGATGAGAGCTGAGATGTGTTTGATGAGAGCTGAGTTGCGTTTGATGAGAGCTGAGATGTAATTGATCAATACTGAGCTGTGTTTGATGAGAGCTGAGTTGTGTTTGAAGAGAGTTGAGATGTGTTTGATGAGAGCTGAGATGTGTTTGATGACAGCTGAGATGTGTTTGATGACAGCTGAGCTGTGTTTGATGAGAGCTGATCTGTGTTTGGTGAGAGTTGAGCTGTGTTTGATGAGAGCTGAGATGTGTTTGATGAGAGCTTAGATGTGTTTGATCAAAGCTGAGATATGTTTGATGAATGCTGAGCTGTGTTTGATGAAAGTTGAGATGTGTTTGATGAGAGTTGAGATGTATTTGATGAGAGTTGAGCTGTATTTAATGAGAGCTGAGATGTGTTTGATGACAGCTGAGATGTGTTTGATGAGAGCTGAGCTGTATTTGATAAGTGCTGAGATTTGCTTGATGAGAGCTGAGATGTGTTTGATGAGAGATGTGTTTGATGAGAGTTGAGCTGTGTTTGATGACAGCTGAGCAGTGTTTGATAAGAATTGAGCTGTGTTTGATGAGAGTTGAGCTGTGTTTGATGAGAGCTGAGATGTGTTTGATGAGAGCTGAGATGTGTTTGATGACAGCTGAGTTGTGTTTGATGACAGCTGAGTTGTGTTTGATGACAGCTGAGCTGTGTTTGATGAGAGCTGAGATGTGTTTGATGAGAGCTGAGATGTGTTTGATGAGAGCTGAGATGTGTTTGATGAGAGCTGAGATGTGTTTGATGACAGCTGAGTTGTGTTTGATGACAGCTGAGTTGTGTTTGATGACAGCTGAGCTGTGTTTGATGAGAGCTGAGTTTTGTTTGATGACAGCTGAGATGTGTTTGACGAGAGCTGAGCTGTATTTGATGTGCTGAGATTTGCTTGATGAGAGTTGAGCTGTGTTTTATGAGAGTTGAGATGTGTATGATGAAAGTTGAGATATGTTTGATGAATGCTGAGCTGTGTTTGATGAAAAATGAGATGTGTTTGATGAGAGTTGAGATGTGTTTGATGAGAGTTGAGCTGTATTTAATGAGAGCTGAGATGTGTTTGATGAGTGCTGAGCTGTATTTGATAAGTGCTGAGATTTGCTTAATGAGAGCTGAGATGAGTTTGATGAGAGTTGAGATGTGTTTGATAAAAGCTGAGATATGTTTGATGACAGCTGAGATGTGTTTGATGAGAGCTGAGATGTGTTTGATGAGAGCTGAGATGTGTTTGATGAATGCTGAGCTGTGTTTGATGAAAGTTGAGATGTGTTTGATTAGAGTTGAGATGTGTTTGATGAGAGTTGAGCTGTATTTAAAGAGAGCTGAGATGTGTTTGATGAGAGCTGAGATGTGTTTGATGAGAGCTGAGATGTGTTTGATGACAGCTGAGCTTTATTTTATGAGTGCTGAGATTTGCTTGATGAGAGTTGAGCTGTGTCTGATGAGAGATGAGATGTGTTTGATGACAGCTAAGACGTGTTTGATGAGAGCTTAGCTGTGTTTGATGACAGCTGATCTGTGTTTGATGAGAGCTGAGATGTGTTTGATGAGAGCTGAGATGTGTTTGATGAGAGTTGAGATGTGTTTTATGAATGCTGAGTTGTGTTTGATGAGAGCTGAGTTGTGTTGAATGACAGCTGAGCTGTGTTTGATGAGAGCTGAGCTGTATTTGATGTGCTGAGATTTGCTTGATAAGAGTTGAGCTGTGTTTGATGAGAGTTGAGATGTGTATGATGAAAGTTGAGATATGTTTGATGAATGCTGAGCTGTGTTTGATGAAAATTGAGATGTGTTTGATGAGAGTTGAGCTGTACTTAATGAGAGCTGAGTTGTGTTTGATGAGAGCTGAGATGTGTTTGATGAGCGCTGAGCTGTATTTGATAAGTGCTGAGATTTGCTTAATGAGAGCTGAGATGAGTTTGATGAGAGTTGAGATGTGTTTGATAAAAGCTGAGATATGTTTGATGACAGCTGAGATGTGTTTGATGAGAGCTGAGCTGTGTTTGATGAGAGCTGAGATGTGTTTGATGAGAGCTGAGATGTGTTTGATGAATGCTGAGCTGTGTTTGATGAAAGTTGAGATGTGTTTGATGAGAGTTGAGATGTGTTTGATGAGAGTTGAGCTGTATTTAAAGAGAGCTGAGATGTGTTTGATAAGAGCTGAGATGTGTTTGATGAGAGCTGAGATGTGTTTGATGACAGCTGAGCTTTATTTTATGAGTGCTGAGATTTGCTTGATGAGAGTTGAGCTGTGTCTAATGAGAGATGAGATGTGTTTGATGACAGCTAAGACGTGTATGATGAGAGCTTAGCTGTGTTTGATGACAGCTGATCTGTGTTTGATGAGAGCTGAGATGTGTTTGATGAGAGCTGAGTTGTGTTTGATAAATGCTGAGTTGTGTTTGATGAGAGCTGAGTTGTGTTGGATGACAGCTGAGCTGTGTTTGATGAGAGCTGAGATGTGTTGGATGAGAGTTGAGCTGTGTTTGATGAGAACTGAGATGTAATTGATGAGAGCTGATCTGTGTTTGATGAGAGTTGAGCTGTGTTTGATGAGAGTTGAGCTGTGTTTGAAGAGTGTTGAGATGTGTTTGATGAGAGCTGAGATGTGTTTGATGAATGCTGAGCTGTGTTTGATAACAGCTGAGTTATGTTTGATGAGAGCTGAGATGTTTTCTATGAGAGTTGAGATGTGTTTGATGAAAGCTGAGATATGTTTGATGAGAGCTGAGATGTGTTTGATGACAGCTGAGCTGTGTTTGATGAGAGACGAGATGTGTTTGATGAGAGCTCAGATGTGTTTGATGACAGCTAAGCTGTATTTAATGAGTGCTGAGATTTGCTTGATGAGAGTTGAGCTGTGTTTGATGACAGCTGAGTTGTGTTTGATGAGAGTTAAGCTGTATTTAATTAGAGCTGAGATGTGTTTGATGAGAGCTGATCTGTGTTTGATGAGAGCTGAAATGTTTTTGATGAGAGTTTAGCTGTGTTTTTATGAGAGCTGAGATGTGTTTGATGAGAGCTGAGATGTGTTTGATGAGAGTTGAGATGTGTTTTATGAATGCTGAGTTGTGTTTGATAAATGCTGAGTTATGTTTGATGAGAGCTGAGCTGTGTTTGATGAGAGCTGAGTTGTGTTTGATGAGAGCTAAGATGTGTTTGATGAGAGTTGAGATGTGTTTGATGAGAGCTGAGTTGTGTTTGATGAGAGCTGAGTTGTGTTTGATGAGCGCCAAAATGCTTCATGAAAACCTCCCATCCCCCAATCTCTACAAAAGAGATTGGACCAGTGTACACTTAGGATGTTATAACATGAACATTGTGCTATACAAAGGAAGTTTAATTAAAATTATGCTATGTTAGAAAAAAAAAGAAAGTTCTTACCCAAAATAGAATATAGGTGCTGTGTAGAACAGACAAAAATTTTCTCCATTTGTTTTGCAGTCAGCAGACTTGATGGTGTATGTATCGGTGGAGTTAAAATTGACGTATACTCCATTGACTGAATACAGGACACTTGGCTGAAACTAAACGTCAACACGACCAGAGTAACCTTTTGTTTTGAGTTCTTAAACTATTAGCTCTTTTACTTTTGTTTCATTTAGAATAAACATTCTCGAGAGAAATAGTACAGCATATCACGTATTAGTAGAACATTGAACACAGTTTCAAATGTTCTGCAAGAATTGGGTGAATTATCAGAATGGTTCCTTGTCGAACATTTCTGGTTATATAAAACTGACTTAAACTACGGGACTGAACTTGAAGAGATCTGCTCGCGTTTTTGACATTTAATAAACAGGATGAGACTAAGAGTGCATTCTTTGTGCAATGCAATTAGGGTTATCCCGAAACGCTCGTGATTATTACAGATAAACAGACGGAAAGACTGTAGATAATTGAAATCGACATTATGTTTTGCACTGAGTTGTATCACATATTAATTTTCTCTTCTCTTAATGCGATATATTATCTACATACAGATCTTTCCACTTAGAAATGACTATATTTTTTTTAAAAAGTTTCAATAGAGTCTTAAAGAAAATAATTCATCAATAAGTAAGTGGTAAGTAAATTGGGGAAAAAAAGTCTCCTTACTGGAAACGGAAGTGTGGGCGACAGAAATCCAAGTTTTTGTGCTGTAATTGTGTAGTCAGCAGTGAGACCAGCTGCTAGGATGATTCCATACACTTGATCGTTGACTATGGAATAAGTTGACCAAACTTCCCCTCTAGCACCTTGACCATCAGCGAAAGCCATCTAGGAGAAATAGTCAATGTATTGATGCTTTTTTTTTAATGTGTGGAATTTCTAATTCTTTGTGGATAATCATACCACATGGAAATGTTTTCTAGATCAACTTATTAGTTGCATTTGTTTACCTCAAGAATTTGATCATCTATAGCTCTAGCAGGTCTAAAAGGTTTGAGAATCAGGCCGTCTTCATTACAACAGCTGGAAGTAAAAGTGGATGAGGTGCCAATGATTTCTTTGCTATTTTCTTATTTATGGAAGCTCAATAGAATCAACCAGATAAACATATTGGTTAAAAGAAACAACTTTGTAACTATAGATCTATTAGCATTACACACCGGCCACGCCAGTTGACTTATTCCCTTGCTTTATAGTGCCTTTTATGGTTCAAACATTTCCCTCCGTTTTTTTTTAGATTCAATGAATGGACTACATTTTTAATGCTTTATTTTTGAATACAAAATTTTTGTTTCTGTTACAATAAAATAAAACGCCCCCCTCTTTCCATCTCTCTTACTTTCTTTCCTTCTGTCTCTTTCTTTTCTTCATTTACTCTCTACTCTTTTCTCTCTTTCTTTTCTTCTTTCTTTTAATCTCTTTTTTTTATTTCTCTTTTTCTTTCTTTCCTTCTCTCTTACTTTCTTTTCTTCTATCTCTTTATCTCTTTCCTTCTCTTTTTTAACTTTCAATTAATCTTGAAAGACCCGCTTTATAACGAACCCCCCCCCAGCTTATGGTCCGTGTATTAGAATCTTACTTTTAGGTATCCGCTCCCCTTCCCGCCCACAACAAAACAATTACACGTTACTTTCTCTAATCTCTTAAACTTTTCTTCCGATTCTCAATTGAATATTCGACCGGAAAACATACACACACACACACAATTGCTTTCAAATGCTATGCTCCTTTTTTTTAGTACAATGACAAACCTACCTATTTTTTTTTGCATCACCACATATTTTTCAGCTATTTTAGATTCTAGATAGAGCAACTTTGGTTAGTTTTACCCTTATATTATTTTACAAAACTTCTATTAACTCACTCTGTCTGGTACATTTTATTTACACATTATTACTCACATAACCCATTCTTGGATCAAGTTGAAGCTATGCACATTTATCCATTGGTATAGACAAGACATGAATCAGTAAAAACAAGATTACAAAGACAGTTTGTGTGAAACACAAACTCAAAATCGGCCCCCGAAGTGGTCGGCCTAGAGTCTTCACCAGGATTCGAACAAGGGACTTTCAGTTCAAAGTGCTATACCCCTCAACCACAGCATCTCCATATATTCATTTAGCGTACACTTATATTTTTTAAAATAATCATTTTAACCTTATCCATACATTCAAATTTAATAACATGTCACATTGTAATAAAGAGAAACTAAAAAAGATTTCTTCTTCTAACAAAATAAGATAAATTGGCAACACGAAACAAAATAATTCTTGACCTAATTTACAGATGACAACAAGATTTTCCCCACGCAAATAAAAATTAATATCTCCATTGTCAATTGTCATACAAACTAAATCTAAATCTAGATTCAATAACTGAGTCTAAGCCTAGATCTAGAAATAGATATGTCTCTAAGTCTAGATCTAGAGTTAGATCTAAGTCTATATCTAGATCTAAGTCTATATCTAAGTCTAGATCTATATCTAAAATCTTGAAAAAGCTCAAAACTCAGACTCAAGCTCTATTTAGTCTTATTTAGACTGTAAAGTGCAGCACCCTATAATGTGTCAAAAAAGTAGTTTGTTATTTTTGAAACTTAAAACTAAAACGAAGTTCGTATCAAAATTCTTTTTAAAAAATATCAATTGAATCATTATTCTATTCAATGAGTAAGTTAATAAATGGAAAATCTATTTTATAATGATCCATTGACATCACTGTGACCTTGGTTGCAAATGTTTTGTACCTATGCGCGAATCTATAAATGAAGCTTGATTTATTAATGAAGAAGTCCATGACCTTTTAAAAAGAGTTACCTCCCCTGAAGTTTTTCATTGAGAAGTGGTGTAATTTTTTTGAAAAATCTGCTTGGATATCTAATTTAAAAAATTAGATGGTTCACTTTCGGAAAAGAAAAAAATAGCCGTTGCATCAGAACTTTGTATGATCTAAAATGATGTCCGATTTTCATTTTCTCTTCTAGTTTCTGAAATCTAAAAGGAAGGGCCGCTAAAAATTAGTCAATTAATTACTGATAATTATTTATTTTGTTTGATACAAACAAGGGAAAATAATCCTGTACTATTCCCAATTATGGTTAAATGTTAAGGCTTTTGTCCACTTTATTAAATGGTATCTTGTCATTTGTTAGACCACACAACTCTAATGGTATCCTGTCATTTGTTAAACCACTCAGCTGTAATGGTATCTTGTCATTTGTTAAACCACACAGCTCTAATGTTATCCTGTCATTTGTTAGACCACACAACTCTAATGGTATCCTGTCATTTGTTAGACCACACAACTCTAATGATATCTTGTCATTTGTTAAACCACACAGCTCTAATGGTATCTTGTCATTTGTTAGACCACACAACTCTAATCGTATCCTGCCATTTGTTAGACCACACAACTCTAATGGTATCCTGTCATTTGTTAGACCACACAGCTCTAATGGTATCCTGCCATTTGCTAGACCACACAACTCTAATGGTATCCTGTCATTTGTTAGACCACACAACTCTAATGGTATCCTGTCATTTGTTAGACCACACAACTCTAATGGTATCCTGTCATTTGTTAGACCACACAACTCTAATGGTATCCTGTCATTTGTTAGACCACACAGCTCTAATGGTATCCTGCCATTTGTTAGACCACACAACTCTAATGGTATCCTGTCATTTGTTAAACCACACAGCTCTAATGGTATCTTGTCATTTGTTAGACCACACAGCTCTAATGGTATCCTGTCATTTGTTAGACCAAACAGCTCTAATGATATCCTGTCATTTGACCACTTCAGATTTTTTAGTTGGAAATATCTGTTTTTACTCCAAATTATGTAACGTTCATAGATAAATGTATTTTTATATTTAGCTACTTACCCCATTAATATAGACCTATTTGTTAGACCGATTCCATCACCAGGTCCAACTGGCCCTCTACTTAAAGTAGAAACAACCACCTGTAATGTTGGATTCTTTTCTTCTTTATCTAAACATACAGGCATTGGTCTACCGTTAGTTCAAGTCAACTGTTTCATTGTGATATTAATTTAAATTTTGTTTTAATTTAAATAATTTAGTGTGACGTAATGGATGTCTAGTAGTTTCTAATTAGATTGTTTTCTTAGATGATTTGATGCTAGTACAAATGAACATCTCATCAATAGTCATCAATTCATTTCAAACGTTCATAACCTTTAACTTTCCAAGCAAGACCAAACACAGAACTTTTGATTTGGAAAACTTTTTATTTCTTGGAAATGGTGTGCGGGGGGGGGGGGGGGGTCTGATGGGTTCCAATAGGCAGAGGGTGGGGGGAAAGCTAGGCGATTGCCTTTCTTCTTCTTTTTCTTCCTCATTCTAAATATTATGTTGAAGCGTTCAGATGACTAGACCAATATATGACCGTTCATTTCATCCCCAATGAATTATTTTTGACTTAGTTATTGTGTACTTGTGCTGTTAAGGCTTTGCCTTTAAGCCCTCATTTCCTCTAATATATACAATTATTAATTTAGAATGCTTTTTGATATTTTTGGTCTTGTTAGTATAGTGTAGTTCCCCCTACTCTCTTCATACTTGTTGAGAAATGAAAGAATATATTTCAATAAGTAGATTTAGTGTAATGCGGAGTTTGTATTTAGATATATTGTTTCTGTTTGTTGAAGGGATGTCAATATATTATCCTGCACATATTGCGTGATGTAATGATCAAAGGCCAAGGTGTCATGGAAGTTGGGAAAATCTTTTGAAAAATAGAAGTACGATTAGAATAATTATGATCATGCCGCTATGCGATCAAAATTTATCAATAAAGTCCAAGGTGTGGTGGAAGTAGTGAAAATCTATTGAGAGATGAGAACGATGAGACTACTTATGATCTTGCCGCTGGTATCTCCTGGAGGCCTTCTTTCAATTTATTTGTCCATCGTTTTTTCTTAAATATGAGCGAGTGTCATTTCAAACCCCGATATCACGTTGTATTTATTCTAATCAACGCTGCCTTCGAGAAATATGAAACACTGGCCAAGAAATTACAAATGATGTACAGCAATAGAAATCAATGGATTGTCGTCTGTACCTACAATCAAAAGCCTATCTTATTGATTTCAATCAACACGGTAAAACAATTTTTAAATTAGCTCTATATTTATAGATGTTAATTTTATAAATATTTTTAATGAAGTTATATTCTATTCTTATTTATTAATGTTATTTCTTTTTGTCATGTAAAAAAAATTATGAAATATTGTTAATTTGATACATTTTACAATTATTATTTGATGGATTAGAGGATGAAGTGACCACGGGATGAAATGACCAGGGGATGAAGTGACCGGGGATGAAGTGACAGGGAACCGACCAATATGAGATGAACTGTGCAATGATTTCCAAATCTGGGAGCTCTCCATCAAGTTCTCTTTCTATTGGGGTGTTTTGGGAACAGTGTCTTGTTCGGACCTTTTGGTAAAGAATGCATTTTTGAATGACATGGTAAGCTTTCTCTGGTGACACTCCACATGGGCAGATTTCACTGGTTCTAATTTTGAGCTTCCGGAAAATATGTTGTCTCATTTTGTTGTGCCCGGTTCTGAGGTGAAACATTAGACGTTGATCTTGTCGGCATTGCTTATAATAGGCCTTAATCTTCCATGAATTAAGTTTTCTAAAAATATTTGAGTGATAATCAGACAGTCATCAAGGAAATGTCTGAGACCCGCAGCACAGTATGGAATAAGTACCTAGTTAAAATCTATACCATAATAATGTTTCTTTTTACACATTGTGACATAATAGTAAACAAATGTTACTCTCTGATATTAATCTTACTATATTTATTTCCTATCTCTTTTGTAGTAGTCCAAAATGTGTCTTTTGAGGGAGCCAGTCCAAGAGCGTTTGCCAGATGAGAAGTAACTCCTATTTTCCACTGGTCTTCACTCAGGTGATAATCATTGGAGACTCGGATCTAGGACATAAGACCCACTCTCAATTTCAACAATATATAAAGTCTAATATTTATTATAGCAGGTTAACTAATGTATATAAGGCTTAGTGTGATGTACTGAAGCAGGTGGAGTGTGATGTATTGAGCAGGTAAAGTGTGATGTATTGAAGCAGGGTAAAGTGTGATGTATTGAACAGGTGGTGTGTATTGAAGCAGGTAGAGTGTGATGTATTGAGCAGGTGGCATGGGATTTATTGAGCAGGAGGAGTGTGATGTATTGAAGCAGGTGGATTGAGATGTATTAAAGCATGTAAATTATGATGTATTGAAGTATGTAGAGTATGATGTAATAAAGCTAGTGGAGTGTGATGTATTGAAACAGGTAGATTATGATGTATTAAAGCATGTAGAGTATGATGTATTGAAGCAGGTAAAGTGTGATGTATTGAACAGGTGGTGTGTATTGAAGCAGGTAGAGTGTAATGTATTGAGCAGGTGATATGT